>CAMZJU010000018.1:0-534188 GCA_947311025.1 Lypha dubia
CGAGTAGTCACACCTTCTCCAAATTGGCCAAAAAAAAGCGTTGCTGATTTTTCCTTGAAAATACACTAAAAAACCTACGAGCCGTTCCCAAGTAATCCCATCTTCTCCAAATTAGCAAAAAAAAAGCGTTGCTGATTTTTCCTGGAAATTACACTAAAAATCCTACGAGCCGTTCCCGAGTAATCCCATCTTCTCCAAATCGGCCAAAAAAAAGCGTTGCTGATTTTTCCTGGAAATTACACTAAAAATCCTACGAGCCGTTCCCGAGTAATCCCATCTTCTCCAAATTGGCAAAAAAAGCGTTGCTGATTTTTCCTGGAAAAAACACTAAAAATCTTACGAGCCGTTCCCGAGTAATCACACCTTCTCCAAATTGGCCAAAAAAAAACCGTTGCTGATTTTTCCTGGAAATTACACTAAAAATCCTACGAGCCGTTCCCGAGTAATCCCATCTTCTCCAAATTGGCCAAAAAAAAGCGTTGCTGATTTTTCCTGGAAATTACACTAAAAATCCTACGAGCCGTTCCCGAGTAATCCCATCTTCTCCAAATTGGCAAAAAAAATCGTTGCTGATTTTTCCTGGAAAAAACACTAAAAATCTTACGAGCCGTTCCCGAGTAATCACACCTTCTCCAAATTGGCCAAAAAAAAGCGTTGCTGATTTTTCCTGGAAATTACACTAAAAATCCTACGAGCCGTTCCCGAGTAATCCCATCTTCTCCAAATTGGCCAAAAAAAAGCGTTGCTGATTTTTCCTGGAAATTACACTAAAAATCCTACGAGCCGTTCCCGAGTAATCCCATCTTCTCCAAATTGGCAAAAAAAGCGTTGCTGATTTTTCCTGGAAAAAACACTAAAAATCTTACGAGCCGTTCCCGAGTAATCACACCTTCTCCAAATTGGCCAAAAAAAAACCGTTGCTGATTTTTCCTGGAAATTACACTAAAAATCCTACGAGCCGTTCCCGAGTAATCCCATCTTCTCCAAATTGGCCAAAAAAAAGCGTTGCTGATTTTTCCTGGAAAATACACTAAAAATCTTACGAGCCGTTCCCGAGTAATCCCATCTTCTCCAAATTGGCCAAAAAAAAACGTTGCTGATTTTTCCTGGAAAATATATTAAAAATTTTATGAGCCGTTCCCGAGTAATCACACCTTCTCCAAATTGGCAAAAAAAATCGTTGCTGATTTTTCCTGGAAAAAACACTAAAAATCTTACGAGCCGTTCCCGAGTAATCACACCTTCTCCAAATTGGCCAAAAAAAAGCGTTGCTGATTTTTCCTGGAAATTACACTAAAAATCCTACGAGCCGTTCCCGAGTAATCCCATCTTCTCCAAATTGGCCAAAAAAAAGCGTTGCTGATTTTTCCTGGAAATTACACTAAAAATCCTACGAGCCGTTCCCGAGTAATCCCATCTTCTCCAAATTGGCAAAAAAAGCGTTGCTGATTTTTCCTGGAAAAAACACAAAAAATCTTACGAGCCGTTCCCGAGTAATCACACCTTCTCCAAATTGGCAAAAAAAAAGCGTTGCTGATTTTTCCTGGAAATTACACTAAAAATCCTACGAGCCGTTCCCGAGTAATCCCATCTTCTGCAAATTGGCCAAAAAAAAGCGTTGCTGATTTTTCCTGGAAAATACACTAAAAATCTTACGAGCCGTTCCCGAGTAATCCCATCTTCTCCAAATTGGCCAAAAAAAAACGTTGCTGATTTTTCCTGGAAAATACACTAAAAATCTTACGAGCCGTTCCCAAGTAATCCCATCTTCTCCAAATTGGCCAAAAAAAAACGTTGCTGATTTTTCCTGGAAAAAACATCAAAAATCTTACGAGCCGTTCCCGAGTAGTCACACCTTCTCCAAATTGGCCAAAAAAAAGCGTTGCTGATTTTTCCTTGAAAATACACTAAAAAACCTACGAGCCGTTCCCAAGTAATCCCATCTTCTCCAAATTAGCAAAAAAAAAGCGTTGCTGATTTTTCCTGGAAATTACACTAAAAATCCTACGAGCCGTTCCCGAGTAATCCCATCTTCTCCAAATCGGCCAAAAAAAAGCGTTGCTGATTTTTCCTGGAAATTACACTAAAAATCCTACGAGCCGTTCCCGAGTAATCCCATCTTCTCCAAATTGGCAAAAAAAGCGTTGCTGATTTTTCCTGGAAAAAACACTAAAAATCTTACGAGCCGTTCCCGAGTAATCACACCTTCTCCAAATTGGCCAAAAAAAAACCGTTGCTGATTTTTCCTGGAAATTACACTAAAAATCCTACGAGCCGTTCCCGAGTAATCCCATCTTCTCCAAATTGGCCAAAAAAAAGCGTTGCTGATTTTTCCTGGAAATTACACTAAAAATCCTACGAGCCGTTCCCGAGTAATCCCATCTTCTCCAAATTGGCCAAAAAAAAGCGTTGCTGATTTTTCCTGGAAAATACACTAAAAATCCTACGAGCCGTTCCCGAGTAATCTTATCTTCTCCAAATTGGCCAAAAAAAAACGTTGCTGATTTTTCCTGGAAAATACACTAAAAATCCTATGAGCCGTTCCCGAGTAATCTTATCTTCTCCAAATTGGCCAAAAAAAAGCGTTGCTGATTTTTCCTGGAAAATACACTAAAAATCCTACGAGCCGTTCCCGAGTAATCCCATCTTCTCCGAATTTGCCAAAAAAAAGCGTTGCACATTTTTCCTGGAAAATACACTAAAAATCTTACGAGCCGTTCCCGAGTAATCACACCTTCTCCAAATTGGCCAAAAAAAAGCGTTGCTGATTATTCCTTGAAAATACACTAAAAATCTTACGAGCCGTTCCCGAGTAATCACACCTTCTCCAAATTGGCCAAAAAAAAACGTTGCTGATTTTTCCTGGAAAATACACTAAAAATCCTACGAGCCGTTCCCGAGTAATCTTATCTTCTCCAAATTGGCCAAAAAAAAGCGTTGCTGATTTTTCCTGGAAAATACACTAAAAAACCTACGAGCCGTTCCCAAGTAATCCCATCTTCTCCAAATTAGCAAAAAAAAAGCGTTGCTGATTTTTCCTGGAAAATATATTAAAAATTTTATGAGCCGTTCCCGAGTAATCACACCTTCTCCAAATTGGCAAAAAAAATCGTTGCTGATTTTTCCTGGAAAAAACACTAAAAATCTTACGAGCCGTTCCCGAGTAATCACACCTTCTCCAAATTGGCCAAAAAAAAGCGTTGCTGATTTTTCCTGGAAATTACACTAAAAATCCTACGAGCCGTTCCCGAGTAATCCCATCTTCTCCAAATTGGCCAAAAAAAAGCGTTGCTGATTTTTCCTGGAAATTACACCAAAAATCCTACGAGCCGTTCCCGAGTAATCCCATCTTCTCCAAATTGGCAAAAAAAGCGTTGCTGATTTTTCCTGGAAAAAACACTAAAAATCTTACGAGCCGTTCCCGAGTAATCACACCTTCTCCAAATTGGCCAAAAAAAAACCGTTGCTGATTTTTCCTGGAAATTACACTAAAAATCCTACGAGCCGTTCCCGAGTAATCCCATCTTCTCCAAATTGGCCAAAAAAAAGCGTTGCTGATTTTTCCTGGAAATTACACTAAAAATCCTACGAGCCGTTCCCGAGTAATCCCATCTTCTCCAAATTGGCCAAAAAAAAGCGTTGCTGATTTTTCCTGGAAAATACACTAAAAATCCTACGAGCCGTTCCCGAGTAATCTTATCTTCTCCAAATTGGCCAAAAAAAAACGTTGCTGATTTTTCCTGGAAAATACACTAAAAATCCTACGAGCCGTTCCCGAGTAATCTTATCTTCTCCAAATTGGCCAAAAAAAAGCTTTGCTGATTTTTCCTGGAAAATACACTAAAAATCCTACGAGCCGTTCCCGAGTAATCCCATCTTCTCCGAATTTGCCAAAAAAAAGCGTTGCACATTTTTCCTGGAAAATACACTAAAAATCTTACGAGCCGTTCCCGAGTAATCACACCTTCTCCAAATTGGCCAAAAAAAAGCGTTGCTGATTTTTCCTTGAAAATACACTAAAAAACCTACGAGCCGTTCCCAAGTAATCCCATCTTCTCCAAATTAGCAAAAAAAAAGCGTTGCTGATTTTTCCTGGAAAATATATTAAAAATTTTATGAGCCGTTCCCGAGTAATCACACCTTCTCCAAATTGGCAAAAAAAAGCGTTGCTGATTTTTCCTGGAAAAGACATCAAAAATCTTTTGAGCCGTTCCCGAGTAATCAATCACACCTTCTCCAAATTGGCCAAAAAAAAGCGTTGCTGATTTTTCCTTGAAAATACACTAAAAAACCTACGAGCCGTTCCCAAGTAATCCCATCTTCTCCAAATTAGCAAAAAAAAAAGCGTTGCTGATTTTTCCTGGAAAATATATTAAAAATTTTATGAGCCGTTCCCGAGTAATCACACCTTCTCCAAATTGGCAAAAAAAAGCGTTGCTGATTTTTCCTGGAAAAAACACTAAAAATCTTACGAGCCGTTCCCGAGTAATCACACCTTCTCCAAATTGGCCAAAAAAAAGCGTTGCTGATTTTTCCTGGAAATTACACTAAAAATCCTACGAGCCGTTCCCGAGTAATCCCATCTTCTCCAAATTGGCCAAAAAAAAGCGTTGCTGATTTTTCCTGGAAAATACACTAAAAATCTTACGAGCCGTTCCCGAGTAATCCCATCTTCTCCAAATTGGCAAAAAAAAGCGTTGTTGATTTTTCCTGGAAAATACACTAAAAATCCTACGAGCCGTTCCCGAGTAATCACACCTTCTCCAAATTGGCCAAAAAAAGCGTTGTTGATTTTTCCTGGAAAATACACTAAAAATCCTACGAGCCGTTCCCGAGTAATCACACCTTCTCCAAATTGGCCAAAAAAAGCGTTGCTGATTTTTCCTGGAAAATACACTAAAAAACCTACGAGCCGTTCCCGAGTAATCACACCTTCTCCAAATTGGCAAAAAAAAGCGTTGCTGATTTTTCCTGGAAAATACACTAAAAATCTTACGAGCCGTTCCCGAGTAATCACACCTTCTCCAAATTGGCCAAAAAAAAGCGTTGCTGATTTTTCCTGGAAAATACACTAAAAATCTTACGAGCCGTTCCCGAGTAATCCCATCTTCTCCAAATTGGCCAAAAAAAAGCGTTGCTGATTTTTCCTGGAAAATACACTAAAAATCCTACGAGCCGTTCCCGAGTAATCCCACCTTCTCCAAATTGGCCAAAAAAAGCGTTGCTGATTTTTCCTGGAAATTACACTAAAAATCCTACGAGCCGTTCCCGAGTAATCCCATCTTCTCCAAATTGGCCAAAAAAAAAAGCGTTGCTGATTTTTCCTGGAAAATACACTAAAAATTCTACGAGCCGTTCCCGAGTAATCATACCTTCTCCACATTGGCCAAAAAAAAACGTTGTTGATTTTTCCTGGAAAATACACTAAAAATCTTACGAGCCGTTCCCGAGTAATCCCATCTTCTCCAAAGTGGCCAAAAAAAAACGTTGCTGATTTTTCCTGGAAAATACACTAAAAATCTTACGAGCCGTTCCCGAGTAATCCCATCTTCTCCAAATTAGCAAAAAAAAGCGTTGCTGATTTTTCCTGGAAAATATATTAAAAATTTTATGAGCCGTTCCCGAGTAATCACACATTCTCCAAATTGGCAAAAAAAGCGTTGCTGATTTTTCCTGGAAAAAACATCAAAAATCTTACGAGCCGTTCCCGAGTAATGACACCTTCTCCAAATTGGCCAAAAAAAAAGCGTTGCTGATTTTTCCTTGAAAATACACTAAAAAACCTACGAGCCGTTCCCAAGTAATCCCATCTTCTCCAAATTAGCAAAAAAAAAAGCGTTGCTGATTTTTCCTGGAAAATATATTAAAAATTTTATGAGCCGTTCCCGAGTAATCACACCTTCTCCAAATTGGCAAAAAAAAGCGTTGCTGATTTTTCCTGGAAAAAACACTAAAAATCCTACGAGCCGTTCCCGAGTAATCACACTTTCTCCAAATTGGCCAAAAAAAAGCGTTGCTGATTTTTCCTGGAAATTACACTAAAAATCCTACGAGCCGTTCCCGAGTAATCACACCTTCTCCAAATTGGCAAAAAAAAGCGTTGCTGATTTTTCCTGGAAAAAACACTAAAAATCTTACGAGCCGTTCCCGAGTAATCACACCTTCTCCAAATTGGCCAAAAAAAAGCGTTGCTGATTTTTCCTGGAAATTACACTAAAAATCCTACGAGCCGTTCCCGAGTAATCCCATCTTCTCCAAATTGGCCAAAAAAAAGCGTTGCTGATTTTTCCTGGAAAATATACTAAAAATCTTACGAGCCGTTCCCGAGTAATCCCATCTTCTCCAAATTGGCAAAAAAAAGCGTTGTTGATTTTTCCTGGAAAATACACTAAAAATCCTACGAGCCGTTCCCGAGTAATCACACCTTCTCCAAATTGGCCAAAAAAAGCGTTGTTGATTTTTCCTGGAAAATACACTAAAAATCCTACGAGCCTTTCCCGAGTAATCACACCTTCTCCAAATTGGCCAAAAAAAGCGTTGCTGATTTTTCCTGGAAAATACACTAAAAAACCTACGAGCCGTTCCCGAGTAATCACACCTTCTCCAAATTGGCAAAAAAAAGCGTTGCTGATTTTTCCTGGAAAAAACACAAAAAATCTTACGAGCCGTTCCCGAGTAATCACACCTTCTCCAAATTGGCCAAAAAAAAGCGTTGCTGATTTTTCCTGGAAATTACACTAAAAATCCTACGAGCCGTTCCCGAGTAATCCCATCTTCTCCAAATTGGCCAAAAAAAAGCGTTGCTGATTTTTCCTGGAAAATACACTAAAAATCTTACGAGCCGTTCCCGAGTAATCCCATCTTCTCCAAATTGGCCAAAAAAAAACGTTGCTGATTTTTCCTGGAAAATACACTAAAAATCTTACGAGCCGTTCCCGAGTAATCCCATCTTCTCCAAATTGGCCAAAAAAAAACGTTGCTGATTTTTCCTGGAAAAAACATTAAAAATCTTACGAGCCGTTCCCGAGTAATCACACCTTCTCCACATTGGCCAAAAAAAAGCGTTGCTGATTTTTCCTTGAAAATACACTAAAAAACCTACGAGCCGTTCCCAAGTAATCCCATCTTCTCCAAATGAGCAAAAAAAAAGCGTTGCTGATTTTTCCTGGAAAATATATTAAAAATTTTATGAGCCGTTCCCGAGTAATCACACCTTCTCCAAATTGGCAAAAAAAATCGTTGCTGATTTTTCCTGGAAAAAACACTAAAAATCTTACGAGCCGTTCCCGAGTAATCACACCTTCTCCAAATTGGCCAAAAAAAAGCGTTGCTGATTTTTCCTGGAAATTACACTAAAAATCCTACGAGCCGTTCACGAGTAATCCCATCTTCTCCAAATTGGCCAAAAAAAAGCGTTGCTGATTTTTCCTGGAAATTACACTAAAAATCCTACGAGCCGTTCCCGAGTAATCCCATCTTCTCCAAATTGGCAAAAAAAGCGTTGCTGATTTTTCCTGGAAAAAACACTAAAAATCTTACGAGCCGTTCCCGAGTAATCACACCTTCTCCAAATTGGCCAAAAAAAACCGTTGCTGATTTTTCCTGGAAATTACACTAAAAATCCTACGAGCCGTTTTCGAGTAATCCCATCTTCTCCAAATTGGCCAAAAAAAAGCGTTGCTGATTTTTCCTGGAAATTACACTAAAAATCCTACGAGCCGTTCCCGAGTAATCCCATCTTCTCCAAATTGGCCAAAAAAAAGCGTTGCTGATTTTTCCTGGAAAATACACTAAAAATCCTACGAGCCGTTCCCGAGTAATCTTATCTTCTCCAAATTGGCCAAAAAAAAACGTTGCTGATTTTTCCTGGAAAATACACTAAAAATCCTACGAGCCGTTCCCGAGTAATCTTATCTTCTCCAAATTGGCCAAAAAAAAGCGTTGCTGATTTTTCCTGGAAAATACACTAAAAATCCTACGAGCCGTTCCCGAGTAATCCCATCTTCTCCGAATTTGCCAAAAAAAAGCGTTGCACATTTTTCCTGGAAAATACACTAAAAATCTTACGAGCCCTTCCCGAGTAATCACACCTTCTCCAAATTGGCCAAAAAAAAGCGTTGCTGATTTTTCCTTGAAAATACACTAAAAAACCTACGAGCCGTTCTTAAGTAATCCCATCTTCTCCAAATTAGCAAAAAAAAAAGCGTTGCTGATTTTTCCTGGAAAATATATTAAAAATTTTATGAGCCGTTCCCGAGTAATCACACCTTCTCCAAATTGGCAAAAAAAAAGCGTTGCTGATTTTTCCTGGAAAAAACATCAAAAATCTTTCGAGCCGTTCCCGAGTAATCACACCTTCTCCAAATTGGCCAAAAAAAAGCGTTGCTGATTTTTCCTTGAAAATACACTAAAAAACCTACGAGCCGTTCCCAAGTAATCCCATCTTCTCCAAATTAGCAAAAAAAAAGCGTTGCTGATTTTTCCTGGAAAATATATTAAAAATTTTATGAGCCGTTCCCGAGTAATCACACCTTCTCCAAATTGGCAAAAAAAAGCGTTGCTGATTTTTCCTGGAAAAAACACTAAAAATCTTACGAGCCGTTCCCGAGTAATCACACCTTCTCCAAATTGGCCAAAAAAAAGCGTTGCTGATTTTTCCTGGAAATTACACTAAAAATCCTACGAGCCGTTCCCGAGTAATCCCATCTTCTCCAAATTGGCCAAAAAAAAGCGTTGCTGATTTTTCCTTGAAAATACACTAAAAATCTTACGAGCCGTTCCCGAGTAATCCCATCTTCTCCAAATTGGCAAAAAAAAGCGTTGTTGATTTTTCCTGGAAAATACACTAAAAATCCTACGAGCCGTTCCCGAGTAATCACACCTTCTCCAAATTGGCCAAAAAAAGCGTTGTTGATTTTTCCTGGAAAATACACTAAAAATCCTACGAGCCGTTCCCGAGTAATCACACCTTCTCCAAATTGGCCAAAAAAAGCGTTGCTGATTTTTCCTGGAAAATACACTAAAAAACCTACGAGCCGTTCCCGAGTAATCACACCTTCTCCAAATTGGCAAAAAAAAGCGTTGCTGATTTTTCCTGGAAAATACACTAAAAATCTTACGAGCCGTTCCCGAGTAATCACACCTTCTCCAAATTGGCCAAAAAAAAGCGTTGCTGATTTTTCCTGGAAAATACACTAAAAATCTTACGAGCCGTTCCCGAGTAATCCCATCTTCTCCAAATTGGCCAAAAAAAAGCGTTGCTGATTTTTCCTGGAAAATACACTAAAAATCCTACGAGCCGTTCCCGAGTAATCCCACCTTCTCCAAATTGGCCAAAAAAAGCGTTGCTGATTTTTCCTGGAAATTACACTAAAAATCCTTCGAGCCGTTCCCGAGTAATCATACCTTCTCCAAATTGGCCAAAAAAAAGCGTTGTTGATTTTTCCTGGAAAATACACTAAAAATCTTACGAGCCGTTCCCGAGTAATCCCATCTTCTCCAAAGTGGCCAAAAAAAAAACGTTGCTGATTTTTCCTGGAAAATACACTAAAAATCTTACGAGCCGTTCCCGAGTAATCCCATCTTCTCCAAATTAGCAAAAAAAAGCGTTGCTGATTTTTCCTGGAAAATATATTAAAAATTTTATGAGCCGTTCCCGAGTAATCACACATTCTCCAAATTGGCAAAAAAAAGCGTTGCTGATTTTTCCTGGAAAAAACATCAAAAATCTTACGAGCCGTTCCCGAGTAATGACACCTTCTCCAAATTGGCCAAAAAAAAGCGTTGCTGATTTTTCCTTGAAAATACACTAAAAAACCTACGAGCCGTTTCCAAGTAATCCCATCTTCTCCAAATTAGCAAAAAAAAAAGCGTTGCTGATTTTTCCTGGAAAATATATTAAAAATTTTATGAGCCGTTCCCGAGTAATCACACCTTCTCCAAATTGGCAAAAAAAAGCGTTGCTGATTTTTCCTGGAAAAAACACTAAAAATCCTACGAGCCGTTCCCGAGTAATCACACCTTCTCCAAATTGGCCAAAAAAAAGCGTTGCTGATTTTTCCTGGAAATTACACTACAAATCCTACGAGCCGTTCCCGAGTAATCACACCTTCTCCAAATTGGCCAAAAAAAAAACGTTGCTGATTTTTCCTGGAAAATACACTAAAAATCTTACGAGCCGTTCCCGAGTAATCACACCTTCTCCAAATTGGCCAAAAAAAGCGTTGCTGATTTTTCCTGGAAAATACACTAAAAATCCTACGAGCCGTTCCCGAGTAATCACACCTTCTTCAAATTGGCCAAAAAAAGCTTTGCTGATTTTTCCTGGAAATTACACTAAAAATCCTACGAGCCGTTCCCGAGTAATCCCATCTTCTCCAAATTGGCCAAAAAAAAAGCGTTGCTGATTTTTCCTGGAAAATACACTAAAAATCTTACGAGCCGTTCCCGAGTAATCACACCTTCTCCAAATTGCCCAAAAAAAGCGTTGCTGATTTTTCCTGGAAAATATATTAAAAATTTTATGAGCTGTTCCCGAGTAATCACACCTTCTCCAAATTGGCAAAAAAAAAGCGTTGTTGATTTTTCCTGGAAAATACACTAAAAATCTTACGAGCCATTCCCGAGTAATCCCATCTTCTCCAAATTGGCCAAAAAAAAGCGTTGCTGATTTTTCCTGGAAAATACACTAAAAATCCTACGAGCCGTTCCCGAGTAATCACACCTTCTCCAAATTGGCCAAAAAAAGCGTTGCTGATTTTTCCTGGAAAATACACTAAAAATCCTACGAGCCGTTCCCGAGTAATCACACCTTCTACAAATTGGCCAAAAAAAGCGTTGCTGATTTTTCCTGGAAAATACACTAAAAATCCTACGAGCCGTTCCCGAGTAATCACACCTTCTCCAAATTGCCAAAAAAAAGCGTTGCTGATTTTTCGTGGAAATTACACTAAAAATCCTACGAGCCGTTCCCGAGTAATCCCATCTTCTCCAAATTGGCAAAAAAAAGCGTTGCTGATTTTTCCTGGAAAATACACTAAAAATCTTACGAGCCATTCCCGAGTAATCCCATCTTCTCCAAATTGGCCAAAAAAAGCGTTGCTGATTTTTCCTGGAAAATACACTAAAAATCCTACGAGCCGTTCCCGAGTAATCACATCTTCTCCAAATTGGCCAAAAAAAAGCGTTGCTGATTTTTCCTGGAAAATACACTAAAAATCCTACGAGCCGTTCCCGAGTAATCACACCTTCTCCGAATTGGCCAAAAAAAAGCGTTGCTGATTTTTCCTGGAAAATACACTAAAAATCTTACGAGCAGTTCCCGAGTAATCCCATCTTCTCCAAATTGGCCAAAAAAAAGCGTTGCTGATTTTTCCTGGAAAATACACTAAAAATCTTACGAGCCATTCCCGAGTAATCCCATCTTCTCCAAATTGGCCAAAAAAAAGCGTTGCTGATTTTTCCTGGAAAATACACTAAAAATCCTACGAGCCGTTCCCGAGTAATCACACCTTCTCCAAATTGGCCAAAAAAAGCGTTGCTGATTTTTCCTGGAAAATACACTAAAAAACCTACGAGCCGTTCCCGAGTAATCCCAACTTCTCCAAATTGGCCAAAAAAGCGTTGCTGATTTTTCCTGGAAAATACACTAAAAATCCTACGAGCCGTTCCCGAGTAATCACACCTTCTCCGAATTGGCCAAAAAAAAGCGTTGCTGATTTTTCCTGGAAAATACACTAAAAATCTTACGAGCCATTCCCGAGTAATCCCATCTTCTCCAAATTGGCCAAAAAAAAGCGTTGCTGATTTTTCCTGGAAAATACACTAAAAATCCTACGAGCCGTTCCCGAGTAATCACACCTTCTCCAAATTGGCCAAAAAAAGCGTTGCTAATTTTTCCTGGAAAATACACTAAAAAACCTACGAGCCGTTCCCGAGTAATCACACCTTCTCCAAATTAGCAAAAAAAAAAGCGTTGCTGATTTTTCCTGGAAAATATATTAAACATTTTATGAGCCGTTCCCGAGTAATCACACCTTCTCCAAATTGGCAAAAAAAAGCGTTGTTGATTTTTCCTGGAAAATACACTAAAAATCTTACGAGCCATTCCCGAGTAATCCCATCTTCTCCAAATTGGCCAAAAAAAAGCGTTGCTGATTTTTCCTGGAAAATACACTAAAAATCCTACGAGCCGTTCCCGAGTAATCACACCTTCTCCAAATTGGCCAAAAAAAGCGTTGCTGATTTTTCCTGGAAAATACACTAAAAATCCTACGAGCCGTTCCCGAGTAATCACACCTTCTCCAAATTGGCCAAAAAAAGCGTTGCTGATTTTTCCTGGAAAATACACTAAAAATCCTACGAGCCGTTCCCGAGTAATCACACCTTCTCCAAATTGCCAAAAAAAAGCGTTGCTGATTTTTCCTGGAAATTACACTAAAAATCCTACGAGCCGTTCCCGAGTAATCCCATCTTCTCCAAATTGGCAAAAAAAAAGCGTTGCTGATTTTTCCTGGAAAAAACACTAAAAATCCTACGAGCCGTTCCCGAGTAATCACACCTTCTCCAAATTGCCAAAAAAAAGCGTTGCTGATTTTTCCTGGAAAAAACACTAAAAATCTTACGAGCCGTTCCCGAGTAATCCCAACTTCTCCAAATTGGCCAAAAAAAAGCGTTGCTGATTTTTCCTGGAAAATACACTAAAAATCCTACGAGCCGTTCCCGAGTAATCACACCTTCTCCAAATTGGCCAAAAAAAGCGTTGTTGATTTTTCCTGGAAAATACACTTAAAATCCTACGAGCCGTTCCCGAGTAATCACACCTTCTCCAAATTGGCCAAAAAAAGCGTTGCTGATTTTTCCTGGAAAATACACTAAAAAACCTACGAGCCGTTCCCGAGTAATCCCAACTTCTCCAAATTGGCCAAAAAAAAGCGTTGCTGATTTTTCCTGGAAAATACACTAAAAATCCTACGAGCCGTTCCCGAGTAATCACACCTTCTCCAAATTGGCAAAAAAAAAGCGTTGCTGATTTTTCCTGGAAAATACACTAAAAATTCTACGAGCCGTTCCCGAGTAATCATACCTTCTCCAAATTGGCCAAAAAAAAGCGTTGTTGATTTTTCCTGGAAAATACACTAAAAATCTTACGAGCCGTTCCCGAGTAATCCCATCTTCTCCAAAGTGGCCAAAAAAAAACGTTGCTGATTTTTCCTGGAAAATACACTAAAAATCTTACGAGCCGTTCCCGAGTAATCCCATCTTCTCCAAATTAGCAAAAAAAAGCGTTGCTGATTTTTCCTGGAAAATATATTAAAAATTTTATGAGCCGTTCCCGAGTAATCACACATTCTCCAAATTGGCAAAAAAAAGCGTTGCTGATTTTTCCTGGAAAAAACATCAAAAATCTTACGAGCCGTTCCCGAGTAATGACACCTTCTCCAAATTGGCCAAAAAAAAGCGTTGCTGATTTTTCCTTGAAAATACACTAAAAAACCTACGAGCCGTTCCCAAGTAATCCCATCTTCTCCAAATTAGCAAAAAAAAAAGCGTTGCTGATTTTTCCTGGAAAATATATTAAAAATTTTATGAGCCGTTCCCGAGTAATCACACCTTCTCCAAATTGGAAAAAAAAAGCGTTGCTGATTTTTCCTGGAAAAAACACTAAAAATCCTACGAGCCGTTCCCGAGTAATCACACCTTCTCCAAATTGGCCAAAAAAAAGCGTTGCTGATTTTTCCTGGAAATTACACTAAAAATCCTACGAGCCGTTCCCGAGTAATCACACCTTCTCCAAATTGGCAAAAAAAAAACGTTGCTGATTTTTCCTGGAAAATACACTAAAAATCTTACGAGCCGTTCCCGAGTAATCACACCTTCTCCAAATTGGCCAAAAAAAGCGTTGCTGATTTTTCCTGGAAAATACACTAAAAATCCTACGAGCCGTTCCCGAGTAATCACACCTTCTCCAAATTGGCCAAAAAAAGCTTTGCTGATTTTTCCTGGAAATTACACTAAAAATCCTACGAGCCGTTCCCGAGTAATCCCATCTTCTCCAAATTGGCCAAAAAAAAAGCGTTGCTGATTTTTCCTGGAAAATACACTAAAAATCTTACGAGCCGTTCCCGAGTAATCACACCTTCTCCAAATTGCCCAAAAAAAGCGTTGCTGATTTTTCCTGGAAAATATATTAAAAATTTTATGAGCCGTTCCCGAGTAATCACACCTTCCCCAATTTGCAAAAAAAAGCGTTGCTGATTTTTCCTGGAAAATACACTAAAAATCTTACGAGCCGTTCCCGAGTAATCACACCTTCTCCAAATTGGCCAAAAAAAAGCGTTGCTGATTTTTCCTGGAAAATACACTAAAAATCTTACGAGCCGTTCCCGAGTAATCCCATCTTCTCCAAATTGGCCAAAAAAAAGCGTTGCTGATTTTTCCTGGAAAATACACTAAAAATCCTACGAGCCGTTCCCGAGTAATCCCACCTTCTCCAAATTGGCCAAAAAAAGCGTTGCTGATTTTTCCTGGAAATTACACTAAAAATCCTTCGAGCCGTTCCCGAGTAATCATACCTTCTCCAAATTGGCCAAAAAAAAGCGTTGTTGATTTTTCCTGGAAAATACACTAAAAATCTTACGAGCCGTTCCCGAGTAATCCCATCTTCTCCAAAGTGGCCAAAAAAAAAACGTTGCTGATTTTTCCTGGAAAATACACTAAAAATCTTACGAGCCGTTCCCGAGTAATCCCATCTTCTCCAAATTAGCAAAAAAAAGCGTTGCTGATTTTTCCTGGAAAATATATTAAAAATTTTATGAGCCGTTCCCGAGTAATCACACATTCTCCAAATTGGCAAAAAAAAGCGTTGCTGATTTTTCCTGGAAAAAACATCAAAAATCTTACGAGCCGTTCCCGAGTAATGACACCTTCTCCAAATTGGCCAAAAAAAAGCGTTGCTGATTTTTCCTTGAAAATACACTAAAAAACCTACGAGCCGTTTCCAAGTAATCCCATCTTCTCCAAATTAGCAAAAAAAAAAGCGTTGCTGATTTTTCCTGGAAAATATATTAAAAATTTTATGAGCCGTTCCCGAGTAATCACACCTTCTCCAAATTGGCAAAAAAAAGCGTTGCTGATTTTTCCTGGAAAA
The DNA here is from genome assembly GCA_947311025.1 of Lypha dubia. Lineage (NCBI taxonomy): Eukaryota > Metazoa > Arthropoda > Insecta > Diptera > Tachinidae > Lypha > Lypha dubia. The sequence goes on from CAMZJU010000018.1 coordinate 15,149, forward strand.
AACACTAAAAATCCTACGAGCCGTTCCCGAGTAATCACACCTTCTCCAAATTGGCCAAAAAAAAGCGTTGCTGATTTTTCCTGGAAATTACACTACAAATCCTACGAGCCGTTCCCGAGTAATCACACCTTCTCCAAATTGGCCAAAAAAAAAACGTTGCTGATTTTTCCTGGAAAATACACTAAAAATCTTACGAGCCGTTCCCGAGTAATCACACCTTCTCCAAATTGGCCAAAAAAAGCGTTGCTGATTTTTCCTGGAAAATACACTAAAAATCCTACGAGCCGTTCCCGAGTAATCACACCTTCTTCAAATTGGCCAAAAAAAGCTTTGCTGATTTTTCCTGGAAATTACACTAAAAATCCTACGAGCCGTTCCCGAGTAATCCCATCTTCTCCAAATTGGCCAAAAAAAAAGCGTTGCTGATTTTTCCTGGAAAATACACTAAAAATCTTACGAGCCGTTCCCGAGTAATCACACCTTCTCCAAATTGCCCAAAAAAAGCGTTGCTGATTTTTCCTGGAAAATATATTAAAAATTTTATGAGCTGTTCCCGAGTAATCACACCTTCTCCAAATTGGCAAAAAAAAAGCGTTGTTGATTTTTCCTGGAAAATACACTAAAAATCTTACGAGCCATTCCCGAGTAATCCCATCTTCTCCAAATTGGCCAAAAAAAAGCGTTGCTGATTTTTCCTGGAAAATACACTAAAAATCCTACGAGCCGTTCCCGAGTAATCACACCTTCTCCAAATTGGCCAAAAAAAGCGTTGCTGATTTTTCCTGGAAAATACACTAAAAATCCTACGAGCCGTTCCCGAGTAATCACACCTTCTACAAATTGGCCAAAAAAAGCGTTGCTGATTTTTCCTGGAAAATACACTAAAAATCCTACGAGCCGTTCCCGAGTAATCACACCTTCTCCAAATTGCCAAAAAAAAGCGTTGCTGATTTTTCGTGGAAATTACACTAAAAATCCTACGAGCCGTTCCCGAGTAATCCCATCTTCTCCAAATTGGCAAAAAAAAGCGTTGCTGATTTTTCCTGGAAAATACACTAAAAATCTTACGAGCCATTCCCGAGTAATCCCATCTTCTCCAAATTGGCCAAAAAAAGCGTTGCTGATTTTTCCTGGAAAATACACTAAAAATCCTACGAGCCGTTCCCGAGTAATCACATCTTCTCCAAATTGGCCAAAAAAAAGCGTTGCTGATTTTTCCTGGAAAATACACTAAAAATCCTACGAGCCGTTCCCGAGTAATCACACCTTCTCCGAATTGGCCAAAAAAAAGCGTTGCTGATTTTTCCTGGAAAATACACTAAAAATCTTACGAGCCATTCCCGAGTAATCCCATCTTCTCCAAATTGGCCAAAAAAAAGCGTTGCTGATTTTTCCTGGAAAATACACTAAAAATCTTACGAGCCATTCCCGAGTAATCCCATCTTCTCCAAATTGGCCAAAAAAAAGCGTTGCTGATTTTTCCTGGAAAATACACTAAAAATCCTACGAGCCGTTCCCGAGTAATCACACCTTCTCCAAATTGGCCAAAAAAAGCGTTGCTGATTTTTCCTGGAAAATACACTAAAAAACCTACGAGCCGTTCCCGAGTAATCCCAACTTCTCCAAATTGGCCAAAAAAGCGTTGCTGATTTTTCCTGGAAAATACACTAAAAATCCTACGAGCCGTTCCCGAGTAATCACACCTTCTCCGAATTGGCCAAAAAAAAGCGTTGCTGATTTTTCCTGGAAAATACACTAAAAATCTTACGAGCCATTCCCGAGTAATCCCATCTTCTCCAAATTGGCCAAAAAAAAGCGTTGCTGATTTTTCCTGGAAAATACACTAAAAATCCTACGAGCCGTTCCCGAGTAATCACACCTTCTCCAAATTGGCCAAAAAAAGCGTTGCTAATTTTTCCTGGAAAATACACTAAAAAACCTACGAGCCGTTCCCGAGTAATCACACCTTCTCCAAATGAGCAAAAAAAAAAGCGTTGCTGATTTTTCCTGGAAAATATATTAAACATTTTATGAGCCGTTCCCGAGTAATCACACCTTCTCCAAATTGGCAAAAAAAAGCGTTGTTGATTTTTCCTGGAAAATACACTAAAAATCTTACGAGCCATTCCCGAGTAATCCCATCTTCTCCAAATTGGCCAAAAAAAAAGCGTTGCTGATTTTTCCTGGAAAATACACTAAAAATCCTACGAGCCGTTCCCGAGTAATCACACCTTCTCCAAATTGGCCAAAAAAAGCGTTGCTGATTTTTCCTGGAAAATACACTAAAAATCCTACGAGCCGTTCCCGAGTAATCACACCTTCTCCAAATTGGCCAAAAAAAGCGTTGCTGATTTTTCCTGGAAAATACACTAAAAATCCTACGAGCCGTTCCCGAGTAATCACACCTTCTCCAAATTGCCAAAAAAAAAGCGTTGCTGATTTTTCCTGGAAATTACACTAAAAATCCTACGAGCCGTTCCCGAGTAATCCCATCTTCTCCAAATTGGCAAAAAAAAAGCGTTGCTGATTTTTCCTGGAAAAAACACTAAAAATCCTACGAGCCGTTCCCGAGTAATCACACCTTCTCCAAATTGCCAAAAAAAAGCGTTGCTGATTTTTCCTGGAAAAAACACTAAAAATCTTACGAGCCGTTCCCGAGTAATCCCAACTTCTCCAAATTGGCCAAAAAAAAGCGTTGCTGATTTTTCCTGGAAAATACACTAAAAATCCTACGAGCCGTTCCCGAGTAATCACACCTTCTCCAAATTGGCCAAAAAAAGCGTTGTTGATTTTTCCTGGAAAATACACTTAAAATCCTACGAGCCGTTCCCGAGTAATCACACCTTCTCCAAATTGGCCAAAAAAAGCGTTGCTGATTTTTCCTGGAAAATACACTAAAAAACCTACGAGCCGTTCCCGAGTAATCCCAACTTCTCCAAATTGGCCAAAAAAAAGCGTTGCTGATTTTTCCTGGAAAATACACTAAAAATCCTACGAGCCGTTCCCGAGTAATCACACCTTCTCCAAATTGGCAAAAAAAAAGCGTTGCTGATTTTTCCTGGAAAATACACTAAAAATTCTACGAGCCGTTCCCGAGTAATCATACCTTCTCCAAATTGGCCAAAAAAAAGCGTTGTTGATTTTTCCTGGAAAATACACTAAAAATCTTACGAGCCGTTCCCGAGTAATCCCATCTTCTCCAAAGTGGCCAAAAAAAAACGTTGCTGATTTTTCCTGGAAAATACACTAAAAATCTTACGAGCCGTTCCCGAGTAATCCCATCTTCTCCAAATTAGCAAAAAAAAGCGTTGCTGATTTTTCCTGGAAAATATATTAAAAATTTTATGAGCCGTTCCCGAGTAATCACACATTCTCCAAATTGGCAAAAAAAAGCGTTGCTGATTTTTCCTGGAAAAAACATCAAAAATCTTACGAGCCGTTCCCGAGTAATGACACCTTCTCCAAATTGGCCAAAAAAAAAGCGTTGCTGATTTTTCCTTGAAAATACACTAAAAAACCTACGAGCCGTTCCCAAGTAATCCCATCTTCTCCAAATTAGCAAAAAAAAAAGCGTTGCTGATTTTTCCTGGAAAATATATTAAAAATTTTATGAGCCGTTCCCGAGTAATCACACCTTCTCCAAATTGGAAAAAAAAAGCGTTGCTGATTTTTCCTGGAAAAAACACTAAAAATCCTACGAGCCGTTCCCGAGTAATCACACCTTCTCCAAATTGGCCAAAAAAAAGCGTTGCTGATTTTTCCTGGAAATTACACTAAAAATCCTACGAGCCGTTCCCGAGTAATCACACCTTCTCCAAATTGGCAAAAAAAAACGTTGCTGATTTTTCCTGGAAAATACACTAAAAATCTTACGAGCCGTTCCCGAGTAATCACACCTTCTCCAAATTGGCCAAAAAAAGCGTTGCTGATTTTTCCTGGAAAATACACTAAAAATCCTACGAGCCGTTCCCGAGTAATCACACCTTCTCCAAATTGGCCAAAAAAAGCTTTGCTGATTTTTCCTGGAAATTACACTAAAAATCCTACGAGCCGTTCCCGAGTAATCCCATCTTCTCCAAATTGGCCAAAAAAAAAGCGTTGCTGATTTTTCCTGGAAAATACACTAAAAATCTTACGAGCCGTTCCCGAGTAATCACACCTTCTCCAAATTGCCCAAAAAAAGCGTTGCTGATTTTTCCTGGAAAATATATTAAAAATTTTATGAGCCGTTCCCGAGTAATCACACCTTCCCCAATTTGCAAAAAAAAGCGTTGTTGATTTTTCCTGGAAAATACACTAAAAATCTTACGAGCCATTCCCGAGTAATCCCATCTTCTCCAAATTGGCCAAAAAAAAGCGTTGCTGATTTTTCCTGGAAAATACACTAAAAATCCTACGAGCCGTTCCCGAGTAATCACACCTTCTCCAAATTGGCCAAAAAAAGCGTTGCTGATTTTTCCTGGAAAATACACTAAAAATCCTACGAGCCGTTCCCGAGTAATTACACCTTCTACAAATTGGCCAAAAAAAGCGTTGCTGATTTTTCCTGGAAAATACACTAAAAATCGTACGAGCCGTTCCCGAGTAATCACACCTTCTCCAAATTGCCAAAAAAAAGCGTTGCTGATTTTTCTTGGAAATTACACTAAAAATCCTACGAGCCGTTCCCGAGTAATCCCATCTTCTCCAAATTGGCAAAAAAAAGCGTTGCTGATTTTTCCTGGAAAATACACTAAAAATCTTACGAGCCATTCCCGAGTAATCCCATCTTCTCCAAATTGGCCAAAAAAAGCGTTGCTGATTTTTCCTGGAAAATACACTAAAAATCCTACGAGCCGTTCCCGAGTAATCACATCTTCTCCAAATTGGCCAAAAAAAAGCGTTGCTGATTTTTCCTGGAAAATACACTAAAAATCCTACGAGCCGTTCCCGAGTAATCACACCTTCTCCAAATTGGCCAAAAAAAGCGTTGCTGATTTTTCCTGGAAAATACACTAAAAAACCTACGAGCCGTTCCCGAGTAATCCCAACTTCTCCAAATTGGCCAAAAAAGCGTTGCTGATTTTTCCTGGAAAATACACTAAAAATCCTACGAGCCGTTCCCGAGTAATCACACCTTCTCCGAATTGGCCAAAAAAAAGCGTTGCTGATTTTTCCTGGAAAATACACTAAAAATCTCACGAGCCATTCCCGAGTAATCCCATCTTCTCCAAATTGGCCAAAAAAAAGCGTTGCTGATTTTTCCTGGAAAATACACTAAAAATCCTACGAGCCGTTCCCGAGTAATCACACCTTCTCCAAATTGGCCAAAAAAAGCGTTGCTGATTTTTCCTGGAAAATACACTAAAAAACCTACGAGCCGTTCCCGAGTAATCACACCTTCTCCAAATTAGCAAAAAAAAAAGCGTTGCTGATTTTTCCTGGAAAATATATTAAACATTTTATGAGCCGTTCCCGAGTAATCACACCTTCTCCAAATTGGCAAAAAAAAAAGCGTTGTTGATTTTTCCTGGAATATACACTAAAAATCTTACGAGCCATTCCCGAGTAATCCCATCTTCTCCAAATTGGCCAAAAAAAATCATTGCTGATTTTTCCTGGAAAATACACTAAAAATCCTACGAGCCGTTCCCGAGTAATCACACCTTCTCCAAATTGGCCAAAAAAAGCGTTGCTGATTTTTCCTGGAAAATACACTAAAAATCCTACGAGCCGCTCCCGAGTAATGACACCTTCTCCAAATTGGCCAAAAAAAGCGTTGCTGATTTTTCCTGGAAAATACACTAAAAATCCTACGAGCCGTTCCCGAGTAATCACACCTTCTCCAAATTGCCAAAAAAAAGCGTTGCTGATTTTTCCTGGAAATTACACTAAAAATCCTACGAGCCGTTCCCGAGTAATCCCATCTTCTCCAAATTGGCAAAAAAAAAGCGTTGCTGATTTTTCCTGGAAAAAACACTAAAAATCCTACGAGCCGTTCCCGAGTAATCACACCTTCTCCAAATTGGCCAAAAAAAGCGTTGTTGATTTTTCCTGGAAAATACACTAAAAATCCTACGAGCCGTTCCCGAGTAATCACACCTTCTCCAAATTGGCCAAAAAAAGCGTTGTTGATTTTTCCTGGAAAATACACTAAAAATCCTACGAGCCGTTTCCGAGTAATCACACCTTCTCCAAATTGCCAAAAAAAAGCGTTGCTGATTTTTCCTGGAAATTACACTAAAAATCCTACGAGCCGTTCCCGAGTAATCCCATCTTCTCCAAATTGGCAAAAAAAAAGCGTTGCTGATTTTTCCTGGAAAAAACACTAAAAATCCTACGAGCCGTTCCCGAGTAATCACACCTTCTCCAAATTGGCCAAAAAAAGCGTTGCTGATTTTTCCTGGAAAATACACTAAAAATCTTACGAGCCATTCCCGAGTAATCCCATCTTCTCCAAATTGGCCAAAAAAAAGCGTTGCTGATTTTTTCTGGAAAATACACTAAAAATCCTACGAGCCGTTCCCGAGTAATCACACCTTTTCCAAATTGGCCAAAAAAAGCGTTGCTGATTTTTCCTGGAAAATACACTAAAAATCCTACGAGCCGTTCCCGAGTAATCCCATCTTCTCCAAATTGGCCAAAAAAAAGCGTTGCTGATTTTTCCTGGAAAATACACTAAAAATCCTACGAGCCGTTCCCGAGTAATCACACCTTCTCCGAATTGGCCAAAAAAAAGCGTTGCTGATTTTTCCTGGAAAATACACTAAAAATCTTACGAGCCATTCCCGAGTAATCCCATCTTCTCCAAATTGGCCAAAAAAAAGCGTTGCTGATTTTTCCTGGAAAATACACTAAAAATCTTACGAGCCATTCCCGAGTAATCCCATCTTCTCCAAATTGGCCAAAAAAAAAGCGTTGCTGATTTTTCCTGGAAAATACACTAAAAATCTTACGAGCCATTCCCGAGTAATCCCATCTTCTCCAAATTGGCCAAAAAAAAGCGTTGCTGATTTTTCCTGGAAAATACACTAAAAATCCTACGAGCCGTTCCCGAGTAATCACACCTTCTCCAAATTGGCCAAAAAAATCGTTGCTGATTTTTCCTGGAAAATACACTAAAAAACCTACGAGCCGTTCCCGAGTAATCCCAACTTCTCCAAATTGGCCAAAAAAAAGCGTTGCTGATTTTTCCTGGAAAATACACTAAAAATCCTACGAGCCGTTCCCGAGTAATCACACCTTCTCCAAATTGGCAAAAAAAAGCGTTGCTGATTTTTCCTGGAAAATACACTAAAAATCCTACGAGCCGTTCCCGAGTAATCACACCTTTTCCAAATTGGCCAAAAAAAGCGTTGCTGATTTTTCCTGGAAAATACACTAAAAATCCTACGAGCCGTTCCCGAGTAATCACACCTTCTCCAAATTGGCCAAAAAAATCGTTGCTGATTTTTCCTGGAAAATACACTAAAAAACCTACGAGCCGTTCCCAAGTAATCCCAACTTCTCCAAATTGGCCAAAAAAAAGCGTTGCTGATTTTTCCTGGAAAATACACTAAAAATCTTACGAGCCATTCCCGAGTAATCCCATCTTCTCCAAATTGGCCAAAAAAAAGCGTTGCTGATTTTTCCTGGAAAATACACTAAAAATCTTACGAGCCATTCCCGAGTAATCCCATCTTCTCCAAATTGGCCAAAAAAAAGCGTTGCTGATTTTTCCTGGAAAATACACTAAAAATCTTACGAGCCATTCCCGAGTAATCCCATCTTCTCCAAATTGGCCAAAAAAAAGCGTTGCTGATTTTTCCTGGAAAATACACTAAAAATCCTACGAGCCGTTCCCGAGTAATCACACCTTCTCCAAATTGGCCAAAAAAATCGTTGCTGATTTTTCCTGGAAAATACACTAAAAATCCTACAAGCCGTTCCCGAGTAATCACACCTTCTCCAAATTGGCCAAAAAAATCGTTGCTGATTTTTCCTGGAAAATACACTAAAAAACCTACGAGCCGTTCCCGAGTAATCACACCTTCTCCGAATTGGCCAAAAAAAAGCGTTGCTGATTTTTCCTGGAAAATACACTAAAAATCTTACGAGCCATTCCCGAGTAATCCCATCTTCTCCAAATTGGCCAAAAAAAAGCGTTGCTGATTTTTCCTGGAAAATACACTAAAAATCTTACGAGCCATTCCCGAGTAATCCCATCTTCTCCAAATTGGCCAAAAAAAAGCGTTGCTGATTTTTCCTGGAAAATACACTAAAAATCCTACGAGCCGTTCCCGAGTAATCACACCTTCTCCAAATTGGCCAAAAAAATCGTTGCTGATTTTTCCTGGAAAATACACTAAAAAACCTACGAGCCGTTCCCGAGTAATCCCAACTTCTCCAAATTGGCCAAAAAAAAGCGTTGCTGATTTTTCCTGGAAAATACACTAAAAATCCTACGAGCCGTTCCCGAGTAATCACACCTTCTCCAAATTGGCAAAAAAAAGCGTTGCTGATTTTTCCTGGAAAATACACTAAAAATCCTACGAGCCGTTCCCGAGTAATCACACCTTTTCCAAATTGGCCAAAAAAAGCGTTGCTGATTTTTCCTGGAAAATACACTAAAAATCCTACGAGCCGTTCCCGAGTAAACCCATCTTCTCCAAATTGGCCAAAAAAAAGCGTTGCTGATTTTTCCTGGAAAATACACTAAAAATCCTACGAGCCGTTCCCGAGTAATCACACCTTTTCCAAATTGGCCAAAAAAAGCGTTGCTGATTTTTCCTGGAAAATACACTAAAAATCCTACGAGCCGTTCCCGAGTAATCCCATCTTCTCCAAATTGGCCAAAAAAAAAACGTTGCTGATTTTTCCTGGAAAATACACTAAAAATCCTACGAGCCGTTCCCGAGTAATCACATCTTCTCCAAATTGGCCAAAAAAAAGCGTTGCTGATTTTTCCTGGAAAATACACTAAAAATCCTACGAGCCGTTCCCGAGTAATCACACCTTCTCCGAATTGGCCAAAAAAAAGCGTTGCTGATTTTTCCTGGAAAATACACTAAAAATCTTACGAGCCATTCCCGAGTAATCCCATCTTCTCCAAATTGGCCAAAAAAAAGCGTTGCTGATTTTTCCTGGAAAATACACTAAAAATCTTACGAGCCATTCCCGAGTAATCCCATCTTCTCCAAATTGGCCAAAAAAAAAGCGTTGCTGATTTTTCCTGGAAAATACACTAAAAATCCTACGAGCCGTTCCCGAGTAATCACACCTTCTCCAAATTGGCCAAAAAAATCGTTGCTGATTTTTCCTGGAAAATACACTAAAAAACCTACGAGCCGTTCCCGAGTAATCCCAACTTCTCCAAATTGGCCAAAAAAAAGCGTTGCTGATTTTTCCTGGAAAATACACTAAAAATCCTACGAGCCGTTCCCGAGTAATCACACCTTCTCCGAATTGGCCAAAAAAAAAGCGTTGCTGATTTTTCCTGGAAAATACACTAAAAATCTTACGAGCTATTCCCGAGTAATCCCATCTTCTCCAAATTGGCCAAAAAAAAAGCGTTGCTGATTTTTCCTGGAAAATACACTAAAAATCCTACGAGCCGTTCCCGAGTAATCCCATCTTCTCCAAATTGCCAAAAAAAAGCGTTGCTGATTTTTCCTGGAAAAAAAACTAAAAATCCTACGAGCCGTTCCCGAGTAATCCCATCTTCTCCAAATTGGCCAAAAAAAAAGCGTTGCTGATTTTTCCTGAAAAATTCACTAAAAATCCTACGAGCCGTTCCCGAGTAATCACACCTTCTCCAAATTGGCCAAAAAAAGCGTTGTTGATTTTTCCTGGAAAATACACTAAAAATCCTACGAGCCGTTCCCGAGTAATCACACCTTCTCCAAATTGGCCAAAAAAAGCGTTGTTGATTTTTCCTGGAAAATACACTAAAAATCCTACGAGCCGTTCCCGAGTAATCACACCTTCTCCAAATTGGCCAAAAAAAAGCGTTCCTGATTTTTCTTGGAAAATACACTAAAAATCCTACGAGCCGTTCCCGAGTAATCACACCTTCTCCAAATTGGCCAAAAAAAGCGTTGCTGATTTTTCCTGGAAAATACACTAAAAATCTTACGAGCCGTTCCCGAGTAATCACACCTTCTCCAAATTGGCAAAAAAAAGCGTTGTTGATTTTTCCTGGAAAATACACTAAAAATCTTACGAGCCATTCCCGAGTAATCCCATCTTCTCCAAATTGGCCAAAAAAAAGCGTTGCTGATTTTTCCTGGAAAATACACTAAAAATGCTACGAGCCGTTCCCGAGTAATCACACCTTTTCCAAATTGGCCAAAAAAAGCGTTGCTGATTTTTCCTGGAAAATACACTAAAAATCCTACGAGCCGTTCCCGAGTAATCCCATCTTCTCCAAATTCGCCAAAAAAAAGCGTTGCTGATTTTTCCTGGAAAATACACTAAAAATTCTACGAGCCGTTCCCGAGTAATCCCATCTTCTCCAAATTAGCAAAAAAAAGCGTTGCTGATTTTTCCTGGAAAATATATTAAAAGTTTTATGAGCCGTTCCCGAGTAATCACACCTTCTCCAAATTGGCAAAAAAAAGCGTTGCTGATTTTTCCTGGAAAAAACACTAAAAATCTTACGAGCCGTTCCCGAGTAATCACACCTTCTCCATATTGGCCAAAAAAAAGCGTTGCTGATTTTTCCTGGAAAATACACTAAAAATCCTACGAGCCGTTCCCGAGTAATCCCATCTTCTCCAAATTGGCCAAAAAAAAAAACGTTGCTGATTTTTCCTGGAAAATACACTAAAAAACCTACGAGCCGTTCCCGAGTAATCCCATCTTCTCCAAATTGGCCAAAAAAAGCGTTGCTGATTTTTCCTGGAAAATACACTAAAAATCCTACGAGCCGTTCCCGAGTAATCCCATCTTCTTCAAATTGGCCAAAAAAAAGCGTTGCTGATTTTTCCTTGAAAATACACTAAAAAACCTACGAGCCGTTCCCGAGTAATCCCATCTTCTCCGAATTGGCCAAAAAAAAGCGTTGCTGATTTTTCCTGGAAAATACACTAAAAATCCTACGAGCCGTTCCCGAGTAATCCCATCTTCTCCAAATTAGCAAAAAAAAAGCGTTGCTGATTTTTCCTGGAAAATATATTAAAAATTTTATGAGCCGTTCCCGAGTAATCACACCTTCTCCAAATTGGCAAAAAAAAGCGTTGCTGATTTTTCCTGGAAAAAACACTAAAAATCCTACGAGCCGTTCCCGAGTAATCCCATCTTCTCCAAATTAGAAAAAAAAGCGTTGCTGATTTTTCCTGGAAAAAACACTAAAAATCTTACGAGCCGTTCCCGAGTAATCCCATCTTCTCCAAATTGGCCAAAAAAAAACGTTGCTGATTTTTCCTGGAAAAAACACTAAAAATCCTACGAGCCGTTCCCGAGTAATCCCATCTTCTCCAAATTAGAAAAAAAAGCGTTGCTGATTTTTCCTGGAAAAAACACTAAAAATCCTACGAGCCGTTCCCGAGTAATCCCATCTTCTCCAAATTAGAAAAAAAAGCGTTGCTGATTTTTCCTGGAAAAAACACTAAAAATCTTACGAGCCGTTCCCGAGTAATCCCATCTTCTCCAAATTGGCCAAAAAAAAACGTTGCTGATTTTTCCTGGAAAATACACTAAAAATCTAACGAGCCGTTCCCGAGTAATCCCATCTTCTCCAAATTGGCCAAAAAAAAAGCGTTGCTGATTTTTCCTGGAAAATATATTAAAAATTTTATGAGCCGTTCCCGAGTAATCACACCTTCTCCAAATTGGCAAAAAAAAGCGTTGCTGATTTTTCCTGGAAAAAACACTAAAAATCCTACGAGCCGTTCCCGAGTAATCCCATCTTCTCCAAATTAGAAAAAAAAGCGTTGCTGATTTTTCCTGGAAAAAACACTAAAAATCTTACGAGCCGTTCCCGAGTAATCCCATCTTCTCCAAATTGGCCAAAAAAAAACGTTGCTGATTTTTCCTGGAAAATACACTAAAAATCTTACGAGCCGTTCCCGAGTAATCCCATCTTCTCCAAATTGGCCAAAAAAAAACGTTGCTGATTTTTCCTTGAAAATACACTAAAAAACCTACGAGCCGTTCCCAAGTAATCCCATCTTCTCCAAATTAGCAAAAAAAAAAGCGTTGCTGATTTTTCCTGGAAAATATATTAAAAATTTTATGAGCCGTTCCCGAGTAATCACACCTTCTCCAAATTGGCAAAAAAAAGCGTTGCTGATTTTTCCTGGAAAAAACATCAAAAATCTTACGAGCCGTTCCCGAGTAATCACACCTTCTCCAAATTGGCCAAAAAAAAGCGTTGCTGATTTTTCCTGGAAAATACACTAAAAATCTTACGAGCCATTCCCGAGTAATCCCATCTTCTCCAAATTGGCCAAAAAAAAGCGTTGCTGATTTTTCCTGGAAAATACACTAAAAATCCTACGAGCCGTTCCCGAGTAATCACACCTTTTCCAAATTGGCCAAAAAAAGCGTTGCTGATTTTTCCTGGAAAATACACTAAAAATCCTACGAGCCGTTCCCGAGTAATCCCATCTTCTCCAAATTGGCCAAAAAAAAAACGTTGCTGATTTTTCCTGGAAAATACACTAAAAATCCTACGAGCCGTTCCCGAGTAATCACATCTTCTCCAAATTGGCCAAAAAAAAGCGTTGCTGATTTTTCCTGGAAAATACACTAAAAATCCTACGAGCCGTTCCCGAGTAATCACACCTTCTCCGAATTGGCCAAAAAAAAGCGTTGCTGATTTTTCCTGGAAAATACACTAAAAATCTTACGAGCCATTCCCGAGTAATCCCATCTTCTCCAAATTGGCCAAAAAAAAGCGTTGCTGATTTTTCCTGGAAAATACACTAAAAATCTTACGAGCCATTCCCGAGTAATCCCATCTTCTCCAAATTGGCCAAAAAAAAGCGTTGCTGATTTTTCCTGGAAAATACACTAAAAATCCTACGAGCCGTTCCCGAGTAATCACACCTTCTCCAAATTGGCCAAAAAAATCGTTGCTGATTTTTCCTGGAAAATACACTAAAAAACCTACGAGCCGTTCCCGAGTAATCTCAACTTCTCCAAATTGGCCAAAAAAAAGCGTTGCTGATTTTTCCTGGAAAATACACTAAAAATCCTACGAGCCGTTCCCGAGTAATCACACCTTCTCCGAATTGGCCAAAAAAAAAAGCGTTGCTGATTTTTCCTGGAAAATACACTAAAAATCTTACGAGCCATTCCCGAGTAATCCCATCTTCTCCAAATTGGCCAAAAAAAAAGCGTTGCTGATTTTTCCTGGAAAATACACTAAAAATCCTACGAGCCGTTCCCGAGTAATCCCATCTTCTCCAAATTGCCAAAAAAAAGCGTTGCTGATTTTTCCCTGGAAAAAAAACTAAAAATCCTACGAGCCGTTCCCGAGTAATCCCATCTTCTCCAAATTGGCCAAAAAAAGCGTTGCTGATTTTTCCTGGAAAATACACTAAAAATCCTACGAGCCGTTCCCGAGTAATCACACCTTCTCCAAATTGGCCAAAAAAAGCGTTGTTGATTTTTCCTGGAAAATACACTAAAAATCCTACGAGCCGTTCCCGAGTAATCACACCTTCTCCAAATTGGCCAAAAAAAGCGTTGCTGATTTTTCCTGGAAAATACACTAAAAAACCTACGAGCCGTTCCCGAGTAATCCCAACTTCTCCAAATTGGCCAAAAAAAAGCGTTGCTGATTTTTCCTGGAAAATACACTAAAAATCCTAAGAGCCGTTCCCGAGTAATCACACCTTCTCCAAATTGGCAAAAAAAAGCGTTGCTGATTTTTCCTGGAAAATACACTAAAAATCCTACGAGCCGTTCCCGAGTAATCCCAACTTCTCCAAATTGGCCAAAAAAAAGCGTTGCTGATTTTTCCTGGAAAATACACTAAAAATCCTACGAGCCGTTCCCGAGTAATCACACCTTCTCCAAATTGGCCAAAAAAAGCGTTGTTGATTTTTCCTGGAAAATACACTAAAAATCCTACAAGCCGTTCCCGAGTAATCCCATCTTCTCCAAATTGGCCAAAAAAAAGCGTTGCTGATTTTTCCTGGAAAATACACTAAAAATCCTACGAGCCGTTCCCGAGTAATCACACCTTTTCCAAATTGGCCAAAAAAAGCGTTGCTGATTTTTCCTGGAAAATACACTAAAAATCCTACGAGCCGTTCCCGAGTAATCCCATCTTCTCCAAATTCGCCAAAAAAAAGCGTTGCTGATTTTTCCTGGAAAATACACTAAAAATTCTACGAGCCGTTCCCGAGTAATCCCATCTTCTCCAAATTAGCAAAAAAAAGCGTTGCTGATTTTTCCTGGAAAATATATTAAAAGTTTTATGAGCCGTTCCCGAGTAATCACACCTTCTCCAAATTGGCAAAAAAAAGCGTTGCTGATTTTTCCTGGAAAAAACACTAAAAATCTTACGAGCCGTTCCCGAGTAATCACACTTTCTCCATATTGGCCAAAAAAAAGCGTTGCTGATTTTTCCTGGAAAATACACTAAAAATCCTACGAGCCGTTCCCGAGTAATCCCATCTTCTCCAAATTGGCCAAAAAAAAAACGTTGCTGATTTTTCCTGGAAAATACACTAAAAAACCTACGAGCCGTTCCCGAGTAATCCCATCTTCTCCAAATTGGCCAAAAAAAGCGTTGCTGATTTTTCCTGGAAAATACACTAAAAATCCTACGAGCCGTTCCCGAGTAATCCCATCTTCTTCAAATTGGCCAAAAAAAAGCGTTGCTGATTTTTCCTTGAAAATACACTAAAAAACCAACGAGCCGTTCCCGAGTAATCCCATCTTCTCCGAATTGGCCAAAAAAAAGCGTTGCTGATTTTTCCTGGAAAATACACTAAAAATCCTACGAGCCGTTCCCGAGTAATCCCATCTTCTCCAAATTAGCAAAAAAAAAAGCGTTGCTGATTTTTCCTGGAAAATATATTAAAAATTTTATGAGCCGTTCCGAGTAATCACACCTTCTCCAAATTGGCAAAAAAAAGCGTTGCTGATTTTTCCTGGAAAAAACACTAAAAATCCTACGAGCCGTTCCCGAGTAATCCCATCTTCTCCAAATTAGAAAAAAAAGCGTTGCTGATTTTTCCTGGAAAAAACACTAAAAATCTTACGAGCCGTTCCCGAGTAATCCCATCTTCTCCAAATTGGCCAAAAAAAAACGTTGCTGATTTTTCCTAGAAAATACACTAAAAATCTAACGAACCGTTCCCGAGTAATCCCATCTTCTCCAAATTGGCCAAAAAAAAGCGTTGCTGATTTTTCCTGGAAAATACACTAAAAATCCTACGAGCCGTTCCCGAGTAATCCCATCTTCTCCAAATTAGCAAAAAAAAAAGCGTTGCTGATTTTTCCTGGAAAATATATTAAAAATTTTATGAGCCGTTCCCGAGTAATCACACCTTCTCCAAATTGGCAAAAAAAAGCGTTGCTGATTTTTCCTGGAAAAAAACACTAAAAATCCTACGAGCCGTTCCCGAGTAATCCCATCTTCTCCAAATTAGAAAAAAAAGCGTTGCTGATTTTTCCTGGAAAAAACACTAAAAATCTTACGAGCCGTTCCCGAGTAATCCCATCTTCTCCAAATTGGCCAAAAAAAACGTTGCTGATTTTTCCTGGAAAATACGCTAAAAATCTACGAGCCGTTCCCGAGTAATCCCATCTTCTCCAAATTGGCCAAAAAAAAACGTTGCTGATTTTTCCTTGAAAATACACTAAAAAACCTACGAGCCGTTCCCAAGTAATCCCATCTTCTCCAAATTAGCAAAAAAAAAAGCGTTGCTGATTTTTCCTGGAAAATATATTAAAAATTTTATGAGCCGTTCCCGAGTAATCACACCTTCTCCAAATTGGCAAAAAAAAGCGTTGCTGATTTTTCCTGGAAAAAAACATCAAAAATCTTACGAGCCGTTCCCGAGTAATCACACCTTCTCCAAATTGGCCAAAAAAAAAGCGTTGCTGATTTTTTCCTTGAAAATACACTAAAAAACCTACGAGCCGTTCCCGAGTAATCCCATCTTCTCCAAATTAGCAAAAAAAAAAGCGTTGCTGATTTTTCCTGGAAAATACACTTAAAATCCTACGAGCCGTTCCCGAGTAATCCCATCTTCTCCAAATTGGCCAAAAAAAACCTTGCTGATTTTTCCTGGAAAATACACTAAAAATCCTACGAGCCGTTCCCGAGTAATCACACCTTCTCCAAATTGGCCAAAAAAAAGCGTTGCTGATTTTTCCTTGAAAATACACTAAAAAACCTACGAGCCGTTCCCAAGTAATCCCATCTTCTCCAAATTAGCAAAAAAAAAAAAAGCGTTGCTGATTTTTCCTGGAAAATATATTAAAAATTTTATGAGCCGTTCCCGAGTAATCACACCTTCTCCAAATTGGCAAAAAAAAGCGTTGCTGATTTTTCCTGGAAAAAACACTAAAAATCCTACGAGCCGTTCCCGAGTAATCACACCTTCTCCAAATTGGCAAAAAAAAAGCGTTGCTGATTTTTCCTGGAAAATACACTAAAAATCCTACGAGCCGTTCCCGAGTAATCACACCTTCTCCAAATTGGCCAAAAAAAAAAGCGTTGCTGATTTTTCCTGGAAAATACACTAAAAATCCTACGAGCCGTTCCCGAGTAATCACACCTTCTCCAAATTGGCCAAAAAAAGCGTTGCTGATTTTTCCTGGAAAATACACTAAAAAACCTACGAGCCGTTCCCGAGTAATCCCAACTTCTCCAAATTGGCCAAAAAAAGCGTTTCTGATTTTTCCTGGAAAATACACTAAAAATCCTACGAGCCGTTCCCGAGTAATCCCATCTTCTCCAAATTAGCAAAAAAAAAAGCGTTGCTGATTTTTCCTGGAAAATATATTAAAAATTTTATGAGCCGTTCCCGAGTAATCACACCTTCTCCAAATTGGCAAAAAAAAGCGTTGCACATTTTTCCTGGAAAATACACTAAAAATCCTACGAGCCGTTCCCGAGTAATCACACCTTCTCCAAATTGGCCAAAAAAAGCGTTGCTGATTTTTCCTGGAAATTACACTAAAAATCCTACGAGCCGTTCCCGAGTAATCACACCTTCTCCAAATTGGCCAAAAAAAAGCGTTTCTGATTTTTCCTGGAAAATACACTAAAAATCCTACGAGCCGTTCCCGAGTAATCCCATCTTCTCCAAATTGGCCAAAAAAAAACGTTGCTGATTTTTTCTGGAAAATACACTAAAAATCCTACGAGCCGTTCCCGAGTAATCCCATCTTCTCCAAATTGGCCAAAAAAAAAACGTTGCTGATTTTTCCTGGAAAATACACTAAAAAACCTACGAGCCGTTTCCCGAGTAATCCCATCTTCTCCAAATTGGCCAAAAAAAGCGTTGCTGATTTTTCCTGGAAAATACACTAAAAATCCTACGAGCCGTTCCCGAGTAATCCCATCTTCTCCAAATTGGCCAAAAAAAAGCGTTGCTGATTTTTCCTTGAAAATACACTAAAAAACCTACGAGCCGTTCCGAGTAATCCCATCTTCTCCGAATTGGCCAAAAAAAGCGTTGCTGATTTTTCCTAGAAAATACACTAAAAATCCTACGAGCCGTTCCCGAGTAATCCCATCTTCTCCAAATTAGCAAAAAAAAAAGCGTTGCTGATTTTTCCTGGAAAATATATTAAAAATTTTATTAGCCGTTCCCGAGTAATCACACCTTCTCCAAATTGGCAAAAAAAAGCGTTGCTGATTTTTCCTGGAAAAAACACTAAAAATCCTACGAGCCGTTCCCGAGTAATCCCATCTTCTCCAAATTAGAAAAAAAAGCGTTGCTGATTTTTCCTGGAAAAAACACTAAAAATCTTACGAGCCGTTCCCGAGTAATCCCATCTTCTCCAAATTGGCCAAAAAAAAACGTTGCTGATTTTTCCTGGAAAATACACTAAAAATCTTACGAGCCGTTCCCGAGTAATCCCATCTTATCCAAATTGGCCAAAAAAAAGCGTTGCTGATTTTTCCTGGAAAATACACTAAAAATCCTACGAGCCGTTCCCGAGTAATCCCATCTTCTCCAAATTAGCAAAAAAAAAGCGTTGCTGATTTTTCCTGGAAAATTATATTAAAAATTTTATGAGCCGTTCCCGAGTAATCACACCTTCTCCAAATTGGCAAAAAAAAGCGTTGCTGATTTTTCCTGGAAAAAACACTAAAAATCCTACGAGCCGTTCCCGAGTAATTCCCATCTTCTCCAAATTAGAAAAAAAAAGCGTTGCTGATTTTTCCTGGAAAAAACACTAAAAATCTTACGAGCCGTTCCCGAGTAATCCCATCTTCTCCAAATTGGCCAAAAAAAAACGTTGCTGATTTTTCCTGGAAAATATATTAAAAATTTTATGAGCCGTTCCCGAGTAATCACACCTTCTCCAAATTTGGCAAAAAAAAGCGTTGCTGATTTTTCCTGGAAAAAACACTAAAAATCTTACGAGCCGTTCCCGAGTAATCCCATCTTCTCCAAATTGGCCAAAAAAAACGTTGCTGATTTTTCCTGGAGAAATATATTAAAAATTTTATGAGCAGTTCCGAGTAATCACACCTTCTCCAAATTGGCAAAAAAAAAGCGTTGCTGATTTTTTCCTGGAAAAAACACTAAAAATCCTACGAGCCGTTCCCGAGTAATCCCATCTTCTCCAAATTAGAAAAAAAAGCGTTGCTGATTTTTCCTGGAAAAAACACTAAAAATCTTACGAGCCGTTCCCGAGTAATCACACCTTCTCCAAATTGGCAAAAAAAAGCGTTGCTGATTTTTCCTGGAAAAAACACTAAAAATCCTACGAGCCGTTCCCGAGTAATCCCATCTTCTCCAAATTAGCAAAAAAAAAGCGTTGCTGATTTTTCCTGGAAAATATATTAAAAATTTTATGAGCCGTTCCCGAGTAATCACACCTTCTCCAAATTGGCAAAAAAAAGCGTTGCTGATTTTTCCTGGAAAAAACACTAAAAATCCTACGAGCCGTTCCCGAGTAATCCCATCTTCTCCAAATTAGAAAAAAAAGCGTTGCTGATTTTTCCTGGAAAAAACACTAAAAATCTTACGAGCCGTTCCCGAGTAATCCCATCTTCTCCAAATTGGCCAAAAAAAACGTTGCTGATTTTTCCTGGAAAATATATTAAAAATTTTATGAGCCGTTCCGAGTAATCACACCTTCTCCAAATTGGCAAAAAAAAGCGTTGCTGATTTTTCCTGGAAAAAACACTAAAAATCCTACGAGCCGTTCCCGAGTAATCCCATCTTCTCCAAATTAGAAAAAAAAAGCGTTGCTGATTTTTCCTGGAAAAAACACTAAAAATCTTACGAGCCGTTCCCGAGTAATCACACCTTCTCCAAATTGGCAAAAAAAAGCGTTGCTGATTTTTCCTGGAAAAAACACTAAAAATCCTACGAGCCGTTCCCGAGTAATCCCATCTTCTCCAAATTGGCCAAAAAAAAACGTTGCTGATTTTTCCTGGAAAATATATTAAAAATTTTATGAGCCGTTCCCGAGTAATCACACCTTCTCCAAATTGGCAAAAAAAAAGCGTTGCTGATTTTTCCTGGAAAAAACACTAAAAATCTTACGAGCCGTTCCCGAGTAATCCCATCTTCTCCAAATTGGCCAAAAAAACGTTGCTGATTTTTCCTGGAAAATATATTAAAAATTTTATGAGCCGTTCCCGAGTAATCACACCTTCTCCAAATTGGCAAAAAAAAAGCGTTGCTGATTTTTCCTGGAAAAAACACTAAAAATCCTACGAGCCGTTCCCGAGTAATCCCATCTTCTCCAAATTAGAAAAAAAAGCGTTGCTGATTTTTCCTGGAAAAAACACTAAAAATCTTACGAGCCGTTCCCGAGTAATCCCATCTTCTCCAAATTGGCCAAAAAAAAACGTTGCTGATTTTTCCTGGAAAATATATTAAAAATTTTATGAGCCGTTCCCGAGTAATCACACCTTCTCCAAATTGGCAAAAAAAAGCGTTGCTGATTTTTCCTGGAAAAAACACTAAAAATCCTACGTTCCCGAGTAATCACACCTTCTCCAAATTGGCCAAAAAAAAGCGTTGCTGATTTTTTCCTGGAAATTACACTAAAAATCCTACGAGCCGTTCCCGAGTAATCACACCTTCTCCAAATTGGCCAAAAAAAAGCGTTGCTGATTTTTCCTTGAAAATACACTAAAAAACCTACGAGCCGTTCCCAAGTAATCCCATCTTCTCCAAATTAGCAAAAAAAAAAAGCGTTGCTGATTTTTCCTGGAAAATATATTAAAAATTTTATGAGCCGTTCCGAGTAATCACACCTTCTCCAAATTGGCAAAAAAAAGCGTTGCTGATTTTTCCTGGAAAAAACACTAAAAATCTTACGAGCCGTTCCCGAGTAATCACACCTTCTCCAAATTGGCCAAAAAAAAGCGTTGCTGATTTTTCCTGAAAATACACTAAAAATCCTACGAGCTGTTCCCGAGTAATCCCATCTTCTCCAAATTGGCAAAAAAAAAACGTTGCTGATTTTTCCTGGAAAATACACTTAAAAATCCTACGAGCCGTTCCCGAGTAATCCCATCTTCTCCAAATTGGCCAAAAAAAAAACGTTGCTGATTTTTCCTGGAAAATACACTAAAAAACCTACGAGCCGTTCCCGAGTAATCCCATCTTCTCCAAATTGGCCAAAAAAAGCGTTGCTGATTTTTCCTGGAAAATACACTAAAAATCCTACGAGCCGTTCCCGAGTAATCCCATCTTCTCCAAATTGGCCAAAAAAAAGCGTTGCTGATTTTTCCTTGAAAATACACTAAAAAACCTACGAGCCGTTCCCGAGTAATCCCATCTTCTCCGAATTGGCCAAAAAAAAGCGTTGCTGATTTTTCCTAGAAAATACACTAAAAATCCTACGAGCCGTTCCCGAGTAATCCCATCTTCTCCAAATTAGCAAAAAAAAAAGCGTTGCTGATTTTTCCTGGAAAATATATTAAAAATTTTATTAGCCGTTCCCGAGTAATCACACCTTCTCCAAATTGGCAAAAAAAAAGCGTTGCTGATTTTTCCTGGAAAAAACACTAAAAATCCTACGAGCCGTTCCCGAGTAATCCCATCTTCTCCAAATTAGAAAAAAAAGCGTTGCTGATTTTTCCTGGAAAAAACACTAAAAATCTTACGAGCCGTTCCCGAGTAATCCCATCTTCTCCAAATTGGCCAAAAAAAAACGTTGCTGATTTTTCCTGGAAAATACACTAAAAATCTTACGAGCCGTTCCCGAGTAATCCCATCTTATCCAAATTGGCCAAAAAAAAGCGTTGCTGATTTTTCCTGGAAAATACACTAAAAATCATACGAGCCGTTCCCGAGTAATCCCATCTTCTCCAAATTAGCAAAAAAAAAGCGTTGCTGATTTTTCCTGGAAAATATATTAAAAATTTTATGAGCCGTTCCCGAGTAATCACACCTTCTCCAAATTGGCAAAAAAAAGCGTTGCTGATTTTTCCTGGAAAAAACACTAAAAATCCTACGAGCCGTTCCCGAGTAATCCCATCTTCTCCAAATTAGAAAAAAAAGCGTTGCTGATTTTTCCTGGAAAAAACACTAAAAATCTTACGAGCCGTTCCCGAGTAATCCAATCTTCTCCAAATTGGCCAAAAAAAAACGTTGCTGATTTTTCCTGGAAAATACACTAAAAATCTTACGAGCCGTTCCCGAGTAATCCCATCTTCTCCAAATTGGCCAAAAAAAAACGTTGCTGATTTTTCCTTGAAAATACACTAAAAAACCTACGAGCCGTTCCCAAGTAATCCCATCTTCTCCAAATTAGCAAAAAAAAAAAGCGTTGCTGATTTTTCCTGGAAAATATATTAAAAATTTTATGAGCCGTTCCCGAGTAATCACACCTTCTCCAAATTGGCAAAAAAAAGCGTTGCTGATTTTTCCTGGAAAAAACATCAAAAATCTTACGAGCCGTTCCCGAGTAATCACACCTTCTCCAAATTGGCAAAAAAAAAGCGTTGCTGATTTTTCCTTGAAAATACACTAAAAAACCTACGAGCCGTTCCCGAGTAATCCCATCTTCTCCAAATTAGCAAAAAAAAAACGTTGCTGATTTTTCCTGGAAAATACACTAAAAATCTTACGAGCCGTTCCCGAGTAATCCCATCTTCTCCAAATTGGCCAAAAAAAAGCGTTGCTGATTTTTCCTGCAAAATACACTAAAAATCCTACGAGCCGTTCCCGAGTAATCCCATCTTCTCCAAATTAGCAAAAAAAAAAGCGTTGCTGATTTTTCCTGGAAAATATATTAAAAATTTTATGAGCCGTTCCCGAGTAATCCCATCTTCTCCAAATTGGCCAAAAAAAAAAACGTTGCTGATTTTTCCTGGAAAATACACTAAAAAACCTACGAGCCGTTCCCGAGTAATCCCATCTTCTCCAAATTGGCCAAAAAAAGCGTTGCTGATTTTTCCTGGAAAATACACTAAAAATCCTACGAGCCGTTCCCGAGTAATCCCATCTTCTCCAAATTGGCCAAAAAAAAGCGTTGCTGATTTTTCCTTGAAAATACACTAAAAAACCTACGAGCCGTTCCCGAGTAATCCCATCTTCTCCGAATTGGCCAAAAAAAAGCGTTGCTGATTTTTCCTGGAAAATACACTAAAAATCCTACGAGCCGTTCCCGAGTAATCCCATCTTCTCCAAATTAGCAAAAAAAAAGCGTTGCTGATTTTTCCTGGAAAATATATTAAAAATTTTATTAGCCGTTCCCGAGTAATCACACCTTCTCCAAATTGGCAAAAAAAAGCGTTGCTGATTTTTCCTGGAAAAAACACTAAAAATCCTACGAGCCGTTCCCGAGTAATCCCATCTTCTCCAAATTAGAAAAAAAAAGCGTTGCTGATTTTTCCTGGAAAAAACACTAAAAATCTTACGAGCCGTTCCCGAGTAATCCCATCTTCTCCAAATTGGCCAAAAAAAAACGTTGCTGATTTTTCCTGGAAAATACACTAAAAATCTTACGAGCCGTTCCCGAGTAATCCCATCTTCTCCAAATTGGCCAAAAAAAAGCGTTGCTGATTTTTCCTGGAAAATACACTAAAAATCCTACGAGCCGTTCCCGAGTAATCCCATCTTCTCCAAATTAGCAAAAAAAAAAGCGTTGCTGATTTTTCCTGGAAAATATATTAAAAATTTTATGAGCCGTTCCCGAGTAATCACACCTTCTCCAAATTGGCAAAAAAAAAGCGTTGCTGATTTTTCCTGGAAAAAACACTAAAAATCCTACGAGCCGTTCCCGAGTAATCCCATCTTCTCCAAATTAGAAAAAAAAGCGTTGCTGATTTTTCCTGAAAAAAACACTAAAAATCTTACGAGCCGTTCCCGAGTAATCCCATCTTCTCCAAATTGGCCAAAAAAAAACGTTGCTGATTTTTCCTGGAAAATACACTAAAAATCTTACGAGCCGTTCCCGAGTAATCCCATCTTCTCCAAATTGGCCAAAAAAAAACGTTGCTGATTTTTCATTGAAAATACACTAAAAAACCTACGAGCCGTTCCCAAGTAATCCCATCTTCTCCAAATTAGCAAAAAAAAAGCGTTGCTGATTTTTCCTGGAAAATATATTAAAAATTTTATGAGCCGTTCCCGAGTAATCACACCTTCTCCAAATTGGCAAAAAAAAGCGTTGCTGATTTTTCCTGGAAAAAACATCAAAAATCTTACGAGCCGTTCCCGAGTAATCACACCTTCTCCAAATTGGCCAAAAAAAAGCGTTGCTGATTTTTCCTTGAAAATACACTAAAAAACCTACGAGCCGTTCCCGAGTAATCCCATCTTCTCCAAATTAGCAAAAAAAAGCGTTGCTGATTTTTCCTGGAAAATACACTTAAAATCCTACGAGCCGTTCTCGAGTAATCCCATCTTCTCCAAATTGGCCAAAAAAAACCTTGCTGATTTTTCCTGGAAAATACACTAAAAATCCTACGAGCCGTTCCCGAGTAATCACACCTTCACCAAATTGGCCAAAAAAAAGCGTTGCTGATTTTTCCTTGAAAATACACTAAAAAACCTACGAGCCGTTCCCAAGTAATCCAATCTTCTCCAAATTAGCAAAAAAAAAAAGCGTTGCTGATTTTTCCTGGAAAATATATTAAAAATTTTATGAGCCGTTCCCGAGTAATCACACCTTCTCCAAATTGGCAAAAAAAAGCGTTGCTGATTTTTCCTGGAAAAAACACTAAAAATCCTACGAGCCGTTCCCGAGTAATCACACCTTCTCCAAATTGGCAAAAAAAAAGCGTTGCTGATTTTTCCTGGAAAATACACTAAAAATCCTACGAGCCGTTCCCGAGTAATCACACCTTCTCCAAATTGGCCAAAAAAAAAGCGTTGCTGATTTTTCCTGGAAAATACACTAAAAATCCTACGAGCCGTTCCCGAGTAATCACACCTTCTCCAAATTGGCCAAAAAAAGCGTTGCTGATTTTTCCTGGAAAATACACTAAAAAACCTACGAGCCGTTCCCGAGTAATCCCAACTTCTCCAAATTGGCCAAAAAAAAAGCGTTTCTGATTTTTCCTGGAAAATACACTAAAAATCCTACGAGCCGTTCCCGAGTAATCCCATCTTCTCCAAATTAGCAAAAAAAAAAAGCGTTGCTGATTTTTCCTGGAAAATATATTAAAAATTTTATGAGCCGTTCCCGAGTAATCACACCTTCTCCAAATTGGCAAAAAAAAGCGTTGCACATTTTTCCTGGAAAATACACTAAAAATCCTACGAGCCGTTCCCGAGTAATCACACCTTCTCCAAATTGGCCAAAAAAAAGCGTTGCTGATTTTTCCTGGAAATTACACTAAAAATCCTACAAGCCGTTCCCGAGTAATCACACCTTCTCCAAATTGGCCAAAAAAAAGCGTTGCTGATTTTTCCTTGAAAATACACTAAAAAACCTACGAGCCGTTCCCAAGTAATCCCATCTTCTCCAAATTAGCAAAAAAAAAGCGTTGCTGATTTTTCCTGGAAAATATATTAAAAATTTTATGAGCCGTTCTCGAGTAATCACACCTTCTCCAAATTGGCAAAAAAAAGCGTTGCTGATTTTTCCTGGAAAAAACACTAAAAATCCTACGAGCCGTTCCCGAGTAATCACACCTTCTCCAAATTGGCCAAAAAAAAGCGTTGCTGATTTTTCCTGGAAAATACACTAAAAATCCTACGAGCCGTTCCCGAGTAATCACACCTTCTCCAAATTGGCCAAAAAAAGCGTTGCTGATTTTTCCTGGAAAATACACTAAAAATCCTACGAGCCGTTCCCGAGTAATCACACCTTCTCCAAATTGGCCAAAAAAAAGCGTTGTTGATTTTTCCTGGAAAATAAACTAAAAATCCTACGAGCCGTTCCCGAGTAATCCCATCTTCTCCAAATTGGCCAAAACAAAAAGCGTTGTTGATTTTTCCTGGAAAATACACTAAAAATCCTACGAGCCGTTCCCGAGTAATCACACCTTCTCCAAATTGGCAAAAAAAAAAGCGTTGCACATTTTTCCTGGAAAATACACTAAAAATCCTACGAGCCGTTCCCGAGTAATCACACCTTCTCCAAATTGGCCAAAAAAAAGCGTTGCTGATTTTTCCTTGAAAATACACTAACAAACCTACGAGCCGTTCCCGAGTAATCCCATCTTCTCCGAATTGGCCAAAAAAAAGCGTTGCACATTTTTCCTGGAAAATACACTAAAAATCTTACGAGCCGTTCCTGAGTAATCACACCTTCTCCAAATTGGCCAAAAAAAAGCGTTGCTGATTTTTCCTGGAAAATACACTAAAAATCTTACGAGCCGTTCCCGCGTAATCGCATCTTCTCCAAATTAGCAAAAAAAAGCGTTGCTGATTTTTCCTGGAAAATATATTAAAAATTTTATGAGCCGTTCCCGAGTAATCACACCTTCTCCAAATTGGCCAAAAAAAAGCGTTGCTGATTTTTCCTGGAAAATACACTAAAAATCCTACGAGCCGTTCCCGAGTAATCCCATCTTATCCAAATTAGAAAAAAAAGCGTTGCTGATTTTTCCTGGAAAAAACACTAAAAATCTTACGAGCCGTTCCCGCGTAATCGCATCTTCTCCAAATTAGCAAAAAAAAGCGTTGCTGATTTTTCCTGGAAAATATATTAAAAATTTTATGAGCCGTTCCCGAGTAATCACACCTTCTCCAAATTGGCCAAAAAAAAGCGTTGCTGATTTTTCCTTGAAAATACACTAACAAACCTACGAGCCGTTCCCGAGTAATCCCATCTTCTCCAAATTAGAAAAAAAAGCGTTGCTGATTTTTCCTGGAAAAAACACTAAAAATCTTACGAGCCGTTCCCGAGTAATCCCATCTTCTCCAAATTGGCCAAAAAAAAAAACGTTGCTGATTTTTCCTGGAAAATACACTAAAAATCTTACGAGCCGTTCCCGCGTAATCGCATCTTCTCCAAATTAGCAAAAAAAAGCGTTGCTGATTTTTCCTGGAAAATATATTAAAAATTTTATGAGCCGTTCCCGAGTAATCACACCTTCTCCAAATTGGCCAAAAAAAAGCGTTGCTGATTTTTCCTGGAAAATACACTAAAAATCCTACGAGCCGTTCCCGAGTAATCCCATCTTATCCAAATTAGAAAAAAAAGCGTTGCTGATTTTTCCTGGAAAAAACACTAAAAATCTTACGAGCCGTTCCCGCGTAATCGCATCTTCTCCAAATTAGCAAAAAAAAGCGTTGCTGATTTTTCCTGGAAAATATATTAAAAATTTTATGAGCCGTTCCCGAGTAATCACACCTTCTCCAAATTGGCCAAAAAAAAGCGTTGCTGATTTTTCCTTGAAAATACACTAACAAACCTACGAGCCGTTCCCGAGTAATCCCATCTTCTCCGAATTGGCCAAAAAAAAGCGTTGCACATTTTTCCTGGAAAATACACTAAAAATCTTACGAGCCGTTCCTGAGTAATCACACCTTCTCCAAATTGGCCAAAAAAAAGCGTTGCTGATTTTTCCTGGAAAATACACTAAAAATCTTACGAGCCGTTCCCGCGTAATCGCATCTTCTCCAAATTAGCAAAAAAAAGCGTTGCTGATTTTTCCTGGAAAATATATTAAAAATTTTATGAGCCGTTCCCGAGTAATCACACCTTCTCCAAATTGGCCAAAAAAAAGCGTTGCTGATTTTTCCTGGAAAATACACTAAAAATCCTACGAGCCGTTCCCGAGTAATCCCATCTTATCCAAATTAGAAAAAAAAGCGTTGCTGATTTTTCCTGGAAAAAACACTAAAAATCTTACGAGCCGTTCCCGAGTAATCCAATCTTCTCCAAATTGGCCAAAAAAAAAACGTTGCTGATTTTTCCTGGAAAATACACTAAAAATCTTACGAGCCGTTCCCGAGTAATCCCATCTTCTCCAAATTGGCCAAAAAAAAACGTTGCTGATTTTTCCTTGAAAATACACTAAAAAACCTACGAGCCGTTCCCAAGTAATCCCATCTTCTCCAAATTAGCAAAAAAAAAAGCGTTGCTGATTTTTCCTGGAAAATATATTAAAAATTTTATGAGCCGTTCCCGAGTAATCACACCTTCTCCAAATTGGCAAAAAAAAGCGTTGCTGATTTTTCCTGGAAAAAACATCAAAAATCTTACGAGCCGTTCCCGAGTAATCACACCTTCTCCAAATTGGCAAAAAAAAAGCGTTGCTGATTTTTCCTTGAAAATACACTAAAAAACCTACGAGCCGTTCCCGAGTAATCCCATCTTCTCCAAATTAGCAAAAAAAAAACGTTGCTGATTTTTCCTGGAAAATACACTAAAAATCTTACGAGCCGTTCCCGAGTAATCCCATCTTCTCCAAATTGGCCAAAAAAAAGCGTTGCTGATTTTTCCTGCAAAATACACTAAAAATCCTACGAGCCGTTCCCGAGTAATCCCATCTTCTCCAAATTAGCAAAAAAAAAAGCGTTGCTGATTTTTCCTGGAAAATATATTAAAAATTTTATGAGCCGTTCCCGAGTAATCCCATCTTCTCCAAATTGGCCAAAAAAAAAACGTTGCTGATTTTTCCTGGAAAATACACTAAAAAACCTACGAGCCGTTCCCGAGTAATCCCATCTTCTCCAAATTGGCCAAAAAAAGCGTTGCTGATTTTTCCTGGAAAATACACTAAAAATCCTACGAGCCGTTCCCGAGTAATCCCATCTTCTCCAAATTGGCCAAAAAAAAGCGTTGCTGATTTTTCCTTGAAAATACACTAAAAAACCTACGAGCCGTTCCCGAGTAATCCCATCTTCTCCGAATTGGCCAAAAAAAAGCGTTGCTGATTTTTCCTGGAAAATACACTAAAAATCCTACGAGCCGTTCCCGAGTAATCCCATCTTCTCCAAATTAGCAAAAAAAAAGCGTTGCTGATTTTTCCTGGAAAATATATTAAAAATTTTATTAGCCGTTCCCGAGTAATCACACCTTCTCCAAATTGGCAAAAAAAAGCGTTGCTGATTTTTCCTGGAAAAAACACTAAAAATCCTACGAGCCGTTCCCGAGTAATCCCATCTTCTCCAAATTAGAAAAAAAAAGCGTTGCTGATTTTTCCTGGAAAAAACACTAAAAATCTTACGAGCCGTTCCCGAGTAATCCCATCTTCTCCAAATTGGCCAAAAAAAAACGTTGCTGATTTTTCCTGGAAAATACACTAAAAATCTTACGAGCCGTTCCCGAGTAATCCCATCTTCTCCAAATTGGCCAAAAAAAAGCGTTGCTGATTTTTCCTGGAAAATACACTAAAAATCCTACGAGCCGTTCCCGAGTAATCCCATCTTCTCCAAATTAGCAAAAAAAAAGCGTTGCTGATTTTTCCTGGAAAATATATTAAAAATTTTATGAGCCGTTCCCGAGTAATCACACCTTCTCCAAATTGGCAAAAAAAAAGCGTTGCTGATTTTTCCTGGAAAAAACACTAAAAATCCTACGAGCCGTTCCCGAGTAATCCCATCTTCTCCAAATTAGAAAAAAAAAGCGTTGCTGATTTTTCCTGAAAAAAACACTAAAAATCTTACGAGCCGTTCCCGAGTAATCCCATCTTCTCCAAATTGGCCAAAAAAAAACGTTGCTGATTTTTCCTGGAAAATACACTAAAAATCTTACGAGCCGTTCCCGAGTAATCCCATCTTCTCCAAATTGGCCAAAAAAAAACGTTGCTGATTTTTCATTGAAAATACACTAAAAAACCTACGAGCCGTTCCCAAGTAATCCCATCTTCTCCAAATTAGCAAAAAAAAAGCGTTGCTGATTTTTCCTGGAAAATATATTAAAAATTTTATGAGCCGTTCCCGAGTAATCACACCTTCTCCAAATTGGCAAAAAAAAGCGTTGCTGATTTTTCCTGGAAAAAACATCAAAAATCTTACGAGCCGTTCCCGAGTAATCACACCTTCTCCAAATTGGCCAAAAAAAAGCGTTGCTGATTTTTCCTTGAAAATACACTAAAAAACCTACGAGCCGTTCCCGAGTAATCACACCTTCTCCAAATTGGCAAAAAAAAGCGTTGCTGATTTTTCCTGGAAAAAACACTAAAAATCCTACGAGCCGTTCCCGAGTAATCACACCTTCTCCAAATTGGCAAAAAAAAAGCGTTGCTGATTTTTCCTGGAAAATACACTAAAAATCCTACGAGCCGTTCCCGAGTAATCACACCTTCTCCAAATTGGCCAAAAAAAAAGCGTTGCTGATTTTTCCTGGAAAATACACTAAAAATCCTACGAGCCGTTCCCGAGTAATCACACCTTCTCCAAATTGGCCAAAAAAAGCGTTGCTGATTTTTCCTGGAAAATACACTAAAAAACCTACGAGCCGTTCCCGAGTAATCCCAACTTCTCCAAATTGGCCAAAAAAAAAGCGTTTCTGATTTTTCCTGGAAAATACACTAAAAATCCTACGAGCCGTTCCCGAGTAATCCCATCTTCTCCAAATTAGCAAAAAAAAAAAGCGTTGCTGATTTTTCCTGGAAAATATATTAAAAATTTTATGAGCCGTTCCCGAGTAATCACACCTTCTCCAAATTGGCAAAAAAAAGCGTTGCACATTTTTCCTGGAAAATACACTAAAAATCCTACGAGCCGTTCCCGAGTAATCACACCTTCTCCAAATTGGCCAAAAAAAAGCGTTGCTGATTTTTCCTGGAAATTACACTAAAAATCCTACAAGCCGTTCCCGAGTAATCACACCTTCTCCAAATTGGCCAAAAAAAAGCGTTGCTGATTTTTCCTTGAAAATACACTAAAAAACCTACGAGCCGTTCCCAAGTAATCCCATCTTCTCCAAATTAGCAAAAAAAAAGCGTTGCTGATTTTTCCTGGAAAATATATTAAAAATTTTATGAGCCGTTCTCGAGTAATCACACCTTCTCCAAATTGGCAAAAAAAAGCGTTGCTGATTTTTCCTGGAAAAAACACTAAAAATCCTACGAGCCGTTCCCGAGTAATCACACCTTCTCCAAATTGGCCAAAAAAAAGCGTTGCTGATTTTTCCTGGAAAATACACTAAAAATCCTACGAGCCGTTCCCGAGTAATCACACCTTCTCCAAATTGGCCAAAAAAAGCGTTGCTGATTTTTCCTGGAAAATACACTAAAAATCCTACGAGCCGTTCCCGAGTAATCACACCTTCTCCAAATTGGCCAAAAAAAAGCGTTGTTGATTTTTCCTGGAAAATAAACTAAAAATCCTACGAGCCGTTCCCGAGTAATCCCATCTTCTCCAAATTGGCCAAAACAAAAAGCGTTGTTGATTTTTCCTGGAAAATACACTAAAAATCCTACGAGCCGTTCCCGAGTAATCACACCTTCTCCAAATTGGCAAAAAAAAAAGCGTTGCACATTTTTCCTGGAAAATACACTAAAAATCCTACGAGCCGTTCCCGAGTAATCACACCTTCTCCAAATTGGCCAAAAAAAAGCGTTGCTGATTTTTCCTTGAAAATACACTAACAAACCTACGAGCCGTTCCCGAGTAATCCCATCTTCTCCGAATTGGCCAAAAAAAAGCGTTGCACATTTTTCCTGGAAAATACACTAAAAATCTTACGAGCCGTTCCTGAGTAATCACACCTTCTCCAAATTGGCCAAAAAAAAGCGTTGCTGATTTTTCCTGGAAAATACACTAAAAATCTTACGAGCCGTTCCCGCGTAATCGCATCTTCTCCAAATTAGCAAAAAAAAGCGTTGCTGATTTTTCCTGGAAAATATATTAAAAATTTTATGAGCCGTTCCCGAGTAATCACACCTTCTCCAAATTGGCCAAAAAAAAGCGTTGCTGATTTTTCCTGGAAAATACACTAAAAATCCTACGAGCCGTTCCCGAGTAATCCCATCTTATCCAAATTAGAAAAAAAAGCGTTGCTGATTTTTCCTGGAAAAAACACTAAAAATCTTACGAGCCGTTCCCGCGTAATCGCATCTTCTCCAAATTAGCAAAAAAAAGCGTTGCTGATTTTTCCTGGAAAATATATTAAAAATTTTATGAGCCGTTCCCGAGTAATCACACCTTCTCCAAATTGGCCAAAAAAAAAGCGTTGCTGATTTTTCCTTGAAAATACACTAACAAACCTACGAGCCGTTCCCGAGTAATCCCATCTTCTCCAAATTAGAAAAAAAAGCGTTGCTGATTTTTCCTGGAAAAAACACTAAAAATCTTACGAGCCGTTCCCGAGTAATCCCATCTTCTCCAAATTGGCCAAAAAAAAAACGTTGCTGATTTTTCCTGGAAAATACACTAAAAATCTTACGAGCCGTTCCCGAGTAATCCCATCTTCTCCAAATTGGGCAAAAAAAAGCGTTGCTGATTTTTCCTGGAAAATACACTAAAAATCCTACGAGCCGTTCCCGAGTAATCCCATCTTCTCCAAATTAGCAAAAAAAAAAAGCGTTGCTGATTTTTCCTGGAAAATATATTAAAAATTTTATGAGCCGTTCCCGAGTAATCACACCTTCTCCAAATTGGCAAAAAAAAGCGTTGCTGATTTTTCCTGGAAAAAACACTAAAAATCCTACGAGCCGTTCTCGAGTAATCCCATCTTCTCCAAATTAGAAAAAAAAGCGTTGCTGATTTTTCCTGGAAAAAACACTAAAAATCTTACGAGCCGTTCCCGAGTAATCCCATCTTCTCCAAATTGGCCAAAAAAAAACGTTGCTGATTTTTCCTGGAAAATACACTAAAAATCTTACGAGCCGTTCCCGAGTAATCCCATCTTCTCCAAATTGGCCAAAAAAAAACGTTGCTGATTTTTCCTTGAAAATACACTAAAAAACCTACGAGCCGTTCCCAAGTAATCCCATCTTCTCCAAATTAGCAAAAAAAAAAAGCGTTGCTGATTTTTCCTGGAAAATATATTAAAAATTTTATGAGCCGTTCCCGAGTAATCACACCTTCTCCAAATTGGCCAAAAAAAAGCGTTGCTGATTTTTCCTGGAAAATACACTAAAAATCCTACGAGCCGTTCCCGAGTAATCCCATCTTATCCAAATTAGAAAAAAAAGCGTTGCTGATTTTTCCTGGAAAAAACACTAAAAATCTTACGAGCCGTTCCCGCGTAATCGCATCTTCTCCAAATTAGCAAAAAAAAAGCGTTGCTGATTTTTCCTGGAAAATATATTAAAAATTTTATGAGCCGTTCCCGAGTAATCACACCTTCTCCAAATTGGCCAAAAAAAAGCGTTGCTGATTTTTCCTTGAAAATACACTAACAAACCTACGAGCCGTTCCCGAGTAATCCCATCTTCTCCAAATTAGAAAAAAAAGCGTTGCTGATTTTTCCTGGAAAAAACACTAAAAATCTTACGAGCCGTTCCCGAGTAATCCCATCTTCTCCAAATTGGCCAAAAAAAAAACGTTGCTGATTTTTCCTGGAAAATACACTAAAAATCTTACGAGCCGTTCCCGAGTAATCCCATCTTCTCCAAATTGGCCAAAAAAAAGCGTTGCTGATTTTTCCTGGAAAATACACTAAAAATCCTACGAGCCGTTCCCGAGTAATCCCATCTTCTCCAAATTAGCAAAAAAAAAAAAAGCGTTGCTGATTTTTCCTGGAAAATATATTAAAAATTTTATGAGCCGTTCCCGAGTAATCACACCTTCTCCAAATTGGCAAAAAAAAGCGTTGCTGATTTTTCCTGGAAAAAACACTAAAAATCCTACGAGCCGTTCTCGAGTAATCCCATCTTCTCCAAATTAGAAAAAAAAGCGTTGCTGATTTTTCCTGGAAAAAACACTAAAAATCTTACGAGCCGTTCCTGAGTAATCCCATCTTCTCCAAATTGGCCAAAAAAAAACCTTGCTGATTTTTCCTGGAAAATACACTAAAAATCTTACGAGCCGTTCCCGAGTAATCCCATCTTCTCCAAATTGGCCAAAAAAAAACGTTGCTGATTTTTCCTTGAAAATACACTAAAAAACCTACGAGCCGTTCCCAAGTAATCCCATCTTCTCCAAATTAGCAAAAAAAAAAGCGTTGCTGATTTTTCCTGGAAAATATATTAAAAATTTTATGAGCCGTTCCCGAGTAATCACACCTTCTCCAAATTGGCAAAAAAAAGCGTTGCTGATTTTTCCTGGAAAAAACATCAAAAATCTTACGAGCCGTTCCCGAGTAATCACACCTTCTCCAAATTGGCCAAAAAAAAGCGTTGCTGATTTTTCCTTGAAAATACACTAAAAAACCTACGAGCCGTTCCCGAGTAATCCCATCTTCTCCAAATTAGCAAAAAAAAAAGCGTTGCTGATTTTTCCTGGAAAATACACTTAAAATCCTACGAGCCGTTCCCGAGTAATCCCATCTTCTCCAAATTGGCCAAAAAAAACCTTGCTGATTTTTCCTGGAAAATACACTAAAAATCCTACGAGCCGTTCCCGAGTAATCACACCTTCTCCAAATTGGCCAAAAAAAAGCGTTGCTGATTTTTCCTTGAAAATACACTAAAAAACCTACGAGCCGTTCCCAAGTAATCCCATCTTCTCCAAATTAGCAAAAAAAAAAGCGTTGCTTATTTTTCCTGGAAAATATATTAAAAATTTTATGAGCCGTTCCCGAGTAATCACACCTTCTCTAAATTGGCAAAAAAAAGCGTTGCTGATTTTTCCTGGAAAAAACACTAAAAATCCTACGAGCCGTTCCCGAGTAATCACACCTTCTCCAAATTGGCAAAAAAAAAAGCGTTGCTGATTTTTCCTGGAAAATACACTAAAAATCCTACGAGCCGTTCCCCAGTAATCACACCTTCTCCAAATTGGCCAAAAAAAAGCGTTGCTGATTTTTCCTGGAAAATACACTAAAAATCCTACGAGCCGTTCCCGAGTAATCACACCTTCTCCAAATTGGCCAAAAAAAGCGTTGCTGATTTTTCCTGGAAAATACACTAAAAAACCTACGAGCCGTTCCCGAGTAATCCCAACTTCTCCAAATTGGCCAAAAAAAAGCGTTGCTGATTTTTCCTGGAAAATACACTAAAAATCCTACGAGCCATTCCCGAGTAATCCCATCTTCTCCAAATTAGCAAAAAAAAGCGTTGCTGATTTTTCCTGGAAAATATATTAAAAATTTTATGAGCCGTTCCCGAGTAATCACACCTTCTCCAAATTGGCAAAAAAAAGCGTTGCACATTTTTCCTGGAAAATACACTAAAAATCCTACGAGCCGTTCCCGAGTAATCACACCTTCTCCAAATTGGCCAAAAAAAAGCGTTGCTGATTTTTCCTGGAAATTACACTAAAAATCCTACGAGCCGTTCCCGAGTAATCACACCTTCTCCAAATTGGCTAAAAAAAAGCGTTGCTGATTTTTCCTTGAAAATACACTAAAAAACCTACGATCCGTTCCCAAGTAATCCCATCTTCTCCAAATTAGCAAAAAAAAAAGCGTTGCTGATTTTTCCTGGAAAATATATTAAAAATTTTATGAGCCGTTCCCGAGTAATCACACCTTCTCCAAATTGGCAAAAAAAAGCGTTGCTGATTTTTCCTGGAAAAAACACTAAAAATCCTACGAGCCGTTCCCGAGTAATCACACCTTCTCCAAATTGGCCAAAAAAAAGCGTTGCTGATTTTTCCTGGAAAATACACTAAAAATCCTACGAGCCGTTCCCGAGTAATCACACCTTCTCCAAATTGGCCAAAAAAAGCGTTGCTGATTTTTCCTGGCAAATACACTAAAAATCCTACGAGCCGTTCCCGAGTAATCACACCTTCTCCAAATTGGTCAAAAAAAAGCGTTGTTGATTTTTCCTGGAAAATAAACTAAAAATCCTACGAGCCGTTCCCGAGTAATCCCATCTTCTCCAAATTGGCCAAAAAAAAAGCGTTGTTGATTTTTCCTGGAAAATACACTAAAAATCCTACGAGCCGTTCCCGAGTAATCACACCTTCTCCAAATTGGCCAAAAAAAGCGTTGCTGATTTTTCCTGGAAAATACACTAAAAAACCTACGAGCCGTTCCCGAGTAATCACACCTTCTCCAAATTGGCCAAAAAAAAGCGTTGCTGATTTTTCCTGGAAAATATATTAAAAATTTTATGAGCCGTTCCCGAGTAATCACACCTTCTCCAAATTGGCAAAAAAAAGCGTTGCTGATTTTTCCTGGAAAAAACACTAAAAATCCTACGAGCCGTTCCCGAGTAATCACACCTTCTCCAAATTGGCCAAAAAAAAGCGTTGCTGATTTTTCCTGGAAAATATATTAAAAATTTTATGAGCCGTTCCCGAGTAATCACACCTTCTCCAAATTGGCCAAAAAAAGCGTTGCTGATTTTTCCTGGAAAATACACTAAAAAACCTACGAGCCGTTCCCGAGTAATCCCAACTTCTCCAAATTGGCCAAAAAAAAGCGTTGCTGATTTTTCCTGGAAAATACACTAAAAATCCTACGAGCCGTTCCCGAGTAATCCCATCTTCTCCAAATTAGCAAAAAAAAGCGTTGCTGATTTTTCCTGGAAAATATATTAAAAATTTTATGAGCCGTTCCCGAGTAATCACACCTTCTCCAAATTGGCAAAAAAAGCGTTGCACATTTTGCCTGGAAAATACACTAAAAATCCTACGAGCCGTTCCCGAGTAATCACACCTTCTCCAAATTGGCCAAAAAAAAGCGTTGCTGATTTTTCCTGGAAATTACACTAAAAATCCTACGAGCCGTTCCCGAGTAATCACACCTTCTCCAAATTGGCTAAAAAAAAGCGTTGCTGATTTTTCCTTGAAAATACACTAAAAAACCTACGATCCGTTCCCAAGTAATCCCATCTTCTCCAAATTAGCAAAAAAAAAAGCGTTGCTGATTTTTCCTGGAAAATATATTAAAAATTTTATGAGCCGTTCCCGAGTAATCACACCTTCTCCAAATTGGCAAAAAAAAGCGTTGCTGATTTTTCCTGGAAAAAACACTAAAAATCCTACGAGCCGTTCCCGAGTAATCACACCTTCTCCAAATTGGCCAAAAAAAAGCGTTGCTGATTTTTCCTGGAAAATACACTAAAAATCCTACGAGCCGTTCCCGAGTAATTACACCTTCTCCAAATTGGCCAAAAAAAGCGTTGCTGATTTTTCCTGGCAAATACACTAAAAATCCTACGAGCCGTTCCCGAGTAATCACACCTTCTCCAAATTGGTCAAAAAAAAGCGTTGTTGATTTTTCCTGGAAAATAAACTAAAAATCCTACGAGCCGTTCCCGAGTAATCCCATCTTCTCCAAATTGGCCAAAAAAAAAGCGTTGTTGATTTTTCCTGGAAAATACACTAAAAATCCTACGAGCCGTTCCCGAGTAATCACACCTTCTCCAAATTGGCAAAAAAAAAAGCGTTGCACATTTTTCCTGGAAAATACACTAAAAATCCTACGAGCCGTTCCCGAGTAATCACACCTTCTCCAAATTGGCCAAAAAAAAGCGTTGCTGATTTTTCCTGGAAATTACACTAAAAATCCTACGAGCCGTTCCCGAGTAATCACACCTTCTCCAAATTGGCTAAAAAAAAGCGTTGCTGATTTTTCCTTGAAAATACACTAAAAAACCTACGATCCGTTCCCAAGTAATCCCATCTTCTCCAAATTAGCAAAAAAAAAAAGCGTTGCTGATTTTTCCTGGAAAATATATTAAAAATTTTATGAGCCGTTCCCGAGTAATCACACCTTCTCCAAATTGGCAAAAAAAAGCGTTGCTGATTTTTCCTGGAAAAAACACTAAAAATCCTACGAGCCGTTCCCGAGTAATCACACCTTCTCCAAATTGGCCAAAAAAAAGCGTTGCTGATTTTTCCTGGAAAATACACTAAAAATCCTACGAGCCGTTCCCGAGTAATCACACCTTCTCCAAATTGGCCAAAAAAAGCGTTGCTGATTTTTCCTGGCAAATACACTAAAAATCCTACGAGCCGTTCCCGAGTAATCACACCTTCTCCAAATTGGCCAAAAAAAAGCGTTGTTGATTTTTCCTGGAAAATAAACTAAAAATCCTACGAGCCGTTCCCGAGTAATCCCATCTTCTCCAAATTGGCCAAAAAAAAAGCGTTGTTGATTTTTCCTGGAAAATACACTAAAAATCCTACGAGCCGTTCCCGAGTAATCACACCTTCTCCAAATTGGCCAAAAAAAAAGCGTTGCAAATTTTTCCTGGAAAATACACTAAAAATCCTACGAGCCGTTCCCGAGTAATCACACCTTCTCCAAATTGGCCAAAAAAAAGCGTTGCTGATTTTTCCTTGAAAATACACTAACAAACCTACGAGCCGTTCCCGAGTAATCCCATCTTCTCCGAATTGGCCAAAAAAAAGCGTTGCACATTTTTCCTGGAAAATACACTAAAAATCTTACGAGCCGTTCCCGAGTAATCACACCTTCTCCAAATTGGCCAAAAAAAAGCGTTGCTGATTTTTCCTGGAAAATACACTAAAAATCCTACGAGCCGTTCCCGAGTAATCCCATCTTCTCCAAATTGGCCAAAAAAAAGCGTTGCTGATTTTTCCTGGAAAATACACTAAAAATCCTACGAGCCGTTCCCGAGTAATCACACCTTCTCCAAATTGGCCAAAAAAAAGCGTTGCTGATTTTTCCTTGAAAATACACTAACAAACCTACGAGCCGTTCCCGAGTAATCCCATCTTCTCCGAATTGGCTAAAAAAAAGCGTTGCACATTTTTCCTGGAAAATACACTAAAAATCTTACGAGCCGTTCCCGAGTAATCACACCTTCTCCAAATTGGCCAAAAAAAAGCGTTGCTGATTTTTCCTGGAAAATACACTAAAAATCCTACGAGCCGTTCCCGAGTAATCACACCTTCTCCAAATTGGCCAAAAAAAAGCGTTGCTGATTTTTCCTGGAAAATACACTAAAAATCCTACGAGCCGTTCCCGAGTAATCACACCTTCTCCAAATTGGCCAAAAAAAGCGTTGCTGATTTTTCCTGGCAAATACACTAAAAATCCTACGAGCCGTTCCCGAGTAATCACACCTTCTCCAAATTGGCCAAAAAAAAGCGTTGTTGATTTTTCCTGGAAAATAAACTAAAAATCCTACGAGCCGTTCCCGAGTAATCCCATCTTCTCCAAATTGGCCAAAAAAAAAGCGTTGTTGATTTTTCCTGGAAAATACACTAAAAATCCTACGAGCCGTTCCCGAGTAATCACACCTTCTCCAAATTGGCCAAAAAAAAAGCGTTGCACATTTTTCCTGGAAAATACACTAAAAATCCTACGAGCCGTTCCCGAGTAATCACACCTTCTCCAAATTGGCCAAAAAAAAGCGTTGCTGATTTTTCCTTGAAAATACACTAACAAACCTACGAGCCGTTCCCGAGTAATCCCATCTGTCTCCGAATTGGCCAAAAAAAAGCGTTGCACATTTTTCCTGGAAAATACACTAAAAATCTTACGAGCCGTTCCCGCGTAATCGCATCTTCTCCAAATTAGCAAAAAAAAGCGTTGCTGATTTTTCCTGGAAAATACACTAAAAATCCTACGAGCCGTTCCCGAGTAATCACACCTTCTCCAAATTGGCCAAAAAAAAAGCGTTGCTGATTTTTCCTGGAAAATACACTAAAAATCCTACGAGCCGTTCCCGAGTAATCACACCCTTTCCAAATTGGCCAAAAAAAAGCGTTGCTGATTTTTCCTGGAAAATACACTAAAAATCCTACGAGCCGTTCCCGAGTAATCACACCTTCTCCAAATTGGCAAAAAAAAGCGTTGTTGATTTTTCCTGGAAAATACACTAAAAATCCTACGAGCCGTTCCCGAGTAATCACACCTTCTCCAAATTGGCCAAAAAAAAGCGTTGCTGATTTTTCCTGGAAATTACACTAAAAATCCTACGAGCCGTTCCCGAGTAATCCCACCTTCTCCAAATTAGCAAAAAAAGCGTTGCTGATTTTTCCTGGAAAATATTTTAAAAATTTTACGAGCCGTTCCCGAGTAATCCCATCTTCTCCGAATTGGCCAAAAAAAAGCGTTGCTGATTTTTCCTGGAAAATACACTAAAAATCCTACGAGCCGTTCCCGAGTAATCACACCTTCTCCAAATTGGCAAAAAAAAGCGTTGCTGATTTTTCCTGGAAAATACACAAAAAATCTTACGAGCCGTTCCCGAGTAATCCCATCTTCTCCAAATTAGCAAAAAAAACCGTTGCTGATTTTTCCTGGAAAATATATTAAAAATTTTACGAGCCGTTCCCGAGTAATCCCATCTTCTCCGAATTGGCCAAACAAAAGCGTTGCTGATTTTTCCTGGAAAAAACACTAAAAATCCTACGAGCCGTTCCCGAGTAATCACACCTTCTCCAAATTGGCCAAAAAAAAAGCGTTGCTGATTTTTCCTGGAAAATACACTAAAAATCCTACGAGCCGTTCCCGAGTAATCACACCTTCTCCAAATTGGCCAAAAAAAAGCGTTGCTGATTTTTCCTGGAAAATACACTAAAAATCCTACGAGCCGTTCCCGAGTAATCACACCTTCTCCAAATTGGCCAAAAATCGTTGCTGATTTTTCCTGGAAAATACACTAAAAATCCTACGAGCCGTTCCCGAGTAATCACACCTTCTCCAAATTGGCCAAAAAAAAGCGTTGTTGATTTTTCCTGGAAAATAAACTAAAAATCCTACGAGCCGTTCCCGAGTAATCCCATCTTCTCCAAATTGGCAAAAAAAAAAGCGTTGTTGATTTTTCCTGGAAAATACACTAAAAATCCTACGAGCCGTTCCCGAGTAATCACACCTTCTCCAAATTGGCCAAAAAAAAAGCGTTGCACATTTTTCCTGGAAAATACACTAAAAATCCTACAAGCCGTTCCCGAGTAATCACACCTTCTCCAAATTGGCCAAAAAAAGCGTTGCTGATTTTTCCTTGAAAATACACTAACAAACCTACGAGCCGTTCCCGAGTAATCCCATCTTCTCCGAATTGGCCAAAAAAAAGCGTTGCACATTTTTCCTGGAAAATACACTAAAAATCTTACGAGCCGTTCCCGAGTAATCACACCTTCTCCAAATTGGCCAAAAAAAAGCGTTGCTGGTTTTTCCTGGAAAATACACTAAAAATCTTACGAGCCGTTCCCGAGTAATCCCATCTTCTCCAAATTAGCAAAAAAAAGCGTTGCTGATTTTTTCTGGAATATATATTAAAAATTTTATGAGCCGTTCCCGAGTAATCACACCTTCTCCAAATTGGCAAAAAAAGCGTTGTTGATTTTTCCTGGAAAATACACTAAAAATCCTACGAGCCGTTCCAGAGTAATCACACCTTCTCCAAATTGGCCAAAAAAAGCGTTTGTTGATTTTTCCTGGAAAATACACTAAAAATCCTACGAGCCGTTCCCGAGTAATCACACCTTCTCCAAATTGACCAAAAAAAAGCGTTGTTGATTTTTCCTGGAAAATACACTAAAAATCCTACGAGCCGTTCCCGAGTAATCACACCTTCTCCAAATTGACCAACAAAAAGCGTTGCTGATTTTTCCTGGAAAATACACTAAAAATCCTACGAGCAGTTCCCGAGTAATCACACCTTCTCCAAATTGGCCAAAAAGAACGTTGTTGATTTTTCCTGGAAAATACACTAAAAATCCTACGAGCAGTTCCCGAGTAATCACACCTTCTCCAAATTGGCCAAAAAAAGCGTTGCTGATTTTTCCTGGAAAATACACTAAAAAACCTACGAGCCGTTCCCGAGTAATCACACCTTCTCCAAATTGGCAAAAAAAAGCGTTGCTGATTTTTCCTGGAAAATACACTAAAAATCTTACGAGCTGTTCCCGAGTAATCACACCTTCTCCAAATTGGCCAAAAAAAAGCGTTGCTGTTTTTTCCTGGAAAATACACTAAAAATCTTACGAGCCGTTCCCGAGTAATCCCATCTTCTCCAAATTGGCCAAAAAAAGCGTTGCTGATTTTTCCTGGAAAATACACTAAAAAACCTACGAGCCGTTCCCGAGTAATCCCAACTTCTCCAAATTGGCCAAAAAAAAGCGTTGCTGATTTTTCCTGGAAAATACACTAAAAATCCTACGAG
The DNA here is from genome assembly GCA_947311025.1 of Lypha dubia. Lineage (NCBI taxonomy): Eukaryota > Metazoa > Arthropoda > Insecta > Diptera > Tachinidae > Lypha > Lypha dubia. The sequence continues at coordinate 56,760 of CAMZJU010000018.1, forward strand.
CCGTTCCCGAGTAATCACACCTTCTCCAAATTGCCAAAAAAAACCGTTGCTGATTTTTCCTGGAAAATACACTAAAAATTCTACGAGCCGTTCCCGAGTAATCACACCTTCTCCAAATTGGCCAAAAAAAAGCGTTGTTGATTTTTCCTGGAAAATACACTAAAAATCCTACGAGCCGTTCCCGAGTAATCACACCTTCTCCAAATTGGCCAACAAAAAGCGTTGCTGATTTTTCCTGGAAAATACACTAAAAATCCTACGAGCAGTTCCCGAGTAATCACACCTTCTCCAAATTGGCCAAAAAAAACGTTGTTGATTTTTCCTGGAAAATACACTAAAAATCCTACGAGCAGTTCCCGAGTAATCACACCTTCTCCAAATTGGCCAAAAAAAACGTTGTTGATTTTTCCTGGAAAATACACTAAAAATCCTACGAGCCGTTCCCGAGTAATCACACCTTCTCCAAAATTGGCAAAAAAAAGCGTTGCTGATTTTTCCTGGAAAATACACTAAAAATCCTACGAGCCGTTCCCGAGTAATCACACCTTCTCCAAATTGGCCAAAAAAAGCGTTGCTGATTTTTCCTGGAAAATACACTAAAAAACCTACGAGCCGTTCCCGAGTAATCACACCTTCTCCAAATTGGCAAAAAAAAGCGTTGCTGATTTTTCCTGGAAAATACACTAAAAATCTTACGAGCCGTTCCCGAGTAATCACACCTTCTCCAAATTGGCCAAAAAAAGCGTTGCTGATTTTTCCTGGAAAATACACTAAAAATCTTACGAGCCGTTCCCGAGTAATCCCATCTTCTCCAAATTGGCCAAAAAAAGCGTTGCTGATTTTTCCTGGAAAATACACTAAAAAACCTACGAGCCGTTCCCGAGTAATCCCAACTTCTCCAAATTGGCCAAAAAAAAGCGTTGCTGATTTTTCCTGGAAAATACACTAAAAATCCTACGAGCCGTTCCCGAGTAATCACACCTTCTCCAAATTGCCAAAAAAAACCGTTGCTGATTTTTCCTGGAAAATACACTAAAAATTCTACGAGCCGTTCCGAGTAATCACACCTTCTCCAAATTGGCCAAAAAAAAGCGTTGTTGATTTTTCCTGGAAAATACACTAAAAATCCTACGAGCCGTTCCCGAGTAATCACACCTTCTCCAAATTGGCCAACAAAAAGCGTTGCTGATTTTTTCCTGGAAAATACACTAAAAATCCTACGAGCAGTTCCCGAGTAATCACACCTTCTCCAAATTGGCCAAAAAAAACGTTGTTGATTTTTCCTGGAAAATACACTAAAAATCCTACGAGCAGTTCCCGAGTAATCACACCTTCTCCAAATTGGCCAAAAAAAACGTTGTTGATTTTTCCTGGAAAATACACTAAAAATCCTACGAGCCGTTCCCGAGTAATCACACCTTCTCCAAATTGGCAAAAAAAAGCGTTGCTGATTTTTCCTGGAAAATACACTAAAAATCCTACGAGCCGTTCCCGAGTAATCACACCTTCTCCAAATTGGCCAAAAAAAGCGTTGCTGATTTTTCCTGGAAAATACACTAAAAAACCTACGAGCCGTTCCCGAGTAATCACACCTTCTCCAAATTGGCAAAAAAAGCGTTGCTGATTTTTCCTGGAAAATACACTAAAAATCTTACGAGCCGTTCCCGAGTAATCACACCTTCTCCAAATTGGCCAAAAAAAAGCGTTGCTGATTTTTCCTGGAAAATACACTAAAAATCTTACGAGCCGTTCCCGAGTAATCCCATCTTCTCCAAATTGGCCAAAAAAAGCGTTGCTGATTTTTCCTGGAAAATACACTAAAAAACCTACGAGCCGTTCCCGAGTAATCCCAACTTCTCCAAATTGGCCAAAAAAAAGCGTTGCTGATTTTTCCTGGAAAATACACTAAAAATCCTACGAGCCGTTCCCGAGTAATCACACCTTCTCCAAATTGCCAAAAAAAACCGTTGCTGATTTTTCCTGGAAAATACACTAAAAATTCTACGAGCCGTTCCCGAGTAATCACACCTTCTCCAAATTGGCCAAAAAAAAGCGTTGTTGATTTTTCCTGGAAAATACACTAAAAATCCTACGAGCCGTTCCCGAGTAATCACACCTTCTCCAAATTGGCCAACAAAAAGCGTTGCTGATTTTTCCTGGAAAATACACTAAAAATCCTACGAGCAGTTCCCGAGTAATCACACCTTCTCCAAATTGGCCAAAAAAAAGCGTTGCTGATTTTTCCTGGAAAATACACTAAAAATCTTACGAGCCGTTCCCGAGTAATCCCATCTTCTCCAAATTGGCCAAAAAAAGCGTTGCTGATTTTTCCTGGAAAATACACTAAAAAACCTACGAGCCGTTCCCGAGTAATCCCAACTTCTCCAAATTGGCCAAAAAAAAGCGTTGCTGATTTTTCCTGGAAAATACACTAAAAATCCTACGAGCCGTTCCCGAGTAATCACACCTTCTCCAAATTGCCAAAAAAAACCGTTGCTGATTTTTCCTGGAAAATACACTAAAAATTCTACGAGCCGTTCCCGAGTAATCACACCTTCTCCAAATTGGCCAAAAAAAAGCGTTGTTGATTTTTCCTGGAAAATACACTAAAAATCCTACGAGCCGTTCCCGAGTAATCACACCTTCTCCAAATTGGCCAACAAAAAGCGTTGCTGATTTTTCCTGGAAAATACACTAAAAATCCTACGAGCAGTTCCCGAGTAATCACACCTTCTCCAAATTGGCCAAAAAAAACGTTGTTGATTTTTCCTGGAAAATACACTAAAAATCCTACGAGCAGTTCCCGAGTAATCACACCGTCTCCAAATTGGCCAAAAAAAACGTTGTTGATTTTTCCTGGAAAATACACTAAAAATCCTACGAGCCGTTCCCGAGTAATCACACCTTCTCCAAATTGGCAAAAAAAAGCGTTGCTGATTTTTCCTGGAAAATACACTAAAAATCCTACGAGCCGTTCCGGAGTAATCACACCTTCTCCAAATTGGCCAAAAAAAGCGTTGCTGATTTTTCCTGGAAAATACACTAAAAATCTTACGAGCCGTTCCCGAGTAATCACACCTTCTCCAAATTGGCCAAAAAAAAGCGTTGCTGATTTTTCCTGGAAAATACACTAAAAATCTTACGAGCCGTTCCCGAGTAATCCCATCTTCTCCAAATTGGCCAAAAAAAGCGTTGCTGATTTTTCCTGGAAAATAGACTAAAAAACCTACGAGCCGTTCCCGAGTAATCCCAACTTCTCCAAATTGGCCAAAAAAAAAGCGTTGCTGATTTTTCCTGAAAATACACTAAAAATCCTACGAGCCGTTCCCGAGTAATCACACCTTCTCCAAATTGCCAAAAAAAACCGTTGCTGATTTTTCCTGGAAAATACACTAAAAATTCTACGAGCCGTTCCCGAGTAATCACACCTTCTCCAAATTGGCCAAAAAAAAGCGTTGCTGATTTTTCCTGGAAAATACTCTAAAAATCCTACGAGCAGTTCCCGAGTAATCACACCTTCTCCAAATTGGCCAACAAAAAGCGTTGCTGATTTTTCCTGGAAAATACACTAAAAATCCTACGAGCAGTTCCGAGTAATCACACCTTCTCCAAATTGGCCAAAAAAAACGTTGTTGATTTTTCCTGGAAAATACACTAAAAATCCTACGAGCAGTTCCCGAGTAATCACACCTTCTCCAAATTGGCCAAAAAAAACGTTGTTGATTTTTCCTGGAAAATACACTAAAAATCCTACGAGCCGTTCCCGAGTAATCACACCTTCTCCAAATTGGCAAAAAAAAGCGTTGCTGATTTTTCCTGGAAAATACACTAAAAATCCTACGAGCCGTTCCCGAGTAATCACACCTTCTCCAAATTGGCCAAAAAAAGCGTTGCTGATTTTTCCTGGAAAATACACTAAAAAACCTACGAGCCGTTCCCGAGTAATCACACCTTCTCCAAATTGGCAAAAAAAAGCGTTGCTGATTTTTCCTGGAAAATACACTAAAAATCTTACGAGCCGTTCCCGAGTAATCACACCTTCTCCAAATTGGCCAAAAAAAAGCTTTGCTGATTTTTCCTGGAAAATACACTAAAAATCTTACGAGCCGTTCCCGAGTAATCCCATCTTCTCCAAATTGGCCAAAAAAAGCGTTGCTGATTTTTCTGGAAAATACACTAAAAAACCTACGAGCCGTTCCCGAGTAATCCCAACTTCTCCAAATTGGCCAAAAAAAAGCTTTGCTGATTTTTCCTGGAAAATACACTAAAAATCCTACGAGCCGTTCCCGAGTAATCACACCTTCTCCAAATTGCCAAAAAAAACCGTTGCTGATTTTTCCTGGAAAATACACTAAAAATTCTACGAGCCGTTCCCGAGTAATCACACCTTCTCCAAATTGGCCAAAAAAAAGCGTTGTTGATTTTTCCTGGAAAATACACTAAAAATCCTACGAGCCGTTCCCGAGTAATCACACCTTCTCCAAATTGGCCAACAAAAAGCGTTGCTGATTTTTCCTGGAAAATACACTAAAAATCCTACGAGCAGTTCCCGAGTAATCACACCTTCTCCAAATTGGCCAAAAAAAACGTTGTTGATTTTTCCTGGAAAATACACTAAAAATCCTACGAGCAGTTCCCGAGTAATCACACCTTCTCCAAATTGGCCAAAAAAAAACGTTGTTGATTTTTCCTGGAAAATACACTAAAAATCCTACGAGCCGTTCCCGAGTAATCACACCTTCTCCAAATTGGCAAAAAAAAGCGTTGCTGATTTTTCCTGGAAAATACACTAAAAATCCTACGAGCCGTTCCCGAGTAATCACACCTTCTCCAAATTGGCCAAAAAAAGCGTTGCTGATTTTTCCTGGAAAATACACTAAAAAACCTACGAGCCGTTCCCGAGTAATCACACCTTCTCCAAATTGGCAAAAAAAGCGTTGCTGATTTTTCCTGGAAAATACACTAAAAATCTTACGAGCCGTTCCCGAGTAATCACACCTTCTCCAAATTGGCCAAAAAAAAGCGTTGCTGATTTTTCCTGGAAAATACACTAAAAATCTTACGAGCCGTTCCCGAGTAATCCCATCTTCTCCAAATTGGCCAAAAAAAGCGTTGCTGATTTTTCCTGGAAAATACACTAAAAAACCTACGAGCCGTTCCCGAGTAATCCCAACTTCTCCAAATTGGCCAAAAAAAAGCGTTGCTGATTTTTCCTGGAAAATACACTAAAAATCCTACGAGCCGTTCCCGAGTAATCACACCTTCTCCAAATTGCCAAAAAAAACCGTTGCTGATTTTTCCTGGAAAATACACTAAAAATTCTACGAGCCGTTCCCGAGTAATCACACCTTCTCCAAATTGGCCAAAAAAAAGCGTTGTTGATTTTTCCTGGAAAATACACTAAAAATCCTACGAGCCGTTCCCGAGTAATCACACCTTCTCCAAATTGGCCAACAAAAAGCGTTGCTGATTTTTCCTGGAAAATACACTAAAAATCCTACGAGCAGTTCCCGAGTAATCACACCTTCTCCAAATTGGCCAAAAAAAAGCGTTGCTGATTTTTCCTGGAAAATACACTAAAAATCTTACGAGCCGTTCCCGAGTAATCCCATCTTCTCCAAATTGGCCAAAAAAAGCGTTGCTGATTTTTCCTGGAAAATACACTAAAAAACCTACGAGCCGTTCCCGAGTAATCCCAACTTCTCCAAATTGGCCAAAAAAAAGCGTTGCTGATTTTTCCTGGAAAATACACTAAAAATCCTACGAGCCGTTCCCGAGTAATCACACCTTCTCCAAATTGCCAAAAAAAACCGTTGCTGATTTTTCCTGGAAAATACACTAAAAATTCTACGAGCCGTTCCCGAGTAATCACACCTTCTCCAAATTGGCCAAAAAAAAGCGTTGTTGATTTTTCCTGGAAAATACACTAAAAATCCTACGAGCCGTTCCCGAGTAATCACACCTTCTCCAAATTGGCCAACAAAAAGCGTTGCTGATTTTTCCTGGAAAATACACTAAAAATCCTACGAGCAGTTCCCGAGTAATCACACCTTCTCCAAATTGGCCAAAAAAAACGTTGTTGATTTTTCCTGGAAAATACACTAAAAATCCTACGAGCAGTTCCCGAGTAATCACACCGTCTCCAAATTGGCCAAAAAAAACGTTGTTGATTTTTCCTGGAAAATACACTAAAAATCCTACGAGCCGTTCCCGAGTAATCACACCTTCTCCAAATTGGCAAAAAAAAGCGTTGCTGATTTTTCCTGGAAAATACACTAAAAATCCTACGAGCCGTTCCGGAGTAATCACACCTTCTCCAAATTGGCCAAAAAAAGCGTTGCTGATTTTTCCTGGAAAATACACTAAAAAACCTACGAGCCGTTCCCGAGTAATCACACCTTCTCCAAATTGGCAAAAAAAAAGCGTTGCTGATTTTTCCTGGAAAATACACTAAAAATCTTACGAGCCGTTCCCGAGTAATCACACCTTCTCCAAATTGGCCAAAAAAAAGCGTTGCTGATTTTTCCTGGAAAATACACTAAAAATCTTACGAGCCGTTCCCGAGTAATCCCATCTTCTCCAAATTGGCCAAAAAAAGCGTTGCTGATTTTTCCTGGAAAATAGACTAAAAAACCTACGAGCCGTTCCCGAGTAATCCCAACTTCTCCAAATTGGCCAAAAAAAAGCGTTGCTGATTTTTCCTGGAAAATACACTAAAAATCCTACGAGCCGTTCCCGAGTAATCACACCTTCTCCAAATTGCCAAAAAAAAACCGTTGCTGATTTTTCCTGGAAAATACACTAAAAATTCTACGAGCCGTTCCCGAGTAATCACACCTTCTCCAAATTGGCCAAAAAAAAGCGTTGCTGATTTTTCCTGGAAAATACACTAAAAATCCTACGAGCCGTTCCCGAGTAATCACACCTTCTCCAAATTGCCAAAAAAAACCGTTGCTGATTTTTCCTGGAAAATACACTAAAAATTCTACGAGCCGTTCCCGAGTAATCACACCTTCTCCAAATTGGCCAAAAAAAAGCGTTGTTGATTTTTCCTGGAAAATACACTAAAAATCCTACGAGCCGTTCCCGAGTAATCACACCATCTCCAAATTGGCCAACAAAAAGCGTTGCTGATTTTTCCTGGAAAATACACTAAAAATCCTACGAGCAGTTCCCGAGTAATCACACCTTCTCCAAATTGGCCAAAAAAAACGTTGTTGATTTTTCCTGGAAAATACACTAAAAATCCTACGAGCAGTTCCCGAGTAATCACACCTTCTCCAAATTGGCCAAAAAAAACGTTGTTGATTTTTCCTGGAAAATACACTAAAAATCCTACGAGCCGTTCCCGAGTAATCACACCTTCTCCAAATTGGCAAAAAAAAGCGTTGCTGATTTTTCCTGGAAAATACACTAAAATCCTACGAGCCGTTCCCGAGTAATCACACCTTCTCCAAATTGGCCAAAAAAAGCGTTGCTGATTTTTCCTGGAAAATACACTAAAAAACCTACGAGCCGTTCCCGAGTAATCACACCTTCTCCAAATTGGCAAAAAAAGCGTTGCTGATTTTTCCTGGAAAATACACTAAAAATCTTACGAGCCGTTCCCGAGTAATCACACCTTCTCCAAATTGGCCAAAAAAAAGCGTTGCTGATTTTTCCTGGAAAATACACTAAAAATCTTACGAGCCGTTCCCGAGTAATCCCATCTTCTCCAAATTGGCCAAAAAAAGCGTTGCTGATTTTTCCTGGAAAATACACTAAAAAACCTACGAGCCGTTCCCGAGTAATCCCAACTTCTCCAAATTGGCCAAAAAAAAGCGTTGCTGATTTTTCCTGGAAAATACACTAAAAATCCTACGAGCCGTTCCCGAGTAATCACACCTTCTCCAAATTGCCAAAAAAAACCGTTGCTGATTTTTCCTGGAAAATACACTAAAAATTCTACGAGCCGTTCCCGAGTAATCACACCTTCTCCAAATTGGCCAAAAAAAAAGCGTTGTTGATTTTTCCTGGAAAATACACTAAAAATCCTACGAGCCGTTCCCGAGTAATCACACCTTCTCCAAATTGGCCAACAAAAAGCGTTGCTGATTTTTCCTGGAAAATACACTAAAAATCCTACGAGCAGTTCCCGAGTAATCACACCTTCTCCAAATTGGCCAAAAAAAACGTTGTTGATTTTTCCTGGAAAATACACTAAAAATCCTACGAGCAGTTCCCGAGTAATCACACCTTCTCCAAATTGGCCAAAAAAAAACGTTGTTGATTTTTCCTGGAAAATACACTAAAAATCCTACGAGCCGTTCCCGAGTAATCACACCTTCTCCAAATTGGCAAAAAAAAGCGTTGCTGATTTTTCCTGGAAAATACACTAAAAATCCTACGAGCCGTTCCCGAGTAATCACACCTTCTCCAAATTGGCCAAAAAAAGCGTTGCTGATTTTTCCTGGAAAATACACTAAAAAACCTACGAGCCGTTCCCGAGTAATCACACCTTCTCCAAATTGGCAAAAAAAAGCGTTGCTGATTTTTCCTGGAAAATACACTAAAAATCTTACGAGCCGTTCCCGAGTAATCACACCTTCTCCAAATTGGCCAAAAAAAAGCGTTGCTGATTTTTCCTGGAAAATACACTAAAAATCTTACGAGCCGTTCCCGAGTAATCCCATCTTCTCCAAATTGGCCAAAAAAAGCGTTGCTGATTTTTCCTGGAAAATACACTAAAAAACCTACGAGCCGTTCCCGAGTAATCCCAACTTCTCCAAAATGGCCAAAAAAAAGCGTTGCTGATTTTTCCTGGAAAATACACTAAAAATCCTACGAGCCGTTCCCGAGTAATCACACCTTCTCCAAATTGCCAAAAAAAACCGTTGCTGATTTTTCCTGGAAAATACACTAAAAATTCTACGAGCCGTTCCCGAGTAATCACACCTTCTCCAAATTGGCCAAAAAAAAGCGTTGTTGATTTTTCCTGGAAAATACACTAAAAATCCTACGAGCCGTTCCCGAGTAATCACACCTTCTCCAAATTGGCCAACAAAAAGCGTTGCTGATTTTTCCTGGAAAATACACTAAAAATCCTACGAGCAGTTCCCGAGTAATCACACCTTCTCCAAATTGGCCAAAAAAAACGTTGTTGATTTTTCCTGGAAAATACACTAAAAATCCTACGAGCAGTTCCCGAGTAATCACACCGTCTCCAAATTGGCCAAAAAAAACGTTGTTGATTTTTCCTGGAAAATACACTAAAAATCCTACGAGCCGTTCCCGAGTAATCACACCTTCTCCAAATTGGCAAAAAAAAGCGTTGCTGATTTTTCCTGGAAAATACACTAAAAATCCTACGAGCCGTTCCGGAGTAATCACACCTTCTTCAAATTGGCCAAAAAAAGCGTTGCTGATTTTTCCTGGAAAATACACTAAAAAACCTACGAGCCGTTCCCGAGTAATCACACCTTCTCCAAATTGGCAAAAAAAAAGCGTTGCTGATTTTTCCTGGAAAATACACTAAAAATCTTACGAGCCGTTCCCGAGTAATCACACCTTCTCCAAATTGGCCAAAAAAAAGCGTTGCTGATTTTTCCTGGAAAATACACTAAAAATCTTACGAGCCGTTCCCGAGTAATCCCATCTTCTCCAAATTGGCCAAAAAAAGCGTTGCTGATTTTTCCTGGAAAATAGACTAAAAAACCTACGAGCCGTTCCCGAGTAATCCCAACTTCTCCAAATTGGCCAAAAAAAAGCGTTGCTGATTTTTCCTGGAAAATACACTAAAAATCCTACGAGCCGTTCCCGAGTAATCACACCTTCTCCAAATTGCCAAAAAAAACCGTTGCTGATTTTTCCTGGAAAATACACTAAAAATTCTACGAGCCGTTCCCGAGTAATCACACCTTCTCCAAATTGGCCAAAAAAAAGCGTTGTTGATTTTTCCTGGAAAATACACTAAAAATCCTACGAGCCGTTCCCGAGTAATCACACCTTCTCCAAATTGGCCAAAAAAAAGCGTTGCTGATTTTTCCTGGAAAATACACTAAAAACCCTACGAGCAGTTCCCGAGTAATCACACCTTCTCCAAATTGGCCAAAAAAAACGTTGTTGATTTTTCCTGGAAAATACACTAAAAATCCTACGAGCAGTTCCCGAGTAATCACACCTTCTCCAAATTGGCCAAAAAAAACGTTGTTGATTTTTCCTGGAAAATACACTAAAAATCCTACGAGCCGTTCCCGAGTAATCACACCTTCTCCAAATTGGCAAAAAAAAGCGTTGCTGATTTTTCCTGAAAAATACACTAAAAATCCTACGAGCCGTTCCCGAGTAATCACACCTTCTCCAAATTGGCCAAAAAAAGCGTTGCTGATTTTTCCTGGAAAATACACTAAAAAACCTACGAGCCGTTCCCGAGTAATCACACCTTCTCCAAATTGGCAAAAAAAAGCGTTGCTGATTTTTCCTGGAAAATACACTAAAAATCTTACGAGCCGTTCCCGAGTAATCACACCTTCTCCAAATTGGCCAAAAAAAAGCGTTGCTGATTTTTCCTGGAAAATACACTAAAAATCTTACGAGCCGTTCCCGAGTAATCCCATCTTCTCCAAATTGGCCAAAAAAAGCGTTGCTGATTTTTCCTGGAAAATACACTAAAAAACCTACGAGCCGTTCCCGAGTAATCCCAACTTCTCCAAATTGGCCAAAAAAAAGCGTTGCTGATTTTTCCTGGAAAATACACTAAAAATCCTACGAGCCGTTCCTGAGTAATCACACCTTCTCCAAATTGCCAAAAAAAACCGTTGCTGATTTTTCCTGGAAAATACACTAAAAATTCTACGAGCCGTTCCCGAGTAATCACACCTTCTCCAAATTGGCCCAAAAAAAGCGTTGTTGATTTTTCCTGGAAAATACACTAAAAATCCTACGAGCCGTTCCCGAGTAATCACACCTTCTCCAAATTGGCCAACAAAAAGCGTTCCTGATTTTTCCTGGAAAATACACTAAAAATCCTACGAGCAGTTCCCGAGTAATCACACCTTCTCCAAATTGGCCAAAAAAAACGTTGGTGATTTTTCCTGGAAAATACACTAAAAATCCTACGAGCAGTTCCCGAGTAATCACACCTTCTCCAAATTGGCCAAAAAAAAACGTTGTTGATTTTTCCTGGAAAATACACTAAAAATCCTACGAGCCGTTCCCGAGTAATCACACCTTCTCCAAATTGGCCAAAAAAAGCGTTGCTGATTTTTCCTGGAAAATACACTAAAAAACCTACGAGCCGTTCCCGAGTAATCCCAACTTCTCCAAATTGGCCAAAAAAAAGCGTTGCTGATTTTTCCTGGAAAATACACTAAAAATCCTACGAGCCGTTCCCGAGTAATCACACCTTCTCCAAATTGCCAAAAAAAAACCGTTGCTGATTTTTCCTGGAAAATACACTAAAAATTCTACGAGCCGTTCCCGAGTAATCACACCTTCTCCAAATTGGCAAAAAAAAGCGTTGCTGATTTTTCCTGGAAAATACACTAAAAATCTTACGAGCCGTTCCCGAGTAATCACACCTTCTCCAAATTGGCCAAAAAAAAGCGTTGCTGATTTTTCCTGGAAAATACACTAAAAATCTTACGAGCCGTTCCCGAGTAATCCCATCTTCTCCAAATTGGCCAAAAAAAGCGTTGCTGATTTTTCCTGGAAAATACACTAAAAAACCTACGAGCCGTTCCCGAGTAATCCCAACTTCTCCAAATTGGCCAAAAAAAAGCGTTGCTGATTTTTCCTGGAAAATACACTAAAAATCCTACGAGCCGTTCCCGAGTAATCACACCTTCTCCAAATTGCCAAAAAAAACCGTTGCTGATTTTTCCTGGAAAATACACTAAAAATTCTACGAGCCGTTCCCGAGTAATCACACCTTCTCCAAATTGGCCCAAAAAAAGCGTTGTTGATTTTTCCTGGAAAATACACTAAAAATCCTACGAGCCGTTCCCCAGTAATCACACCTTCTCCAAATTGGCCAACAAAAAGCGTTGCTGATTTTTCCTGGAAAATACACTAAAAATCCTACGAGCAGTTCCCGAGTAATCACACCTTCTCCAAATTGGCCAAAAAAAACGTTGTTGATTTTTCCTGGAAAATACACTAAAAATCCTACGAGCAGTTCCCGAGTAATCACACCTTCTCCAAATTGGCCAAAAAAAAACGTTGTTGATTTTTCCTGGAAAATACACTAAAAATCCTACGAGCCGTTCCCGAGTAATCACACCTTCTCCAAATTGGCAAAAAAAAGCGTTGCTGATTTTTCCTGGAAAATACACTAAAAATCCTACGAGCCGTTCCCGAGTAATCACACCTTCTCCAAATTGGCCAAAAAAAGCGTTGCTGATTTTTCCTGGAAAATACACTAAAAAACCTACGAGCCGTTCCCGAGTAATCACACCTTCTCCAAATTGGCAAAAAAAAGCGTTGCTGATTTTTCCTGGAAAATACACTAAAAATCTTACGAGCCGTTCCCGAGTAATCGCACCTTCTCCAAATTGGCCAAAAAAAAGCGTTGCTGATTTTTCCTGGAAAATACACTAAAAATCTTACGAGCCGTTCCCGAGTAATCCCATCTTCTCCAAATTGGCCAAAAAAAGCGTTGCTGATTTTTCTTGGAAAATACACTAAAAAACCTACGAGCCGTTCCCGAGTAATCCCAACTTCTCCAAATTGGCCAAAAAAAAGCGTTGCTGATTTTTCCTGGAAAATACACTAAAAATCCTACGAGCCGTTCCCGAGTAATCACACCTTCTCCAAATTGCCAAAAAAAAACCGTTGCTGATTTTTCCTGGAAAATACACTAAAAATTCTACGAGCCGTTCCCGAGTAATCACACCTTCTCCAAATTGGCCAAAAAAAAGCGTTGTTGATTTTTCCTGGAAAATACACTAAAAATCCTACGAGCCGTTCCCGAGTAATCACACCTTCTCCAAATTGGCCAACAAAAAGCGTTGCTGATTTTTCCTGGAAAATACACTAAAAATCCTACGAGCAGTTCCCGAGTAATCACACCTTCTCCAAATTGGCCAAAAAAAACGTTGTTGATTTTTCCTGGAAAATACACTTAAAATCCTACGAGCCGTTCCCGAGTAATCCCATCTTCTCCAAATTGGCCAAAAAAAAGCGTTGCTGATTTTTCCTGGAAAATACACTAAAAATCCTACGAGCCGTTCCCGAGTAATCACACCTTCTCCAAATTGGCCAACAAAAAGCGTTGCTGATTTTTCCTGGAAAATACACTAAAAATCCTACGAGCAGTTCCCGAGTAATCACACCTTCTCCAAATTGGCAAAAAAAAGCGTTGCTGATTTTTCCTGGAAAATATACTAAAAATTCTACGAGCCGTTCCCGAGTAATCACACCTTCTCCAAATTGGCCAAAAAAAAGCGTTGTTGATTTTTCCTGGAAAATACACTAAAAATCCTACGAGCCGTTCCCGAGTAATCACACCTTCTCCAAATTGGCCAACAAAAAGCGTTGCTGATTTTTCCTGGAAAATACACTAAAAATCCTACGAGCAGTTCCCGAGTAATCACACCTTCTCCAAATTGGCAAAAAAAAGCGTTGCTGATTTTTCCTGGAAAATACACTAAAAATCTTACGAGCCGTTTCCAAATAATCCCATCTTCTCCAAATTGGCCAAAAAAAAGCGTTGCTGATTTTTCCTGGAAATACACTAAAAATCCTACGAGCCGTTCCCGAGTAATCACACCTTCTCCAAATTGGCCAAAAAAAAGCTTTGTTGATTTTTCCTGGAAAATACACTAAAAATCCTACAAACCGTTCCCGAGTAATCACACCTTCTCCAAATTGGCCAAAAAAAAGCGTTGCTGATTTTTCCTGGAAAATACACTAAAAATCCTACGAGCCGTTCCCGAGTAATCACACCTTCTCCAAATTGGCCAAAAAAAAGCGTTGCTGATTTTTCCTGGAAAATACACTAAAAATCTTACGAGCCGTTCCCGAGTAATCCCATCTTCTCCAAATTGGCCAAAAAAAAACGTTGCTGATTTTTCCTGGAAAATACACTAAAAATCTTACGAGCCGTTCCCGAGTAATCACACCTTCTCCAAATTGGCCAAAAAAAAGCGTTGCTGATTTTTCCTGGAAAATACACTAAAAATCCTACGAGCCGTTCCCGAGTAATCACACCTTCTCCAAATTGGCCAAAAAAAAGCGTTGCTGATTTTTCCTGGAAATTACACTAAAAATCCTACGAGCCGTTCCCGAGTAATCCCATCTTCTCCAAATTGGCCAAAAAAAAGCGTTGCTGATTTATCCTGGAAAATACACTAAAAATCTTACGAGCCGTTCCGGAGTAATCACACCTTCTCCAAATTGGCCAAAAAAAGCGTTGCTGATTTTTCCTGGAAAATACACTAAAAATCCTACGAGCCGTTCCCCGAGTAATCCCATCTTTCTCCAAATTGGCCAAAAAAAGCGTTGCTGATTTTTCCTGGAAAATACACTAAAAATCCTACGAGCCGTTCCCGAGTAATCCCATCTTCTCCAAATTGGCCAAAAAAAGCGTTGCTGATTTTTCCTGGAAAATACACTAAAAATCCTACGAGCCGTTCCCGAGTAATCACACCTTCTCCAAATTGGCCAAAAAAAAAGCGTTGCTGATTTTTCCTGGAAAATACACTAAAAATCCTACGAGCCGTTCCCGAGTAATCCCATCTTCTCCAAATTGGCCAAAAAAAAACCTTGCTGATTTTTCCTGGAAAATACACTAAAAAACCTACGAGCCGTTCCCGAGTAATCCCATCTTCTCCAAATTAGCAAAAAAAAAGCGTTGCTGATTTTTCCTGGAAAATACACTAAAAATCCTACGAGCCGTTCCCGAGTAATCACACCCTTCTCCAAATTGGCAAAAAAAGCGTTGTTGATTTTTCCTGGAAAAAACACTAAAAATCTTACGAGCCGTTCCCGAGTAATAACACCTTCTCCAAATTGGCCAAAAAAAAGCGTTGCTGATTTTTCCAGGAAATTACACTAAAAATCCTACGAGCCGTTCCCGAGTAATCCCATCTTCTCCAAATTGGCCAAAAAAAAGCGTTGCTGATTTTTTCCTGGAAAATACACTAAAAATCCTACGAGCCGTTCCCGAGTAATCCAAACTTCTCCAAATTGGCCAAAAAAAAGCGTTGCTGATTTTTCCTGGAAAATACACTAAAAATCCTACGAGCCGTTCCCGAGTAATCACACCTTCTCCGAATTGGCCAAAAAAAAGCGTTGCTGATTTTTCCTGGAAAATACACTAAAAATCTTACGAGCAATTCCCGAATAATCCCATTTTCTCCAAATTGGCCAAAAAAAAGCGTTGCTGATTTTTCCTGGAAAATACACTAAAAAATCCTACGAGTAGTTCCCGAGTAATCACACCTTCTCCAAATTGGCCAAAAAAAAGCGTTGCTGATTTTTCCTGGAAAATACACTAAAAATCCTACGAGCCGTTCCCGAGTAATCACACCTTCTCCAAATTGGCCAAAAAAAAAGCGTTGCTGCTTTTTCCTGGAAATACACTAAAAAAACCTACGAGCCGTTCCCGAGTAATCCCATCTTCTCCAAATTAGCAAAAAAAAGCGTTGCTGATTTTTCCTGGAAAAATATATTAAAAATTTTATGAGCCGTTCCCGAGTAATCACACCTTCTCCGAATTGGCAAAAAAAAAGCGTTGCTGATTTTTCCTGGAAAATACACTAAAAATCCTACGAGCCGTTCCCGAGTAATCACACCTTCTCCGAATTGGCCAAAAAAAAGCGTTGCTGATTTTTCCTGGAAAATACACTAAAAAATCTTACGAGCAATTCCCGAATAATCCCATCTTCTCCAAATTGGCCAAAAAAAAAGCGTTGCTGATTTTTCCTGGAAAATACACTAAAAATCCTACGAGTAGTTCCCGAGTAATCACACCTTCTCCAAATTGGCCAAAAAAAAAGCGTTGCTGATTTTTCCTGGAAAAATACACTAAAAATCCTACGAGCCGTTCCGAGTAATCACACCTTCTCCAAATTGGCAAAAAAAAAGCGTTGCTGCTTTTTCCTGGAAAATACACTAAAAAAACCTACGAGCCGTTCCCGAGTAATCCCATCTTCTCCAAATTAGCAAAAAAAAGCGTTGCTGATTTTTCCTGGAAAATATATCAAAAATTTTATGAGCCGTTCCGAGTAATCACACCTTCTCCGAATTGGCAAAAAAAAGCGTTGCTGATTTTTCCTGGAAAATACACTAAAAATCCTACGAGCCGTTCCCAAGTAATCCAATCTTCTCCAAATTGGCCAAAAAAAAGCGTTGCTGATTTTTCCTGGAAATTACACTAAAAATCCTACGAGCCGTTCCCGAGTAATCCCATCTTCTCCAAATTGGCCAAAAAAGCGTTGCTGATTTTTCCTGGAAAAAACACTAAAAATCTTACGAGCCGTTCCCGAGTAATCACACCTTCTCCAAATTGGCCAAAAAAAGCGTTGCTGATTTTTTCCTGGAAATTACACTAAAAATCCTACGAGCCGTTCCCAAGTAATCCAATCTTCTCCGAAATGTCCAAAAAAAAAAAGCGTTGCTGATTTTTCCTTGAAAATACACTAAAAAACCTACGAGCCGTTCTGGAGTAATCCCATCTTCTCCAAATTGGCAAAAAAAAAGCGTTGCTGATTTTTTCCTGGAAAAAACACTAAAAATCTTACGAGCCGTTCCCGAGTAATCACACCTTCTCCAAATTGGCCAAAAAAAGCGTTGCTGATTTTCCTGGAAAATACACTAAAATTCCTACGAGCCGTTCCCGAGTAATCACACCTTCTCCAAATTGGCCAAAAAAAAAAGCGTTGCTGATTTTTCCTGGAAAATACACTAAAAATCCTACGAGCCGTTCCCGAGTAATCACACCTTCTCCAAATTGGCCAAAAAAAAGCGTTGCTGATTTTTCCTGGAAAATACACTAAAAATCCTACGAGCCGTTCCCGAGTAATCCCATCTTCTCCGAAATGGCCAAAAAAAAGCGTTGCTGATTTTTCCTGGAAATTACACTAAAGATCCTACGAGCCGTTCCCGAGTAATCCCATCTTCTCCAAATTGGCCAAAAAAAAAAAGCGTTGCTGATTTTTCCTTGAAAATACACTAAAAAACCTACGAGCCGTTCTGGAGTAATCACACCTTCTCCAAATTGCCAAAAAAAAAAGCGTTGCTGATTTTTCCTGGAAAATACACTAAAAATCCCACGAGCCGTTCCCGAGTAATCACACCTTCTCCAAATTGGCCAAAAAAAAAGCGTTGTTGATTTTTCCTGGAAAATACACTAAAAATCCTACGAGCCGTTCCCGAGTAATCACACCTTCTCCAAATTGGCCAAAAAAAAGCGTTGTTGATTTTTCCTGGAAAATACACTAAAAATCCTACGAGCCGTTCCCGAGTAATCCCATCTTCTCCAAATTGGCCAAAAAAAGCGTTGCTGATTTTCCTGGAAAATACACTAAAAATCCTACGAGCCGTTCCCGAGTAATCACACCTTCTCCAAATTGGCCAAAAAAAGCGTTGCTGATTTTTCCTGGAAAATAGACAAAAACTCCTACGAGCCGTTCCCGAGTAATCCCATCTTCTCCAAATTGGCCAAAAAAAAAAACCTTGCTGATTTTTCCTGGAAAATACACTAAAAATCTTACGAGCCGTTCCGGAGTAATCACACCTTCTCCAAATTGGCCAAAAAAAGCGTTGCTGATTTTTCCTGGAAAATACACTAAAAAATCCTACGAGCCGTTCCCGAGTAATCCCATCTTCTCCAAATTAGCAAAAAAAAAGCGTTGCTGATTTTTCCTGGAAAATACACTAAAAATCTTACGAGCCGTTCCCGAGTAATCACACCTTCTCCAAATTGGCCAAAAAAAAGCGTTGCTGATTTTTCCTGGAAAATACACTAAAAATCCTACGAGCCGTTCCCGAGTAATCACACCTTCTCCAAATTGGCCAAAAAAAAAGCGTTGCTGATTTTTCCTGGAAAAAACACTAAAAAATCTTACGAGCCGTTCCCGAGTAATCACACCTTCTCCAAATTGGCCAAAAAAAAGCGTTGCTGATTTTTCCTGGAAATTACACTAAAAATCCTACGAGCCGTTCCCGAGTAATCCCATCTTCTCCAAAGTGGCCAAAAAAAAAGCGTTGCTAATTTTTCTGGAAAATACACTAAAAATCCTACGAGCCGTTCCCGAGTAATCACACCTTCTCCAAATTGGCAAAAAAAAAGCGTTGTTGATTTTTCCTGGAAAATACACTAAAAATCCTACGAGCCGTTCCCGAGTAATCCCATCTTCTCCAAATTGGCCAAAAAAAGCGTTGCTGATTTTTCCTGGAAAATACACTAAAAATCCTACGAGCCGTTCCCGAGTAATCCCATCTTCTCTAAATTGGCCAAAAAAAGCGTTGCTGATTTTTCCTGGAAAATACACTAAAAATCCTACGAGGCGTTCCCGAGTAATCACAACTTCTCCAAATTGGCCAAAAAAAAAGCGTTGCTGATTTTTCCTGGAAAATACACTAAAAATCCTACGAGCCGTTCCCGAGTAATCCCATCTTCTCCAAATTAGCAAAAAAAAAGCGTTGCTGATTTTTCCTGGAAAATATATTAAAAATTTTATGAGCCGTTCCGAGTAATCACACCTTCTCCAAATTGGCAAAAAAAAGCGTTGCACATTTTTCCTGGAAAATACACTAAAAATCCTACGAGCCGTTCCCGAGTAATCACACCTTCTCCAAATTGGCCAAAAAAAAGCGTTGCTGATTTTTCCTGGAAAATATATTAAAAATTTTATGAGCCGTTCCCGAGTAATCACACCTTCTCCAAATTGGCAAAAAAAAGCGTTGCACATTTTTCCTGGAAAATACACTAAAAATCCTACGAGCCGTTCCCGAGTAATCACACCTTCTCCAAATTGGCCAAAAAAAAAAGCGTTGCTGATTTTTCCTGGAAATTACAATAAAAATCCTACGAGCCGTTCCCGAGTAATCACACCTTCTCCAAATTGGCCAAAAAAAGCGTTGCTGATTTTTTCCTTGAAAATACACTAAAAAACCTACGAGCCGTTCCCAAGTAATCCCATCTTCTCCAAATTAGCAAAAAAAAAAAGCGTTGTTGATTTTTCCTGGAAAATACACTAAAAATTCTACGGGCCGTTCCCGAGTAATCCCATCTTCTCCGAATTGGCCAAAAAAAAGCGTTGCTGATTTTTCCTGGAAAATACACTAAAAAACCTACGAGCCGTTCCCGAGTAATCCCAACTTCTCCAAATTGGCCAAAAAAAAAGCGTTGCTGATTTTTCCTGGAAAATACACTAAAAATCCTACGAGCCGTTCCCGAGTAATCCCATCTTCTCCAAATTAGCAAAAAAAAAAGCGTTGCTGATTTTTCCTGGAAAATATATTAAAAATTTTATGAGCCGTTCCCGAGTAATCACACCTTCTCCAAATTGGCAAAAAAAAAGCGTTGCTGATTTTTCCTGGAAAATACACTAAAAAACCTACGAGCCGTTCCCGAGTAATCACACCTTCTCCAAATTGGCCAAAAAAAAGCGTTGCTGATTTTTCCTGAAAATACACTAAAAATCCTACGAGCCGTTCCCGAGTAATCCCATCTTCTCCAAATTGGCCAAAAAAAACCTTGCTGATTTTTCCTGGAAAATACACATAAAATCCTACGAGCCGTTCCCGAGTAATCACACCTTCTCAAAATTGGCCAAAAAAAAGCGTTGCTGATTTTTCCTGGAAATTACACTAAAAATCCTACGAGCCGTTCCCGAGTAATCCATCTTCTCCAAATTGGCAAAAAAAAAAAGCGTTGCTGATTTTTCCTGGAAAATACACTAAAAATCTTACAAGCCGTTCCCGAGTAATCACACCTTCTCCAAATTGGCCAAAAAAAAGCGTTGCTGATTTTTCCTTGAAAATACACTAAAAAACCTACGAGCCGTTCCCAAGTAATCCCATCTTCTTCAAATTAGCAAAAAAAAAAGCGTTGCTGATTTTTCCTGGAAAATACACTAAAAATCCTACGAGCAGTTCCCGAGTAATCACACCTTCTCCAAATTGGCCAAAAAAAAGCGTTGCTGATTTTTCCTGGAAAATACACTAAAAATCTTACGAGCCGTTCCCGCGAATCACACATTCTCCAAATTGGCAAAAAAAAAGCGTTGCTGATTTTTCCTGGAGAATACACTAAAAATCCTACGAGCAGTTCCCGAGTAATCACACCTTCTCCAAATTGGCCAAAAAAAAAGCGTTGTTGATTTTTCCTGGAAAATACACTAAAAATCCTACGAGCCGTTCCCGAGTAATCACACCTTCTCCAAATTGGCCAAAAAAAAGCGTTGCTGATTTTTCCTGGAAAATACACTAAAAATCCTACGAGCCGTTCCCGAGTAATCCCATCTTCTCCAAATTGGCAAAAAAAAAAAGCGTTGCTGATTTTTCCTGGAAAATACACTAAAAAACCTACGAGCCGTTCCCAAGTAATCCCATCTTCTCCAAATTAGCAAAAAAAAAGCGTTGCTGATTTTTCCTGGAAAATATATTAAAAATTTTATGAGCCGTTCCCGAGTAATCACACCTTCTCCAAATTGGCAAAAAAAAAAGCGTTGCTGATTTTTCCTGGAAAATACACTAAAAATCTTACGAGCCGTTCCCGCGTAATCACACATTCTCACAAATTGGCAAAAAAAAGCGTTGCTGATTTTTCCTGGAAAAATACACTAAAATCCTACGAGCAGTCCCGAGTAATCACACCTTCTCCAAATTGGCCAAAAAAAAGCGATGCTGATTTTTCCTGCAAAATACACTAAAAATCCTACGAGCCGTTCCCGAGTAATCACACCTTCTCCAAATTGGCCAAAAAAAGCGTTGTTGATTTTTCCTGGAAAATACACTAAAAATCCTACGAGCCGTTCCGAGTAATCACACCTTCTCCAAATTGGCCAAAAAAAAGCGTTGCTGATTTTTTCCTGGAAAATACACTAAAAATCCTACGAGCCATTCCCGAGTAATCACACCTTCTCCAAATTGGCCAAAAAAAGCGTTGCTGATTTTTCTTGAAAAATACACTAAAAATCCTACGAGCCGTTCCCGAGTAATCACACCTTCTCCAAATTGGCCAAAAAAAGCGTTGTTGATTTTTCCTGGAAAATACACTAAAAATACTACGAGCCGTTCCCGAGTAATCCCATCTTCTCCAAATTGGCCAAAAAAAAGCGTTGCTGATTTTTCCTTGAAAATACACTAAAAAACCTACGAGCCGTTCCCAAGTAATCCCATCTTCTCCAAACTAGCAAAAAAAAAAACGTTGCTGATTTTTCCTGGAAAATACACTAAAAATTTTATGAGCCGTTCCCGAGTAATCACACCTTCTCCAAATTGGCAAAAAAAAAGCGTTGCTGATTTTCCTGGAAATTACACTAAAAATCCTACGAGCCGTTCCCGAGTAATCCCATCTTCTCCAAATTAGCAAAAAAAAAAAAAGCGTTGCTGATTTTTCCTGGAAAATATATTAAAAATTTTATG
Source organism: Lypha dubia (assembly GCA_947311025.1). Classification (NCBI taxonomy): domain Eukaryota; kingdom Metazoa; phylum Arthropoda; class Insecta; order Diptera; family Tachinidae; genus Lypha; species Lypha dubia. Next base: position 78,333 of record CAMZJU010000018.1, read on the forward strand.
AGCCGTTCCCGCGTAATCACACATTCTCCAAATTGGCAAAAAAAAAGCGTTGCTGATTTTTCCTGGAAAATACACTAAAAATCCTACGAGCAGTTCCCGAGTAATCACACCTTCTCCAAATTGGGCAAAAAAAAAGCGTTGCTGATTTTTCCTGGAAAATACACTAAAAATCCTACGAGCCATTCCCGAGTAATCACACCTTCCCCAAATTGGCCAAAAAAAGCGTTGCTGATTTTTCCTGAAAAATACACTAAAAATCCTACGAGCCGTTCCCGAGTAATCACACCTTCTCCAAATTGGCAAAAAAAAAGCGTTGCTGATTTTTCCTGGAAAATACACTAAAAATCTTACGAGCCGTTCCCGCGTAATCACACATTCTCCAAATTGGCAAAAAAAGCGTTGCTGATTTTTTCCTGGAAAATACACTAAAAATCCTACGAGCAGTTCCCGAGTAATCACACCTTCTCCAAATTGGCCAAAAAAAAAAGCGTTGCTGATTTTTCCTGGAAAATACACTAAAAAATCCTACGAGCCGTTCCCGAGTAATCACACCTTCTCCAAATTGGCCAAAAAAAAGCGTTGTTGATTTTTCCTGGAAAATACACTAAAATTCCCTGTTCCCGAGTAATCACACCTTCTCCAAATTGGCCAAAAAAAAGCGTTGTTGATTTTTCCTGGAAAATACACTAAAAATCCTACGAGCCGTTCCCGAGTAATCCCATCTTCTCCAAATTGGCCAAAAAAAGCGTTGCTGATTTTTCCTGGAAAATACACTAAAAATCCTACGAGCCGTTCCCGAGTAATCACACCTTCTCCAAATTGGCAAAAAAAAAGCGTTGCTGATTTTTCCTGGAAAATAGACTAAAAATCCTACGAGCCGTTCCCGAGTAATCCCATCTTCTCCAAATTGGCCAAAAAAAAACCTTGCTGATTTTTCCTGGAAAATGCACTAAAAATCTTACGAGCCGTTCCGGAGTAATCACACCTTCTCCAAATTGGCCAAAAAAAGCGTTGCTGATTTTTCCTGGAAAATACACTAAAAATCCTACGAGCCGTTCCCGAGTAATCCCATCTTCTCCAAATTAGCAAAAAAAAAGCGTTGCTGATTTTTCCTGGAAAATACACTAAAAATCTTACGAGCCGTTCCCGAGTAATCACACCTTCTCCAAATTGGCCAAAAAAAAGCGTTGCTGATTTTTCCTGGAAAATACACTAAAAATCCTACGAGCCGTTCCCGAGTAATCACACCTTCTCCAAATTGGCCAAAAAAAAGCGTTGCTGATTTTTCCTGGAAAAAACACTAAAAATCTTACGAGCCGTTCCCGAGTAATCACACCTTCTCCAAATTGGCCAAAAAAAGCGTTGCTGATTTTTCCTGGAAAATACACTAAAAATCCTACGAGCCGTTCCCGAGTAATCACACCTTCTCCAAATTGGCAAAAAAAAAGCGTTGCTGATTTTTCCTGGAAAATAGACAAAAAATCCTACGAGCCGTTCCCGAGTAATCCCATCTTCTCCAAATTGGCCAAAAAAAAAACCTTGCTGATTTTTCCTGGAAAATACACTAAAAATCTTACGAGCCGTTCCGGAGTAATCACACCTTCTCCAAATTGGCCAAAAAAAGCGTTGCTGATTTTTCCTGGAAAATACACTAAAAATCCTACGAGCCGTTCCCGAGTAATCCCATCTTCTCCAAATTAGCAAAAAAAAAGCGTTGCTGATTTTTCCTGGAAAATACACTAAAAATCTTACGAGCCGTTCCCGAGTAATCACACCTTCTCCAAATTGGCCAAAAAAAAGCGTTGCTGATTTTTCCTGGAAAATACACTAAAAATCCTACGAGCCGTTCCCGAGTAATCACACCTTCTCCAAATTGGCCAAAAAAAAGCGTTGCTGATTTTTCCTGGAAAAAACACTAAAAATCTTACGAGCCGTTCCCGAGTAATCACACCTTCTCCAAATTGGCCAAAAAAAAGCGTTGCTGATTTTTCCTGGAAATTACACTAAAAATCCTACGAGCCGTTCCCGAGTAATCCCATCTTCTCCAAAGTGGCCAAAAAAAAAGCGTTGCTAATTTTTCCTGGAAATTACTCTAAAAATCCTACGAGCCGTTCCCGAGTAATCACACCTTCTCCAAATTGGCCAAAAAAAAGCGTTGCTGATTTTTCCTTGAAAATACACTAAAAAACCTACGAGCCGTTCCCAAGTAATCCCATCTTCTCCAAATTAGCAAAAAAAAAAGCGTTGTTGATTTTTCCTGGAAAATACACTAAAAATTCTACGAGCCGTTCCCGAGTAATCCCATCTTCTCCGAATTGGCCAAAAAAAAGCGTTGCTGATTTTTCCTGGAAAATACACTAAAAAACCTACGAGCCGTTCCCGAGTAATCCCAACTTCTCCAAATTGGCCAAAAAAAAAGCGTTGCTGATTTTTCCTGGAAAATACACTAAAAATCCTACGAGCCGTTCCCGAGTAATCCCATCTTCTCCAAATTAGCAAAAAAAAAAGCGTTGCTGATTTTTCCTGGAAAATATATTAAAAATTTTATGAGCCGTTCCCGAGTAATCACACCTTCTCCAAATTGGCAAAAAAAAAGCGTTGCACATTTTTCCTGGAAAATACACTAAAAATCCTACGAGCCGTTCCCGAGTAATCACACCTTCTCCAAATTGGCCAAAAAAAAGCGTTGCTGATTTTTCCTGGAAATTACAATAAAAATCCTACGAGCCGTTCCCGAGTAATCACACCTTCTCCAAATTGGCCAAAAAAAAGCGTTGCTGATTTTTCCTTGAAAATACACTAAAAAACCTACGAGCCGTTCCCAAGTAATCCCATCTTCTCCAAATTAGCAAAAAAAAAAAGCGTTGTTGATTTTTCCTGGAAAATACACTAAAAATTCTACGAGCCGTTCCCGAGTAATCCCATCTTCTCCGAATTGGCCAAAAAAAAGCGTTGCTGATTTTTCCTGGAAAATACACTAAAAAACCTACGAGCCGTTCCCGAGTAATCCCAACTTCTCCAAATTGGCCAAAAAAAAAGCGTTGCTGATTTTTCCTGGAAAATACACTAAAAATCCTACGAGCCGTTCCCGAGTAATCCCATCTTCTCCAAATTAGCAAAAAAAAAGCGTTGCTGATTTTTCCTGGAAAATATATTAAAAATTTTATGAGCCGTTCCCGAGTAATCACACCTTCTCCAAATTGGCAAAAAAAAGCGTTGCTGATTTTTCCTGGAAAATACACTAAAAAACCTACGAGCCGTTCCCGAGTAATCACACCTTCTCCAAATTGGCCAAAAAAAAGCGTTGCTGATTTTTCCTGGAAAATACACTAAAAATCCTACGAGCCGTTCCCGAGTAATCCCATCTTCTCCAAATTGGCCAAAAAAAAACTTGCTGATTTTTCCTGGAAAATACACTAAAAATCCTACGAGCCGTTCCCGAGTAATCACACCTTCTCCAAATTGGCCAAAAAAAAGCGTTGCTGATTTTTCCTGGAAATTACACTAAAAATCCTACGAGCCGTTCCCGAGTAATCCCATCTTCTCCAAATTGGCAAAAAAAAAAGCGTTGCTGATTTTTCCTGGAAAATACACTAAAAATCTTACGAGCCGTTCCCGAGTAATCACACCTTCTCCAAATTGGCCAAAAAAAAGCGTTGCTGATTTTTCCTTGAAAATACACTAAAAAACCTACGAGCCGTTCCCAAGTAATCCCATCTTCTCCAAATTAGCAAAAAAAAAAGCGTTGCTGATTTTTCCTGGAAAATACACTAAAAATCCTACGAGCAGTTCCCGAGTAATCACACCTTCTCCAAATTGGCCAAAAAAAAGCGTTGCTGATTTTTCCTGGAAAATACACTAAAAATCTTACGAGCCGTTCCCGCGAATCACACATTCTCCAAATTGGCAAAAAAAAGCGTTGCTGATTTTTCCTGGAGAATACACTAAAAATCCTACGAGCAGTTCCCGAGTAATCACACCTTCTCCAAATTGGCCAAAAAAAAGCGTTGTTGATTTTTCGTGGAAAATACACTAAAAATCCTACGAGCCGTTCCCGAGTAATCACACCTTCTCCAAATTGGCCAAAAAAAAGCGTTGCTGATTTTTCCTGGAAAATACACTAAAAATCCTACGAGCCGTTCCCGAGTAATCCCATCTTCTCCAAATTGGCAAAAAAAAAAGCGTTGCTGATTTTGCCTGGAAAATACACTAAAAAACCTACGAGCCGTTCCCAAGTAATCCCATCTTCTCCAAATTAGCAAAAAAAAAAGCGTTGCTGATTTTTCCTGGAAAATATATTAAAAATTTTATGAGCCGTTCCCGAGTAATCACACCTTCTCCAAATTGGCAAAAAAAAGCGTTGCTGATTTTTCCTGGAAAATACACTAAAAATCTTACGAGCCGTTTCCGCGTAATCACACATTCTCCAAATTGGCAAAAAAAAAGCGTTGCTGATTTTTCCTGGAAAATACACTAAAAATCCTACGAGCAGTTCCCGAGTAATCACACCTTCTCCAAATTGGCCAAAAAAAAAGCGATGCTGATTTTTCCTGCAAAATACACTAAAAATCCTACGAGCCGTTCCCGAGTAATCACACCTTCTCCAAATTGGCCAAAAAAAGCGTTGTTGATTTTTCCTGGAAAATACACTAAAAATCCTACGAGCCGTTCCCGAGTAATCACACCTTCTCCAAATTGGCCAAAAAAAAGCGTTGCTGATTTTTCCTGGAAAATACACTAAAAATCCTACGAGCCATTCCCGAGTAATCACACCTTCTCCAAATTGGCCAAAAAAAGCGTTGCTGATTTTTCCTGAAAAATACACTAAAAATCCTACGAGCCGTTCCCGAGTAATCACACCTTCTCCAAATTGGCCAAAAAAAGCGTTGTTGATTTTTCCTGGAAAATACACTAAAAATCCTACGAGCCGTTCCCGAGTAATCCCATCTTCTCCAAATTGGCCAAAAAAATGCGTTGCTGATTTTTCCTTGAAAATACACTAAAAAACCTACGAGCCGTTCCCAAGTAATCCCATCTTCTCCAAATTAGCAAAAAAAAAACGTTGCTGATTTTTCCTGGAAAATACACTAAAAATTTTATGAGCCGTTCCCGAGTAATCACACCTTCTCCAAATTGGCAAAAAAAAGCGTTGCTGATTTTTCCTGGAAATTACACTAAAAATCCTAAGAGCCGTTCCCGAGTAATCCCATCTTCTCCAAATTAGCAAAAAAAAAAGCGTTGCTGATTTTTCCTGGAAAATATATTAAAAATTTTATGAGCCGTTCCCGCGTAATCACACATTCTTCAAATTGGCAAAAAAAAGCGTTGCTGATTTTTCCTGGAAAATACACTAAAAATCCTACGAGCAGTTCCCGAGTAATCACACCTTCTCCAAATTGGGCAAAAAAAAGCGTTGCTGATTTTTCCTGGAAAATACACTAAAAATCCTACGAGCCATTCCCGAGTAATCACACCTTCCCCAAATTGGCCAAAAAAAGCGTTGCTGATTTTTCCTGAAAAATACACTAAAAATCCTACGAGCCGTTCCCGAGTAATCACACCTTCTCCAAATTGGCAAAAAAAAAGCGTTGCTGATTTTTCCTGGAAAATACACTAAAAATCTTACGAGCCGTTCCCGCGTAATCACACATTCTCCAAATTGGCAAAAAAAAGCGTTGCTGATTTTTCCTGGAAAATACACTAAAAATCCTACGAGCAGTTCCCGAGTAATCACACCTTCTCCAAATTGGCCAAAAAAAAAGCGTTGCTGATTTTTCCTGGAAAATACACTAAAAATCCTACGAGCCGTTCCCGAGTAATCACACCTTCTCCAAATTGGCCAAAAAAAAGCGTTGTTGATTTTTCCTGGAAAATACACTAAAAATCCTACGAGCCGTTCCCGAGTAATCCCATCTTCTCCAAAATTGGCCAAAAAAAGCGTTGCTGATTTTTCCTGGAAAATACACTAAAAATCCTACGAGCCGTTCCCGAGTAATCACACCTTCTCCAAATTGGCCAAAAAAAAGAGTTGCTGATTTTTCCTGGAAAATAGACTAAAAATCCTACGAGCCGTTCCCGAGTAATCCCATCTTCTCCAAATTGGCCAAAAAAAAACCTTGCTGATTTTTCCTGGAAAATGCACTAAAAATCTTACGAGCCGTTCCGGAGTAATCACACCTTCTCCAAATTGGCCAAAAAAAGCGTTGCTGATTTTTCCTGGAAAATACACTAAAAATCCTACGAGCCGTTCCCGAGTAATCCCATCTTCTCCAAATTAGCAAAAAAAAAGCGTTGCTGATTTTTCCTGGAAAATACACTAAAAATCTTACGAGCCGTTCCCGAGTAATCACACCTTCTCCAAATTGGCCAAAAAAAAGCGTTGCTGATTTTTCCTGGAAAATACACTAAAAATCCTACGAGCCGTTCCCGAGTAATCACACCTTCTCCAAATTGGCCAAAAAAAAGCGTTGCTGATTTTTCCTGGAAAAAACACTAAAAATCTTACGAGCCGTTCCCGAGTAATCACACCTTCTCCAAATTGGCCAAAAAAAAGCGTTGCTGATTTTTCCTGGAAATTACACTAAAAATCCTACGAGCCGTTCCCGAGTAATCCCATCTTCTCCAAATTGGCCAAAAAAAAGCGTTGCTGATTTTTCCTGGAAAATACACTAAAAATCCTACGAGCCGTTCCCGAGTAATCACACCTTCTCCAAATTGGCAAAAAAAAAGCGTTGTTGATTTTTCCTGGAAAATACACTAAAAATCCTACGAGCCGTTCCCGAGTAATCCCATCTTCTCCAAATTGGCCAAAAAAAGCGTTGCTGATTTTTCCTGGAAAATACACTAAAAATCCTACGAGCCGTTCCCGAGTAATCCCATCTTCTCCAAATTGGCCAAAAAAAGCGTTGCTGATTTTTCCTGGAAAATACACTAAAAATCCTACGAGCCGTTCCCGAGTAATCACACCTTCTCCAAATTGGCCAAAAAAAAAGCGTTGCTGATTTTTCCTGGAAAATACACTAAAAATCCTACGAGCCGTTCCCGAGTAATCCCATCTTCTCCAAATTAGCAAAAAAAAAGCGTTGCTGATTTTTCCTGGAAAATATATTAAAAATTTTATGAGCCGTTCCCGAGTAATCACACCTTCTCCAAATTGGCAAAAAAAAAGCGTTGCACATTTTTCCTGGAAAATACACTAAAAATCCTACGAGCCGTTCCCGAGTAATCACACCTTCTCCAAATTGGCCAAAAAAAAGCGTTGCTGATTTTTCCTGGAAATTACACTAAAAATCCTACGAGCCGTTCCCGAGTAATCACACCTTCTCCGAATTGGCCAAAAAAAAGCGTTGCTGATTTTTCCTTGAAAATACACTAAAAAACCTACGAGCCGTTCCCAAGTAATCCCATCTTCTCCAAATTAGCAAAAAAAAAAGCGTTGTTGATTTTTCCTGGAAAATACACTAAAAATTCTACGAGCCGTTCCCGAGTAATCCCATCTTCTCCGAATTGGCCAAAAAAAAAGCGTTGCTGATTTTTCCTGGAAAATACACTAAAAAACCTACGAGCCGTTCCCGAGTAATCCCAACTTCTCCAAATTGGCCAAAAAAAAAGCGTTGCTGATTTTTCCTGGAAAATACACTAAAAATTCTACGAGCCGTTCCCGAGTAATCCCATCTTCTCCGAATTGGCCAAAAAAAAGCGTTGCTGATTTTTCCTGGAAAATACACTAAAAATCCTACGAGCCGTTCCCGAGTAATCCCATCTTCTCCAAATTGGCCAAAAAAAAGCGTTGCTGATTTTTCCTGGAAAATACACTAAAAAACCTACGAGCCGTTCCCGAGTAATCCCATCTTCTCCAAATTGGCCAAAAAAAGCGTTGCTGATTTTTCCTGGAAAATACACTAAAAATCCTACGAGCCGTTCCCGAGTAATCCCATCTTCTCCAAATTGGCCAAAAAAAGCGTTGCTGATTTTTCCTGGAAAATACACTAAAAATTCTACGAGCCGTTCCCAAATAATCCCATCTTCTCCGAATTGGCCAAAAAAAAGCGTTGCTGATTTTTCCTGGAAAATACACTAAAAAACCTACGAGCCGTTCCCGAGTAATCCCAACTTCTCCAAATTGGCCAAAAAAAAAGCGTTGCTGATTTTTCCTGGAAAATACACTAAAAATTCTACGAGCCGTTCCCAAGTAATCCCATCTTCTCCAAATTAGCAAAAAAAAAAGCTTTGTTGATTTTTCCTGGAAAATACACTAAAAATTCTACGAGCCGTTCCCGAGTAATCCCATCTTCTCCGAATTGGCCAAAAAAAAGCGTTGCTGATTTTTCCTGGAAAATACACTAAAAAACCTACGAGCCGTTCCCGAGTAATCCCAACTTCTCCAAATTGGCCAAAAAAAAGCGTTGTTGATTTTTCCTGGAAAATACACTAAAAATCCTACGAGCCGTTCCCGAGTAATCCCATCTTCTCCAAATTGGCCAAAAAAAGCGTTGCTGATTTTTCCTGGAAAATACACTAAAAATCCTACGAGCCGTTCCCGAGTAATCACACCTTCTCCAAATTGGCCAAAAAAAAGCGTTGCTGATTTTTCCTGGAAAATAGACTAAAAATCCTACGAGCCGTTCCCCAGTAATCCCATCTTCTCCAAATTGGCCAAAAAAAATCCTTGCTGATTTTTCCTGGAAAATGCACTAAAAATCTTACGAGCCGTTCCGGAGTAATCACACCTTCTCCAAATTGGCCAAAAAAAGCGTTGCTGATTTTTCCTGGAAAATACACTAAAAATCCTACGAGCCGTTCCCGAGTAATCCCATCTTCTCCAAATTAGCAAAAAAAAAAAGCGTTGCTGATTTTTCCTGGAAAATATATTAAAAATTTTATGAGCCGTTCCCGAGTAATCACACCTTCTCCAAATTGGCAAAAAAAAAGCGTTGTTGATTTTTCCTGGAAAATACACTAAAAATCCTACGAGCCGTTCCCGAGTAATCCCATCTTCTCCAAATTGGCCAAAAAAAGCGTTGCTGATTTTTCCTGGAAAATACACTAAAAATCCTACGAGCCGTTCCCGAGTAATCCCATCTTCTCCAAATTGGCCAAAAAAAGCGTTGCTGATTTTTCCTGGAAAATACACTAAAAATCCTACGAGCCGTTCCCGAGTAATCACACCTTCTCCAAATTGGCCAAAAAAAAAGCGTTGCTGATTTTTCCTGGAAAATACACTAAAAATCCTACGAGCCGTTCCCGAGTAATCCCATCTTCTCCAAATTAGCAAAAAAAAAAAGCGTTGCTGATTTTTCCTGGAAAATATATTAAAAATTTTATGAGCCGTTCCCGAGTAATCACACCTTCTCCAAATTGGCAAAAAAAAGCGTTGCACATTTTTCCTGGAAAATACACTAAAAATCCTACGAGCCGTTCCCGAGTAATCACACCTTCTCCAAATTGGTCAAAAAAAAGCGTTGCTGATTTTTCCTGGAAAATACACTAAAAATTCTACGAGCCGTTCCCAAGTAATCCCATCTTCTCCAAATTAGCAAAAAAAAAAGCTTTGTTGATTTTTCCTGGAAAATACACTAAAAATTCTACGAGCCGTTCCCGAGTAATCACACCTTCTCCAAATTGGCAAAAAAAAGCGTTGCTGATTTTTCCTGGAAAATACACTAAAAAACCTACGAGCCGTTCCCGAGTAATCCCAACTTCTCCAAATTGGCCAAAAAAAGCGTTGCTGATTTTTCCTGGAAAATACACTAAAAATCCTACGAGCCGTTCCCGAGTAATCCCATCTTCTCCAAATTGGCCAAAAAAAGCGTTGCTGATTTTTCCTGGAAAATACACTAAAAATCCTACGAGCCGTTCCCAAGTAATCCCATCTTCTCCAAATTGGCCAAAAAAAAGCGTTGCTGATTTTTCCTGGAAAATACACTAAAAATCCTACGAGCCGTTCCCGAGTAATCACACCTTCTCCAAATTGGCAAAAAAAAGCGTTGTTGATTTTTCCTGGAAAATACACTAAAAATCCTACGAGCCGTTCCCGAGTAATCCCATCTTCTCCAAATTGGCCAAAAAAAGCGTTGCTGATTTTTCCTGGAAAATACACTAAAAATCCTACGAGCCGTTCCCGAGTAATCCCATCTTCTCCAAATTGGCCAAAAAAAGCGTTGCTGATTTTTCCTGGAAAATACACTAAAAATCCTACGAGCCGTTCCCGAGTAATCACACCTTCTCCAAATTGGCCAAAAAAAAAGCGTTGCTGATTTTTCCTGGAAAATACACTAAAAATCCTACGAGCCGTTCCCGAGTAATCCCATCTTCTCCAAATTAGCAAAAAAAAAAGCGTTGCTGATTTTTCCTGGAAATTACACTAAAAATCCTACGAGCCGTTCCCGAGTAATCCCATCTTCTCCAAATTGGCCAAAAAAAAGCGTTGCTGATTTTTCCTGGAAAATACACTAAAAATCCTACGAGCCGTTCCCGAGTAATCACACCTTCTCCAAATTGGCAAAAAAAAGCGTTGTTGATTTTTCCTGGAAAATACACTAAAAATCCTACGAGCCGTTCCCGAGTAATCCCATCTTCTCCAAATTGGCCAAAAAAAGCGTTGCTGATTTTTCATGGAAAATACACTAAAAATTCTACGAGCCGTTCCCGAGTAATCCCATCTTCTCCAAATTGGCCAAAAAAAGCGTTGCTGATTTTTCCTGGAAAATACACTAAAAATCCTACGAGCCGTTCCCGAGTAATCACACCTTCTCCAAATTGGCCAAAAAAAAAGCGTTGCTGATTTTTCCTGGAAAATACATTAAAAATCCTACGAGCCGTTCCCGAGTAATCCCATCTTCTCCAAATTAGCAAAAAAAAAAGCGTTGCTGATTTTTCCTGAAAAATATATTAAAAATTTTATGAGCCGTTCCCGAGTAATCACACCTTCTCCAAATTGGCAAAAAAAAAGCGTTGCACATTTTTCCTGGAAAATACACTAAAAATCCTACGAGCCGTTCCCGAGTAATCACACCTTCTCCAAATTGGCCAAAAAAAAGCGTTGCTGATTTTTCCTGGAAATTACACTAAAAATCCTACGAGCCGTTCCCGAGTAATCACACCTTCTCCAAATTGGCCAAAAAAAAGCGTTGCTGATTTTTCCTTGAAAATACACTAAAAAACCTACGAGCCGTTCCCAAGTAATCCCATCTTCACCAAATTAGCAAAAAAAAAAGCGTTGTTGATTTTTCCTGGAAAATACACTAAAAATTCTACGAGCCGTTCCCGAGTAATCCCATCTTCTCCGAATTGGCCAAAAAAAAGCGTTGCTGATTTTTCCTGGAAAATACACTAAAAAACCTACGAGCCGTTCCCGAGTAATCCCAACTTCTCCAAATTGGCCAAAAAAAAAGCGTTGCTGATTTTTCCTGGAAAATACACTAAAAATTCTACGAGCCGTTCCCGAGTAATCCCATCTTCTCCGAATTGGCCAAAAAAAAGCGTTGCTGATTTTTCCTGGAAAATACACTAAAAATCCTACGAGCCGTTCCCGAGTAATCCCATCTTCTCCAAATTGGCCAAAAAAAAGCGTTGCTGATTTTTCCTGGAAAATACACTAAAAAACCTACGAGCCGTTCCCGAGTAATCCCATCTTCTCCAAATTGGCCAAAAAAAGCGTTGCTGATTTTTCCTGGAAAATACACTAAAAATCCTACGAGCCGTTCCCGAGTAATCCCATCTTCTCCAAATTAGCCAAAAAAAGCGTTGCTGATTTTTCCTGGAAAATACACTAAAAATCCTACGAGCCGTTCCCGAGTAATCACACCTTCTCCAAATTGGCCAAAAAAAAAGCGTTGCTGATTTTTCCTGGAAAATACACTAAAAATCCTACGAGCCGTTCCCGAGTAATCCCATCTTCTCCAAATTAGCAAAAAAAAAAGCGTTGCTGATTTTTCCTGGAAATTACACTAAAAATCCTACGAGCCGTTCCCGAGTAATCCCATCTTCTCCAAATTGGCCAAAAAAAAGCGTTGCTGATTTTTCCTGGAAAATACACTAAAAATCCTACGAGCCGTTCCCGAGTAATCACACCTTCTCCAAATTGGCAAAAAAAAGCGTTGTTGATTTTTCCTGGAAAATACACTAAAAATCCTACGAGCCGTTCCCGAGTAATCCCATCTTCTCCAAATTGGCCAAAAAAAGCGTTGCTGATTTTTCATGGAAAATACACTAAAAATTCTACGAGCCGTTCCCGAGTAATCCCATCTTCTCCAAATTGGCCAAAAAAAGCGTTGCTGATTTTTCCTGGAAAATACACTAAAAATCCTACGAGCCGTTCCCGAGTAATCACACCTTCTCCAAATTGGCCAAAAAAAAAGCGTTGCTGATTTTTCCTGGAAAATACACTAAAAATCCTACGAGCCGTTCCCGAGTAATCCCATCTTCTCCAAATTAGCAAAAAAAAAAGCGTTGCTGATTTTTCCTGAAAAATATATTAAAAATTTTATGAGCCGTTCCCGAGTAATCACACCTTCTCCAAATTGGCAAAAAAAAAGCGTTGCACATTTTTCCTGGAAAATACACTAAAAATCCTACGAGCCGTTCCCGAGTAATCACACCTTCTCCAAATTGGCCAAAAAAAAGCGTTGCTGATTTTTCCTGGAAATTACACTAAAAATCCTACGAGCCGTTCCCGAGTAATCACACCTTCTCCAAATTGGCCAAAAATAAGCGTTGCTGATTTTTCCTTGAAAATACACTAAAAAACCTACGAGCCGTTCCCAAGTAATCCCATCTTCTCCAAATTAGCAAAAAAAAAAGCGTTGTTGATTTTTCCTGGAAAATACACTAAAAATTCTACGAGCCGTTCCCGAGTAATCCCATCTTCTCCGAATTGGCCAAAAAAAAGCGTTGCTGATTTTTCCTGGAAAATACACTAAAAAACCTACGAGCCGTTCCCGAGTAATCCCAACTTCTCCAAATTGGCCAAAAAAAAAGCGTTGCTGATTTTTCCTGGAAAATACACTAAAAATTCTACGAGCCGTTCCCGAGTAATCCCATCTTCTCCGAATTGGCCAAAAAAAAGCGTTGCTGATTTTTCCTGGAAAATACACTAAAAATCCTACGAGCCGTTCCCGAGTAATCCCATCTTCTCCAAATTGGCCAAAAAAAAGCGTTGCTGATTTTTCCTGGAAAATACACTAAAAAACCTACGAGCCGTTCCCGAGTAATCCCATCTTCTCCAAATTGGCCAAAAAAAGCGTTGCTGATTTTTCCTGGAAAATACACTAAAAATCCTACGAGCCGTTCCCGAGTAATCCCATCTTCTCCAAATTGGCCAAAAAAAGCGTTGCTGATTTTTCCTGGAAAATACACTAAAAATTCTACGAGCCGTTCTCAAATAATCCCATCTTCTCCGAATTGGCCAAAAAAAAGCGTTGCTGATTTTTCCTGGAAAATACACTAAAAAACCTACGAGCCGTTCCCGAGTAATCCCAACTTCTCCAAATTGGCCAAAAAAAAAGCGTTGCTGATTTTTCCTGGAAAATACACTAAAAATTCTACGAGCCGTTCCCAAGTAATCCCATCTTCTCCAAATTAGCAAAAAAAAAAGCTTTGTTGATTTTTCCTGGAAAATACACTAAAAATTCTACGAGCCGTTCCCGAGTAATCCCATCTTCTCCGAATTGGCCAAAAAAAAGCGTTGCTGATTTTTCCTGGAAAATACACTAAAAAACCTACGAGCCGTTCCCGAGTAATCCCAACTTCTCCAAATTGGCCAAAAAAAAGCGTTGTTGATTTTTCCTGGAAAATACACTAAAAATCCTACGAGCCGTTCCCGAGTAATCCCATCTTCTCCAAATTGGCCAAAAAAAGCGTTGCTGATTTTTCCTGGAAAATACAACTAAAATCCTACGAGCCGTTCCCGAGTAATCCCATCTTCTCCAAATTAGCAAAAAAAAAGCGTTGCTGATTTTTCCTGGAAAATACACTAAAAATCTTACGAGCCGTTCCCGAGTAATCACACCTTCTCCAAATTGGCCAAAAAAAAGCGTTGCTGATTTTTCCTGGAAAATACACTAAAAATCCTACGAGCCGTTCCCGAGTAATCACACCTTCTCCAAATTGGCCAAAAAAAAGCGTTGCTGATTTTTCCTGGAAAAAACACTAAAAATCTTACGAGCCGTTCCCGAGTAATCACACCTTCTCCAAATTGGCCAAAAAAAGCGTTGCTGATTTTTCCTGGAAAATACACTAAAAATCCTACGAGCCGTTCCCGAGTAATCCCATCTTCTCCAAATTGGCCAAAAAAAGCGTTGCTGATTTTTCCTGGAAAATACACTAAAAATTCTACGAGCCGTTCTCAAATAATCCCATCTTCTCCGAATTGGCCAAAAAAAAGCGTTGCTGATTTTTCCTGGAAAATACACTAAAAAACCTACGAGCCGTTCCCGAGTAATCCCAACTTCTCCAAATTGGCCAAAAAAAAAGCGTTGCTGATTTTTCCTGGAAAATACACTAAAAATTCTACGAGCCGTTCCCAAGTAATCCCATCTTCTCCAAATTAGCAAAAAAAAAAGCTTTGTTGATTTTTCCTGGAAAATACACTAAAAATTCTACGAGCCGTTCCCGAGTAATCCCATCTTCTCCGAATTGGCCAAAAAAAAGCGTTGCTGATTTTTCCTGGAAAATACACTAAAAAACCTACGAGCCGTTCCCGAGTAATCCCAACTTCTCCAAATTGGCCAAAAAAAAGCGTTGTTGATTTTTCCTGGAAAATACACTAAAAATCCTACGAGCCGTTCCCGAGTAATCCCATCTTCTCCAAATTGGCCAAAAAAAGCGTTGCTGATTTTTCCTGGAAAATACACTAAAAATCCTACGAGCCGTTCCCGAGTAATCACACCTTCTCCAAATTGGCCAAAAAAAAGCGTTGCTGATTTTTCCTGGAAAATAGACTAAAAATCCTACGAGCCGTTCCCAGTAATCCCATCTTCTCCAAATTGGCCAAAAAAAATCCTTGCTGATTTTTCCTGGAAAATGCACTAAAAATCTTACGAGCCGTTCCGGAGTAATCACACCTTCTCCAAATTGGCCAAAAAAAGCGTTGCTGATTTTTCCTGGAAAATACACTAAAAATCCTACGAGCCGTTCCCGAGTAATCCCATCTTCTCCAAATTAGCAAAAAAAAAGCGTTGCTGATTTTTCCTGGAAAATACACTAAAAATCTTACGAGCCGTTCCCGAGTAATCACACCTTCTCCAAATTGGCCAAAAAAAAGCGTTGCTGATTTTTCCTGGAAAATACACTAAAAATCCTACGAGCCGTTCCCGAGTAATCACACCTTCTCCAAATTGGCCAAAAAAAAGCGTTGCTGATTTTTCCTGGAAAAAACACTAAAAATCTTACGAGCCGTTCCCGAGTAATCACACCTTCTCCAAATTGGCCAAAAAAAAGCGTTGCTGATTTTTCCTGGAAATTACACTAAAAATCCTACGAGCCGTTCCCGAGTAATCCCATCTTCTCCAAATTGGCCAAAAAAAAGCGTTGCTGATTTTTCCTGGAAAATACACTAAAAATCCTACGAGCCGTTCCCGAGTAATCACACCTTCTCCAAATTGGCAAAAAAAAGCGTTGTTGATTTTTCCTGGAAAATACACTAAAAATCCTACGAGCCGTTCCCGAGTAATCCCATCTTCTCCAAATTGGCCAAAAAAAGCGTTGCTGATTTTTCCTGGAAAATACACTAAAAATCCTACGAGCCGTTCCCGAGTAATCCCATCTTCTCCAAATTGGCCAAAAAAAGCGTTGCTGATTTTTCCTGGAAAATACACTAAAAATCCTACGAGCCGTTCCCGAGTAATCACACCTTCTCCAAATTGGCCAAAAAAAAAGCGTTGCTGATTTTTCCTGGAAAATACACTAAAAATCCTACGAGCCGTTCCCGAGTAATCCCATCTTCTCCAAATTAGCAAAAAAAAAGCGTTGCTGATTTTTCCTGGAAAATATATTAAAAATTTTATGAGCCGTTCCCGAGTAATCACACCTTCTCCAAATTGGCAAAAAAAAGCGTTGCACATTTTTCCTGGAAAATACACTAAAAATCCTACGAGCCGTTCCCGAGTAATCACACCTTCTCCAAATTGGCCAAAAAAAAGCGTTGCTGATTTTTCCTGGAAATTACACTAAAAATCCTACGAGCCGTTCCCGAGTAATCACACCTTCTCCAAATTGGCCAAAAAAAAGCGTTGCTGATTTTTCCTTGAAAATACACTAAAAAACCTACGAGCCGTTCCCAAGTAATCCCATCTTCTCCAAATTAGCAAAAAAAAAGCGTTGTTGATTTTTCCTGGAAAATACACTAAAAATTCTACGAGCCGTTCCCGAGTAATCCCATCTTCTCCGAATTGGCCAAAAAAAAGCGTTGCTGATTTTTCCTGGAAAATACACTAAAAAACCTACGAGCCGTTCCCGAGTAATCCCAACTTCTCCAAATTGGCCAAAAAAAGCGTTGCTGATTTTTCCTGGAAAATACACTAAAAATCCTACGAGCCGTTCCCGAGTAATCCCATCTTCTCCAAATTAGCAAAAAAAAAAGCGTTGCTGATTTTCCTGGAAAATATATTAAAAATTTTATGAGCCGTTCCCGAGTAATCACACCTTCTCCAAATTGGCAAAAAAAAGCGTTGCTGATTTTTCCTGGAAAATACACTAAAAATCCTACGAGCCGTTCCCGAGTAATCCCATCTTCTCCAAATTGGCCAAAAAAAGCGTTGCTGATTTTTCCTGGAAAATACACTAAAAATCCAACGAGCCGTTCCCGAGTAATCACACCTTCTCCAAATTGGCCAAAAAAAAAGCGTTGCTGATTTTTCCTGGAAAATACACTAAAAATCCTACGAGCCGTTCCCGAGTAATCCCATCTTCTCCAAATTAGCAAAAAAAAAAGCGTTGCTGATTTTTCCTGGAAAATATATTAAAAATTTTATGAGCCGTTCCCGAGTAATCACACCTTCTCCAAATTGGCAAAAAAAAAGCGTTGCACATTTTTCCTGGAAAATACACTAAAAATCCTACGAGCCGTTCCCGAGTAATCACACCTTCTCCAAATTGGCCAAAAAAAAGCGTTGCTGATTTTTCCTGGAAATTACACTAAAAATCCTACGAGCCGTTCCCGAGTAATCACACCTTCTCCAAATTGGCCAAAAAAAAGCGTTGCTGATTTTTCCTTGAAAATACATTAAAAAACCTACGAGCCGTTCCCAAGTAATCCCATCTTCTCCAAATTAGCAAAAAAAAAAGCGTTGTTGATTTTTCCTGGAAAATACACTAAAAATTCTACGAGCCGTTCCCGAGTAATCCCATCTTCTCCGAATTGGCCAAAAAAAAGCGTTGCTGATTTTTCCTGGAAAATACACTAAAAAACCTACGAGCCGTTCCCGAGTAATCCCAACTTCTCCAAATTGGCCAAAAAAAAAGCGTTGCTGATTTTTCCTGGAAAATACACTAAAAATTCTACGAGCCGTTCCCGAGTAATCCCATCTTCTCCGAATTTGCCAAAAAAAAAGCGTTGCTGATTTTTCCTGGAAAATACACTAAAAATCCTACGAGCCGTTCCAGAGTAATCCCATCTTCTCCAAATTGGCCAAAAAAAAGCGTTGCTGATTTTTCCTGGAAAATACACTAAAAAACCTACGAGCCGTTCCCGAGTAATCCCATCTTCTCCAAATTGGCCAAAAAAAGCGTTGCTGATTTTTCCTGGAAAATACACTAAAAATCCTACGAGCCGTTCCCGAGTAATCCCATCTTCTCCAAATTGGCCAAAAAAAGCGTTGCTGATTTTTCCTGGAAAATACACTAAAAATTCTACGAGCCGTTCTCAAATAATCCCATCTTCTCCGAATTGGCCAAAAAAAAGCGTTGCTGATTTTTCCTGGAAAATACACTAAAAAACCTACGAGCCGTTCCCGAGTAATCCCATCTTCTCCGAATTGGCCAAAAAAAAGCGTTGCTGATTTTTCCTGGAAAATACACTAAAAAACCTACGAGCCGTTCCCGAGTAATCCCAACTTCTCCAAATTGGCCAAAAAAAGCGTTGTTGATTTTTCCTGGAAAATACACTAAAAATCCTACGAGCCGTTCCCGAGTAATCCCATCTTCTCCAAATTGGCCAAAAAAAGCGTTGCTGATTTTTCCTGGAAAATACACTAAAAATCCTACGAGCCGTTCCCGAGTAATCACACCTTCTCCAAATTGGCCAAAAAAAAGCGTTGCTGATTTTTCCTGGAAAATAGACTAAAAATCCTACGAGCCGTTCCCCAGTAATCCCATCTTCTCCAAATTGGCCAAAAAAAATCCTTGCTGATTTTTCCTGGAAAATGCACTAAAAATCTTACGAGCCGTTCCGGAGTAATCACACCTTCTCCAAATTGGCCAAAAAAAGCGTTGCTGATTTTTCCTGGAAAATACACTAAAAATCCTACGAGCCGTTCCCGAGTAATCCCATCTTCTCCAAATTAGCAAAAAAAAAGCGTTGCTGATTTTTCCTGGAAAATACACTAAAAATCTTACGAGCCGTTCCCGAGTAATCACACCTTCTCCAAATTGGCCAAAAAAAAGCGTTGCTGATTTTTCCTGGAAAATACACTAAAAATCCTACGAGCCGTTCCCGAGTAATCACACCTTCTCCAAATTGGCCAAAAAAAAGCGTTGCTGATTTTTCCTGGAAAAAACACTAAAAATCTTACGAGCCGTTCCCGAGTAATCACACCTTCTCCAAATTGGCCAAAAAAAAGCGTTGCTGATTTTTCCTGGAAATTACACTAAAAATCCTACGAGCCGTTCCCGAGTAATCCCATCTTCTCCAAATTGGCCAAAAAAAAGCGTTGCTGATTTTTCCTGGAAAATACACTAAAAATCCTACGAGCCGTTCCCGAGTAATCACACCTTCTCCAAATTGGCAAAAAAAAGCGTTGTTGATTTTTCCTGGAAAATACACTAAAAATCCTACGAGCCGTTCCCGAGTAATCCCATCTTCTCCAAATTGGCCAAAAAAAGCGTTGCTGATTTTTCCTGGAAAATACACTAAAAATCCTACGAGCCGTTCCCGAGTAATCCCATCTTCTCCAAATTGGCCAAAAAAAGCGTTGCTGATTTTTCCTGGAAAATACACTAAAAATCCTACGAGCCGTTCCCGAGTAATCACACCTTCTCCAAATTGGCCAAAAAAAAAGCGTTGCTTATTTTTCCTGGAAAATACACTAAAAATCCTACGAGCCGTTCCCGAGTAATCCCATCTTCTCCAAATTAGCAAAAAAAAAAGCGTTGCTGATTTTTCCTGGAAAATATATTAAAAATTTTATGAGCCGTTCCCGAGTAATCACACCTTCTCCAAATTGGCAAAAAAAAGCGTTGCACATTTTTCCTGGAAAATACACTAAAAATCCTACGAGCCGTTCCCGAGTAATCACACCTTCTCCAAATTGGCCAAAAAAAAGCGTTGCTGATTTTTCCTGGAAATTACACTAAAAATCCTACGAGCCGTTCCCGAGTAATCACACCTTCTCCAAATTGGCCAAAAAAAAGCGTTGCTGATTTTTCCTTGAAAATACACTAAAAAACCTACGAGCCGTTCCCAAGTAATCCCATCTTCTCCAAATTAGCAAAAAAAAAAGCGTTGTTGATTTTTCCTGGAAAATACACTAAAAATTCTACGAGCCGTTCCCGAGTAATCCCATCTTCTCCGAATTGGCCAAAAAAAAGCGTTGCTGATTTTTCCTGGAAAATACACTAAAAAACCTACGAGCCGTTCCCGAGTAATCCCAACTTCTCCAAATTGGCCAAAAAAAGCGTTGCTGATTTTTCCTGGAAAATACACTAAAAATCCTACGAGCCGTTCCCGAGTAATCCCATCTTCTCCAAATTAGCAAAAAAAAAAGCGTTGCTGATTTTTCCTGGAAAATATATTAAAAACTTTATGAGCCGTTCCCGAGTAATCACACCTTCTCCAAATTGGCAAAAAAAAGCGTTGCTGATTTTTCCTGGAAAATACACTAAAAAACCTACGAGCCGTTCCCGAGTAATCACACCTTCTCCAAATTGGCAAAAAAAGCGTTGCTGATTTTTCCTGGAAAATACACTAAAAATCCTACGAGCCGTTCCCGAGTAATCACACCTTCTCCAAATTGGCAAAAAAAAAGCGTTGTTGATTTTTCCTGGAAAATACACTAAAAATCCTACGAGCCGTTCCCGAGTAATCACACCTTCTCCAAATTGGCCAAAAAAAAGCGTTGCTGATTTTTCCTGGAAAATACACTAAAAATCCTACGAGCCGTTCCCAAGTAATCCCATCTTCTCCAAATTAGCAAAAAAAAAAACGTTGCTGATTTTTCCTGGAAAATACACTAAAAATTTTATGAGCCGTTCCCGAGTAATCACACCTTCTCCAAATTGGCAAAAAAAAGCGTTGCTGATTTTTCCTGGAAATTACACTAAAAATCCTACGAGCCGTTCCCGAGTAATCCCATCTTCTCCAAATTAGCAAAAAAAAAGCGTTGCTGATTTTTCCTGGAAAATATATTAAAAATTTTATGAGCCGTTCCCGAGTAATCACACCTTCTCCAAATTGGCAAAAAAAAGCGTTGCTGATTTTTCCTGGAAAAAACACTAAAAATCTTACGAGCCGTTCCCGAGTAATCACACCTTCTCCAAATTGGCAAAAAAAAGCGTTGTTGATTTTTCCTGGAAAATACACTAAAAATCCTACGAGCCGTTCCCGAGTAATCACACCTTCTCCAAATTGGCAAAAAAAAGCGTTGTTGATTTTTCCTGGAAAATACACTAAAAATCCTACGAGCCGTTCCCGAGTAATCCCATCTTCTCCAAATTAGCAAAAAAAAAAGCGTTGCTGATTTTTCCTGGAAAATATATTAAAAATTTTATGAGCCGTTCCCGAGTAATCACACCTTCTCCAAATTGGCCAAAAAAAAGCGTTGCTGATTTTTCCTGGAAATTACACTAAAAATCCTTTGAGCCGTTCCCGAGTAATCCCATCTTCTCCAAATTGGCAAAAAAAAAAAGCGTTGCTGATTTTTCCTGGAAAATACACTAAAAATCCTACGAGCCGTTCCCGAGTAATCACACCTTCTCCAAATTGGCAAAAAAAAGCGTTGTTGATTTTTCCTGGAAAATACACTAAAAAACCTACGAGCCGTTCCCGAGTAATCCCAACTTCTCCAAATTGGCCAAAAAAAGCGTTGCTGATTTTTCCTGGAAAATACACTAAAAATCCTACGAGCCGTTCCCGAGTAATCCCATCTTCTCCAAATTAGCAAAAAAAAAAGCGTTGCTGATTTTTCCTGGAAAATATATTAAAAATTTTATGAGCCGTTCCCGAGTAATCACACCTTCTCCAAATTGGCCAAAAAAAAGCGTTGCTGATTTTTCCTGGAAATTACACTAAAAATCCTTTGAGCCGTTCCCGAGTAATCCCATCTTCTCCAAATTGGCAAAAAAAAAAAGCGTTGCTGATTTTTCCTGGAAAATACACTAAAAATCCTACGAGCCGTTCCCGAGTAATCACACCTTCTCCAAATTGGCAAAAAAAAGCGTTGTTGATTTTTCCTGGAAAATACACTAAAAATCCTACGAGCCGTTCCCGAGTAATCACACCTTCTCCAAATTGGCCAAAAAAAAGCGTTGCTGATTTTTCCTGGAAATTACACTAAAAATCCTACGAGCCGTTCCCGAGTAATCCCATCTTCTCCAAATTGGCCAAAGAAAAGCGTTGCTGATTTTTCCTGGAAAATACACTAAAAATCCTACGAGCCGTTCCCGAGTAATCCCATCTTCTCCAAATTGGCCAAAAAAAAAACGTTGCTGATTTTTCCTGGAAAATACACTAAAAATCCTACGAGCCGTTCCCGAGTAATCACACCTTCTCCAAATTGGCCAAAAAAAGCGTTGCTGATTTTTCCTGGAAAATACACTAAAAATCCTACGAGCCGTTCCCGAGTAATCTTATCTTCTCCAAATTGGCCAAAAAAAAGCGTTGCTGATTTTTCCTGGAAATTACACTAAAAATCCTACGAGCCGTTCCCGAGTAATCCCATCTTCTCCAAATTGGCCAAAAAAAAGCGTTGCTGATTTTTCCTGGAAATTACACTAAAAATCCTACGAGCCGTTCCCGAGTAATCACACCTTCTCCAAATTGGCCAAAAAAAAGCGTTGCTGATTTTTCCTTGAAAATACATTAAAAAACCTACGAGCCGTTCCCAAGTAATCCCATCTTCTCCAAATTAGCAAAAAAAAAAGCGTTGTTGATTTTTCCTGGAAAATACACTAAAAATTCTACGAGCCGTTCCCGAGTAATCCCATCTTCTCCGAATTGGCCAAAAAAAAGCGTTGCTGATTTTTCCTGGAAAATACACTAAAAAACCTACGAGCCGTTCCCGAGTAATCCCATCTTCTCCAAATTAGCAAAAAAAAAAGCGTTGTTGATTTTTCCTGGAAAATACACTAAAAATTCTACGAGCCGTTCCCGAGTAATCCCATCTTCTCCGAATTGGCCAAAAAAAAGCGTTGCTGATTTTTCCTGGAAAATACACTAAAAAACCTACGAGCCGTTCCAGAGTAATCACACCTTCTCCAAATTGGCCAAAAAAAAGCGTTGCTGATTTTTCCTTGAAAATACATTAAAAAACCTACGAGCCGTTCCCAAGTAATCCCATCTTCTCCAAATTAGCAAAAAAAAAAGCGTTGTTGATTTTTCCTGGAAAATACACTAAAAATTCTACGAGCCGTTCCCGAGTAATCCCATCTTCTCCGAATTGGCCAAAAAAAAGCGTTGCTGATTTTTCCTGGAAAATACACTAAAAATCCTACGAGCCGTTCCCGAGTAATCACACCTTCTCCAAATTGGCCAAAAAAAAGCGTTGCTGATTTTTCCTTGAAAATACATTAAAAAACCTACGAGCCGTTCCCAAGTAATCCCATCTTCTCCAAATTAGCAAAAAAAAAAGCGTTGTTGATTTTTCCTGGAAAATACACTAAAAATTCTACGAGCCGTTCCCGAGTAATCCCATCTTCTCCGAATTGGCCAAAAAAAAGCGTTGCTGATTTTTCCTGGAAAATACACTAAAAAACCTACGAGCCGTTCCCGAGTAATCCCAACTTCTCCAAATTGGCCAAAAAAAAAGCGTTGCTGATTTTTCCTGGAAAATACACTAAAAATTCTACGAGCCGTTCCCGAGTAATCCCATCTTCTCCGAATTTGCCAAAAAAAAGCGTTGCTGATTTTTCCTGGAAAATACACTAAAAATCCTACGAGCCGTTCCAGAGTAATCCCATCTTCTCCAAATTGGCCAAAAAAAAGCGTTGCTGATTTTTCCTGGAAAATACACTAAAAAACCTACGAGCCGTTCCCGAGTAATCCCATCTTCTCCAAATTGGCCAAAAAAAGCGTTGCTGATTTTTCCTGGAAAATACACTAAAAATCCTACGAGCCGTTCCCGAGTAATCCCATCTTCTCCAAATTGGCCAAAAAAAGCGTTGCTGATTTTTCCTGGAAAATACACTAAAAATTCTACGAGCCGTTCTCAAATAATCCCATCTTCTCCGAATTGGCCAAAAAAAAGCGTTGCTGATTTTTCCTGGAAAATACACTAAAAAACCTACGAGCCGTTCCCGAGTAATCCCATCTTCTCCGAATTGGCCAAAAAAAAGCGTTGCTGATTTTTCCTGGAAAATACACTAAAAAACCTACGAGCCGTTCCCGAGTAATCCCAACTTCTCCAAATTGGCCAAAAAAAGCGTTGTTGATTTTTCCTGGAAAATACACTAAAAATCCTACGAGCCGTTCCCGAGTAATCCCATCTTCTCCAAATTGGCCAAAAAAAGCGTTGCTGATTTTTCCTGGAAAATACACTAAAAATCCTACGAGCCGTTCCCGAGTAATCACACCTTCTCCAAATTGGCCAAAAAAAAGCGTTGCTGATTTTTCCTGGAAAATAGACTAAAAATCCTACGAGCCGTTCCCCAGTAATCCCATCTTCTCCAAATTGGCCAAAAAAAATCCTTGCTGATATTTCCTGGAAAATGCACTAAAAATCTTACGAGCCGTTCCGGAGTAATCACACCTTCTCCAAATTGGCCAAAAAAAGCGTTGCTGATTTTTCCTGGAAAATACACTAAAAATCCTACGAGCCGTTCCCGAGTAATCCCATCTTCTCCAAATTAGCAAAAAAAAAGCGTTGCTGATTTTTCCTGGAAAATACACTAAAAATCTTACGAGCCGTTCCCGAGTAATCACACCTTCTCCAAATTGGCCAAAAAAAAGCGTTGCTGATTTTTCCTGGAAAATACACTAAAAATCCTACGAGCCGTTCCCGAGTAATCACACCTTCTCCAAATTGGCCAAAAAAAAGCGTTGCTGATTTTTCCTGGAAAAAACACTAAAAATCTTACGAGCCGTTCCCGAGTAATCACACCTTCTCCAAATTGGCCAAAAAAAAGCGTTGCTGATTTTTCCTGGAAATTACACTAAAAATCCTACGAGCCGTTCCCGAGTAATCCCATCTTCTCCAAATTGGCCAAAAAAAAGCGTTGCTGATTTTTCCTGGAAAATACACTAAAAATCCTACGAGCCGTTCCCGAGTAATCACACCTTCTCCAAATTGGCAAAAAAAAGCGTTGTTGATTTTTCCTGGAAAATACACTAAAAATCCTACGAGCCGTTCCCGAGTAATCCCATCTTCTCCAAATTGGCCAAAAAAAGCGTTGCTGATTTTTCCTGGAAAATACACTAAAAATCCTACGAGCCGTTCCCGAGTAATCCCATCTTCTCCAAATTGGCCAAAAAAAGCGTTGCTGATTTTTCCTGGAAAATACACTAAAAATCCTACGAGCCGTTCCCGAGTAATCACACCTTCTCCAAATTGGCCAAAAAAAAAGCGTTGCTTATTTTTCCTGGAAAATACACTAAAAATCCTACGAGCCGTTCCCGAGTAATCCCATCTTCTCCAAATTAGCAAAAAAAAAAGCGTTGCTGATTTTTCCTGGAAAATATATTAAAAATTTTATGAGCCGTTCCCGAGTAATCACACCTTCTCCAAATTGGCAAAAAAAAGCGTTGCACATTTTTCCTGGAAAATACACTAAAAATCCTACGAGCCGTTCCCGAGTAATCACACCTTCTCCAAATTGGCCAAAAAAAAGCGTTGCTGATTTTTCCTGGAAATTACACTAAAAATCCTACGAGCCGTTCCCGAGTAATCACACCTTCTCCAAATTGGCAAAAAAAAAGCGTTGCTGATTTTTCCTTGAAAATACACTAAAAAACCTACGAGCCGTTCCCAAGTAATCCCATCTTCTCCAAATTAGCAAAAAAAAAAGCGTTGTTGATTTTTCCTGGAAAATACACTAAAAATTCTACGAGCCGTTCCCGAGTAATCCCATCTTCTCCGAATTGGCCAAAAAAAAGCGTTGCTGATTTTTCCTGGAAAATACACTAAAAAACCTACGAGCCGTTCCCGAGTAATCCCAACTTCTCCAAATTGGCCAAAAAAAGCGTTGCTGATTTTTCCTGGAAAATACACTAAAAATCCTACGAGCCGTTCCCGAGTAATCCCATCTTCTCCAAATTAGCAAAAAAAAAAGCGTTGCTGATTTTTCCTGGAAAATATATTAAAAATTTTATGAGCCGTTCCCGAGTAATCACACCTTCTCCAAATTGGCAAAAAAAAGCGTTGCTGATTTTTCCTGGAAAATACACTAAAAAACCTACGAGCCGTTCCCGAGTAATCACACCTTCTCCAAATTGGCAAAAAAAGCGTTGCTGATTTTTCCTGGAAAATACACTAAAAATCCTACGAGCCGTTCCCGAGTAATCACACCTTCTCCAAATTGGCCAAAAAAAAGCGTTGTTGATTTTTCCTGGAAAATACACTAAAAATCCTACGAGCCGTTCCCGAGTAATCACACCTTCTCCAAATTGGCCAAAAAAAAGCGTTGCTGATTTTTCCTGGAAAATACACTAAAAATCCTACGAGCCGTTCCCAAGTAATCCCATCTTCTCCAAATTAGCAAAAAAAAAAACGTTGCTGATTTTTCCTGGAAAATACACTAAAAATTTTATGAGCCGTTCCCGAGTAATCACACCTTCTCCAAATTGGCAAAAAAAAGCGTTGCTGATTTTTCCTGGAAATTACACTAAAAATCCTACGAGCCGTTCCCGAGTAATCCCATCTTCTCCAAATTAGCAAAAAAAAAAGCGTTGCTGATTTTTCCTGGAAAATATATTAAAAATTTTATGAGCCGTTCCCGAGTAATCACACCTTCTCCAAATTGGCAAAAAAAAGCGTTGCTGATTTTTCCTGGAAAAAACACTAAAAATCTTACGAGCCGTTCCCGAGTAATCACACCTTCTCCAAATTGGCAAAAAAAAAAGCGTTGCTGATTTTTCCTGGAAATTACACTAAAAATCCTACGAGCCGTTCCCGAGTAATCCCATCTTCTCCAAATTGGCAAAAAAAAAAAGCGTTGCTGATTTTTCCTGGAAAATACACTAAAAATCCTACGAGCCGTTCCCGAGTAATCACACCTTCTCCAAATTGGCAAAAAAAAGCGTTGTTGATTTTTCCTGGAAAATACACTAAAAATCCTACGAGCCGTTCCCGAGTAATCACACCTTCTCCAAATTGGCCAAAAAAAAGCGTTGCTGATTTTTCCTGGAAATTACACTAAAAATCCTACGAGCCGTTCCCGAGTAATCCCATCTTCTCCAAATTGGCCAAAGAAAAGCGTTGCTGATTTTTCCTGGAAAATACACTAAAAATCCTACGAGCCGTTCCCGAGTAATCCCATCTTCTCCAAATTGGCCAAAAAAAAAACGTTGCTGATTTTTCCTGGAAAATACACTAAAAATCCTACGAGCCGTTCCCGAGTAATCACACCTTCTCCAAATTGGCCAAAAAAAGCGTTGCTGATTTTTCCTGGAAAATACACTAAAAATCCTACGAGCCGTTCCCGAGTAATCTTATCTTCTCCAAATTGGCCAAAAAAAAGCGTTGCTGATTTTTCCTGGAAATTACACTAAAAATCCTACGAGCCGTTCCCGAGTAATCCCATCTTCTCCAAATTGGCCAAAAAAAAGCGTTGCTGATTTTTCCTGGAAAATACACTAAAAATCCTACGAGCCTTTCCCGAGTAATCACACCTTCTCCAAATTGGCCAAAAAAAAGCGTTGCTGATTTTTCCTGAAAAATACACTAAAAATCCTACGAGCCGTTCCCGAGTAATCACACCTTCTCCAAATTGGCCAAAAAAAGCGTTGCTGATTTTTCCTGGAAAATACACTAAAAAACCTACGAGCCGTTCCCGAGTAATCCAAACTTCTCCAAATTGGCCAAAAAAAAAGCGTTGCTGATTTTTCCTGGAAAATACACTAAAAATCCTACGAGCCGTTCCCGAGTAATCCCATCTTCACCAAATTAGCAAAAAAAAAAAGCGTTGCTGATTTTTCCTGGAAAATATATTAAAAATTTTATGAGCCGTTCCCGAGTAATCACACCTTCTCCAAATTGGCAAAAAAAAGCGTTGCTGATTTTTCCTGGAAAATACACTAAAAAACCTACGAGCCGTTCCCGAGTAATCACACCTTCTCCAAATTGGCCAAAAAAAAAAACCTTGCTGATTTTTCCTGGAAATTACACTAAAAATCCTACGAGCCGTTTCCGAGTAATCACACCTTCTCCAAATTGGCAAAAAAAAGCGTTGTTGATTTTTCCTGGAAAATACACTAAAAATCCTACGAGCCGTTCCCGAGTAATCCCATCTTCTCCAAATTGGCCAAAAAAAGCGTTGCTGATTTTTCCTGGAAAATATATTAAAAATTTTATGAGCCGTTCCCGAGTAATCACACCTTCTCCAAATTGGCAAAAAAAAGCGTTGCTGATTTTTCCTGGAAAAAACACTAAAAATCTTACGAGCCGTTCCCGAGTAATCACACCTTCTCCAAATTGGCCAAAAAAAAGCGTTGCTGATTTTTCTTGGAAATTACACTAAAAATCCTACGAGCCGTTCCCGAGTAATCCTATCTTCTCCAAATTGGCCAAAAAAAAGCGTTGCTGATTTTTCCTGGAAAATACACTAAAAATCCTACGAGCCGTTCCCGAGTAATCACACCTTCTCCAAATTGCAAAAAAAAGCGTTGTTGATTTTTCCTGGAAAATACACTAAAAATCCTACGAGCCGTTCCCGAGTAATCCCATCTTCTCCAAATTGGCCAAAAAAAGCGTTGCTGATTTTTCCTGGAAAATACACTAAAAATCCTACGAGCCGTTCCCGAGTAATCCCATCTTCTCCAAATTGGCCAAAAAAAGCGTTGCTGATGTTTCCTGGAAAATACACTAAAAATCCTACGAGCCGTTCCCGAGTAATCACACCTTCTCCAAATTGGCAAAAAAAAAGCGTTGTTGATTTTTCCTGGAAAATACACTAAAAATCCTACGAGCCGTTCCCGAGTAATCCCATCTTCTCCAAATTAGCAAAAAAAAAGCGTTGCTGATTTTTCCTGGAAAATATATTAAAAATTTTATGAGCCGTTCCCGAGTAATCACACCTTCTCCAAATTGGCAAAAAAAAGGGTTGCACATTTTTCCTGGAAAATACACTAAAAATCCTACGAGCCGTTCCCGAGTAATCACACCTTCTCCAAATTGGCCAAAAAAAAGCGTTGCTGATTTTTCCTGGAAAATACACTAAAAATCCTACGAGCCGTTCCCGAGTAATCACACCTTCTCCAAATTGGCCAAAAAAAAGCGTTGCTGATTTTTCCTGGAAATTACACTAAAAATCCTACGAGCCGTTCCCGAGTAATCCCATCTTCTCCAAATTGGCCAAAAAAAAAGCGTTGCTGATTTTTCCTGGAAAATACACTAAAAATCCTACGAGCCGTTCCCGAGTAATCCCATCTTCTCCAAATTAGCAAAAAAAAAAGCGTTGCTGATTTTTCCTGGAAAATATATTAAAAATTTTATGAGCCGTTCCCGAGTAATCACACCTTCTCCAAATTGGCAAAAAAAAGCGTTGCTGATTTTTCCTGGAAGAAACACTAAAAATCCTACGAGCCGTTCCCGAGTAATCACACCTTCTCCAAATTAGCAAAAAAAAAGCGTTGCTGATTTTTCCTGGAAAATATATTAAAAATTTTATGAGCCGTTCCCGAGTAATCACACCTTCTCCAAATTGGCAAAAAAAAGCGTTGTTGATTTTTCCTGGAAAATACACTAAAAATCCTACGAGCCGTTCCCGAGTAATCCCATCTTCTCCAAATTGGCCAAAAAAAAAACGTTGCTGATTTTTCCTGGAAAATACACTAAAAATCCTACGAGCCGTTCCCGAGTAATCTTATCTTCTCCAAATTGGCCAAAAAAAAAGCGTTGCTGATTTTTCCTGGAAATTACACTAAAAATCCTACGAGCCGTTCCCGAGTAATCCCATCTTCTCCAAATTGGCCAAAAAAAGCGTTGCTGATTTTTCCTGGAAAATACACTAAAAATCCTACGAGCCGTTCCCGAGTAATCACACCTTCTCCAAATTGGCCAAAAAAAAAGCGTTGCTGATTTTTCCTGGAAAATACACTAAAAATCCTACGAGCCGTTCCCGAGTAATCACACCTTCTCCAAATTGGCCAAAAAAAGCGTTGCTGATTTTTCTTGGAAAATACACTAAAAAACCTACGAGCCGTTCCCGAGTAATCCCAACTTCTCCAAATTGGCCAAAAAAAAAGCGTTGCTGATTTTTCCTGGAAAATACACTAAAAATCCTACGAGCCGTTCCCGAGTAATCCCATCTTCACCAAATTAGCAAAAAAAAAAGCGTTGCTGATTTTTCCTGGAAAATATATTAAAAATTTTATGAGCCGTTCCCGAGTAATCACACCTTCTCCAAATTGGCAAAAAAAAGCGTTGCTGATTTTTCCTGGAAAATACACTAAAAAACCTACGAGCCGTTCCCGAGTAATCACACCTTCTCCAAATTGGCCAAAAAAAAAACCTTGCTGATTTTTCCTGGAAATTACACTAAAAATCCTACGAGCCGTTTCCGAGTAATCACACCTTCTCCAAATTGGCAAAAAAAAGCGTTGTTGATTTTTCCTGGAAAATACACTAAAAATCCTACGAGCCGTTCCCGAGTAATCCCATCTTCTCCAAATTGGCCAAAAAAAGCGTTGCTGATTTTTCCTGGAAAATATATTAAAAATTTTATGAGCCGTTCCCGAGTAATCACACCTTCTCCAAATTGGCAAAAAAAAGCGTTGCTGATTTTTCCTGGAAAAAACACTAAAAATCTTACGAGCCGTTCCCGAGTAATCACACCTTCTCCAAATTGGCCAAAAAAAAGCGTTGCTGATTTTTCCTGGAAATTACACTAAAAATCCTACGAGCCGTTCCCGAGTAATCCTATCTTCTCCAAATTGGCCAAAAAAAAAGCGTTGCTGATTTTTCCTGGAAAATACACTAAAAATCCTACGAGCCGTTCCCGAGTAATCACACCTTCTCCAAATTGGCAAAAAAAAGCGTTGTTGATTTTTCCTGGAAAATACACTAAAAATCCTACGAGCCGTTCCCGAGTAATCCCATCTTCTCCAAATTGGCCAAAAAAAGCGTTGCTGATTTTTCCTGGAAAATACACTAAAAATCCTACGAGCCGTTCCCGAGTAATCCCATCTTCTCCAAATTGGCCAAAAAAAGCGTTGCTGATGTTTCCTGGAAAATACACTAAAAATCCTACGAGCCGTTCCCGAGTAATCACACCTTCTCCAAATTGGCCAAAAAAAAGCGTTGCTGATTTTTCCTGGAAAATACACTAAAAATCCTACGAGCCGTACCCGAGTAATCCCATCTTCTCCAAATTAGCAAAAAAAAAGCGTTGCTGATTTTTCCTGGAAAATA
This sequence comes from Lypha dubia, assembly GCA_947311025.1. Taxonomy (NCBI): domain Eukaryota; kingdom Metazoa; phylum Arthropoda; class Insecta; order Diptera; family Tachinidae; genus Lypha; species Lypha dubia. The sequence continues at coordinate 109,265 of CAMZJU010000018.1, forward strand.
TATTAAAAATTTTATGAGCCGTTCCCGAGTAATCACACCTTCTCCAAATTGGCAAAAAAAAGCGTTGCACATTTTTCCTGGAAAATACACTAAAAATCCTACGAGCCGTTCCCGAGTAATCCCATCTTCTCCAAATTAGCAAAAAAAAAAGCGTTGCTGATTTTTCCTGGAAAATATATTAAAAATTTTATGAGCCGTTCCCGAGTAATCACACCTTCTCCAAATTGGCAAAAAAAAGCGTTGCTGATTTTTCCTGGAAAATTCACTAAAAATCCTACGAGCCGTTCCCGAGTAATCACACCTTCTCCAAATTGGCCAAAAAAAAGCGTTGCTGATTTTTCCTGGAAATTACACTAAAAATCCTACGAGCCGTTCCCGAGTAATCCCATCTTCTCCAAATTGGCCAAAAAAAAAGCGTTGCTGATTTTTCCTGGAAAATACACTAAAAATCCTACGAGCCGTTCCCGAGTAATCCCATCTTCTCCAAATTAGCAAAAAAAAAGCGTTGCTGATTTTTCCTGGAAAATATATTAAAAATTTTATGAGCCGTTCCCGAGTAATCACACCTTCTCCAAATTGGCAAAAAAAAGCGTTGCTGATTTTTCCTGGAAAAAACACTAAAAATCCTACGAGCCGTTCCCGAGTAATCACACCTTCTTCAAATTGGCCAAAAAAAGCGTTGTTGATTTTTCCTGGAAAATACACTAAAAATCCTACGAGCCGTTCCCGAGTAATCCCATCTTCTCCAAATTGGCCAAAAAAAAAAACGTTGCTGATTTTTCCTGGAAAATACACTAAAAATCCTACGAGCCGTTCCCGAGTAATCTTATCTTCTCCAAATTGGCCAAAAAAAAAGCGTTGCTGATTTTTCCTGGAAATTACACTAAAAATCCTACGAGCCGTTCCCGAGTAATCCCATCTTCTCCAAATTGGCCAAAAAAAAGCGTTGCTGATTTTTCCTGGAAAATACACTAAAAATCCTACGAGCCGTTCCCGAGTAATCACACCTTCTCCAAATTGGCCAAAAAAAAAGCGTTGCTGATTTTTCCTGGAAAATACACTAAAAATCCTACGAGCCGTTCCCGAGTAATCACACCTTCTCCAAATTGGCCAAAAAAAGCGTTGCTGATTTTTCTTGGAAAATACACTAAAAAACCTACGAGCCGTTCCCGAGTAATCCCAACTTCTCCAAATTGGCCAAAAAAAAAGCGTTGCTGATTTTTCCTGGAAAATACACTAAAAATCCTAAGAGCCGTTCCCGAGTAATCCCATCTTCACCAAATTAGCAAAAAAAAAAGCGTTGCTGATTTTTCCTGGAAAATATATTAAAAATTTTATGAGCCGTTCCCGAGTAATCACACCTTCTCCAAATTGGCAAAAAAAAGCGTTGCTGATTTTTCCTGGAAAATACACTAAAAAACCTACGAGCCGTTCCCGAGTAATCACACCTTCTCCAAATTGGCCAAAAAAAAAACCTTGCTGATTTTTCCTGGAAATTACACTAAAAATCCTACGAGCCGTTTCCGAGTAATCACACCTTCTCCAAATTGGCAAAAAAAAGCGTTGTTGATTTTTCCTGGAAAATACACTAAAAATCCTACGAGCCGTTCCCGAGTAATCCCATCTTCTCCAAATTGGCCAAAAAAAGTGTTGCTGATTTTTCCTGGAAAATATATTAAAAATTTTATGAGCCGTTCCCGAGTAATCACACCTTCTCCAAATTGGCAAAAAAAAGCGTTGCTGATTTTTCCTGGAAAAAACACTAAAAATCTTACGAGCCGTTCCCGAGTAATCACACCTTCTCCAAATTGGCCAAAAAAAAGCGTTGCTGATTTTTCCTGGAAATTACACTAAAAATCCTACGAGCCGTTCCCGAGTAATCCTATCTTCTCCAAATTGGCCAAAAAAAAGCGTTGCTGATTTTTCCTGGAAAATACACTAAAAATCCTACGAGCCGTTCCCGAGTAATCACACCTTCTCCAAATTGGCAAAAAAAAGCGTTGTTGATTTTTCCTGGAAAATACACTAAAAATCCTACGAGCCGTTCCCGAGTAATCCCATCTTCTCCAAATTGGCCAAAAAAAGCGTTGCTGATTTTTCCTGGAAAATACACTAAAAATCCTACGAGCCGTTCCCGAGTAATCCCATCTTCTCCAAATTGGCCAAAAAAAGCGTTGCTGATGTTTCCTGGAAAATACACTAAAAATCCTACGAGCCGTTCCCGAGTAATCACACCTTCTCCAAATTGGCCAAAAAAAAGCGTTGCTGATTTTTCCTGGAAAATACACTAAAAATCCTACGAGCCGTACCCGAGTAATCCCATCTTCTCCAAATTAGCAAAAAAAAAGCGTTGCTGATTTTTCCTGGAAAATATATTAAAAATTTTATGAGCCGTTCCCGAGTAATCACACCTTCTCCAAATTGGCAAAAAAAAGCGTTGCACATTTTTCCTGGAAAATACACTAAAAATCCTACGAGCCGTTCCCGAGTAATCCCATCTTCTCCAAATTAGCAAAAAAAAAAGCGTTGCTGATTTTTCCTGGAAAATATATTAAAAATTTTATGAGCCGTTCCCGAGTAATCACACCTTCTCCAAATTGGCAAAAAAAAGCGTTGCTGATTTTTCCTGGAAAAAACACTAAAAATCCTACGAGCCGTTCCCGAGTAATCACACCTTCTCCAAATTGGCCAAAAAAAGCGTTGTTGATTTTTCCTGGAAAATACACTAAAAATCCTACGAGCCGTTCCCGAGTAATCCCATCTTCTCCAAATTGGCCAAAAAAAAAACGTTGCTGATTTTTCCTGGAAAATACACTAAAAATCCTACGAGCCGTTCCCGAGTAATCTTATCTTCTCCAAATTGGCCAAAAAAAAGCGTTGCTGATTTTTCCTGGAAATTACACTAAAAATCCTACGAGCCGTTCCCGAGTAATCCCATCTTCTCCAAATTGGCCAAAAAAAAGCGTTGCTGATTTTTCCTGGAAAATACACTAAAAATCCTACGAGCCGTTCCCGAGTAATCACACCTTCTCCAAATTGGCCAAAAAAAAGCGTTGCTGATTTTTCCTGGAAAATACACTAAAAATCCTACGAGCCGTTCCCGAGTAATCACACCTTCTCCAAATTGGCCAAAAAAAGCGTTGCTGATTTTTCCTGGAAAATACACTAAAAAACCTACGAGCCGTTCCCGAGTAATCCCAACTTCTCCAAATTGGCCAAAAAAAAAGCGTTGCTGATTTTTCCTGGAAAATACACTAAAAATCCTACGAGCCGTTCCCGAGTAATCCCATCTTCACCAAATTAGCAAAAAAAAAAGCGTTGCTGATTTTTCCTGGAAAATATATTAAAAATTTTATGAGCCGTTCCCGAGTAATCACACCTTCTCCAAATTGGCAAAAAAAAGCGTTGCTGATTTTTCCTGGAAAATACACTAAAAAACCTACGAGCCGTTCCCGAGTAATCACACCTTCTCCAAATTGGCCAAAAAAAAAAACCTTGCTGATTTTTCCTGGAAATTACACTAAAAATCCTACGAGCCGTTTCCGAGTAATCACACCTTCTCCAAATTGGCAAAAAAAAGCGTTGTTGATTTTTCCTGGAAAATACACTAAAAATCCTACGAGCCGTTCCCGAGTAATCCCATCTTCTCCAAATTGGCCAAAAAAAGCGTTGCTGATTTTTCCTGGAAAATATATTAAAAATTTTATGAGCCGTTCCCGAGTAATCACACCTTCTCCAAATTGGCAAAAAAAAAGCGTTGCTGATTTTTCCTGGAAAAAACACTAAAAATCTTACGAGCCGTTCCCGAGTAATCACACCTTCTCCAAATTGGCCAAAAAAAAGCGTTGCTGATTTTTCCTGGAAATTACACTAAAAATCCTACGAGCCGTTCCCGAGTAATCCTATCTTCTCCAAATTGACCAAAAAAAAGCGTTGCTGATTTTTCCTGGAAAATACACTAAAAATCCTACGAGCCGTTCCCGAGTAATCACACCTTCTCCAAATTGGCAAAAAAAAGCGTTGTTGATTTTTCCTGGAAAATACACTAAAAATCCTACGAGCCGTTCCCGAGTAATCCCATCTTCTCCAAATTGGCCAAAAAAAGCGTTGCTGATTTTTCCTGGAAAATACACTAAAAATCCTACGAGCCGTTCCCGAGTAATCCCATCTTCTCCAAATTGGCCAAAAAAAGCGTTGCTGATGTTTCCTGGAAAATACACTAAAAATCCTACGAGCCGTTCCCGAGTAATCACACCTTCTCCAAATTGGCCAAAAAAAAGCGTTGCTGATTTTTCCTGGAAAATACACTAAAAATCCTACGAGCCGTTCCCGAGTAATCCCATCTTCTCCAAATTAGCAAAAAAAAAGCGTTGCTGATTTTTCCTGGAAAATATATTAAAAATTTTATGAGCCGTTCCCGAGTAATCACACCTTCTCCAAATTGGCAAAAAAAAGCGTTGCACATTTTTCCTGGAAAATACACTAAAAATCCTACGAGCCGTTCCCGAGTAATCACACCTTCTCCAAATTGGCCAAAAAAAAGCGTTGCTGATTTTTCCTGGAAAATACACTAAAAATCCTACGAGCCGTTCCCGAGTAATCACACCTTCTCCAAATTGGCCAAAAAAAAGCGTTGCTGATTTTTCCTGGAAATTACACTAAAAATCCTACGAGCCGTTCCCGAGTAATCCCATCTTCTCCAAATTGGCCAAAAAAAAAGCGTTGCTGATTTTTCCTGGAAAATACACTAAAAATCCTACGAGCCGTTCCCGAGTAATCCCATCTTCTCCAAATTAGCAAAAAAAAAAGCGTTGCTGATTTTTCCTGGAAAATATATTAAAAATTTTATGAGCCGTTCCCGAGTAATCACACCTTCTCCAAATTGGCAAAAAAAGCGTTGCTGATTTTTCCTGGAAAAAACACTAAAAATCCTACGAGCCGTTCCCGAGTAATCACACCTTCTCCAAATTGGCCAAAAAAAGCGTTGTTGATTTTTCCTGGAAAATACACTAAAAATCCTACGAGCCGTTCCCGAGTAATCACACCTTCTCCAAATTGGACAAAAAACGCGTTGCTGATTTTTCCTGGAAAATACACTAAAAAACCTACGAGCCGTTCCCGAGTAATCCCAACTTCTCCAAATTGGCCAAAAAAAAGCGTTGCTGATTTTTCCTGGAAATTACACTAAAAATCCTACGAGCCGTTCCCGAGTAATCCCATCTTCTCCAAATTGGCAAAAAAAAAGCGTTGCTGATTTTTCCTGGAAATTACACTAAAAATCCTACGAGCCGTTCCCGAGTAATCCCATCTTCTCCAAATTAGCAAAAAAAAAAGCGTTGCTGATTTTTCCTGGAAAATATATTAAAAATTTTATGAGCCGTTCCCGAGTAATCACACCTTCTCCAAATTGGCAAAAAAAAGCGTTGCTGATTTTTCCTGGAAAAAACACTAAAAATCTTACGAGCCGTTCCCGAGTAATCACACCTTCTCCAAATTGGCCAAAAAAAAGCGTTGCTGATTTTTCCTGGAAATTACACTAAAAATCCTACGAGCCGTTCCCGAGTAATCCCATCTTCTCCAAATTGGCCAAAAAAAGCGTTGCTGATTTTTCCTGGAAAATACACTAAAAATCCTACGAGCCGTTCCCGAGTAATCACACCTTCTCCAAATTGGCAAAAAAAAGCGTTGTTGATTTTTCCTGGAAAATACACTAAAAATCCTACGAGCCGTTCCCGAGTAATCACACCTTCTCCAAATTGGCCAAAAAAAGCGTTGTTGATTTTTCCTGGAAAATACACTAAAAATCCTACGAGCCGTTCCCGAGTAATCACACCTTCTCCAAATTGGCCAAAAAAAAGCGTTGCTGATTTTTCCTGGAAATTACACTAAAAATCTTACGAGCCGTTCCCGAGTAATCCCATCTTCTCCAAATTGGCCAAAAAAAAGCGTTGCTGATTTTTCCTGGAAAATACACTAAAAATTCTACGAGCCGTTCCCGAGTAATCATACCTTCTCCAAATTGGCCAAAAAAAAGCGTTGTTGATTTTTCCTGGAAAATACACTAAAAATCTTACGAGCCGTTCCGGAGTAATCACACCTTCTCCAAATTGGCCAAAAAAAGCGTTGCTGATTTTTCCTGGAAAATACACTAAAAAACCTACGAGCCGTTCCCGAGTAATCCCATCTTCTCCAAATTAGCAAAAAAAAAGCGTTGCTGATTTTTCCTGGAAAAAACATCAAAAATCTTACGAGCCGTTCCCGAGTAATCACACCTTCTCCAAATTGGCCAAAAAAAAGCGTTGCTGATTTTTTCTGGAAATTACACTAAAAATCCTACGAGCCGTTCCCGAGTAATCCCATCTTCTCCAAATTAGCAAAAAAAAAAGCGTTGCTGATTTTTCCTGGAAAATATATTAAAAAACCTACGAGCCGTTCCCGAGTAATCACACCTTCTCCAAATTGGCCAAAAAAAAACGTTGTTGATTTTTCCTGGAAATTACACTAAAAATCCTACGAGCCGTTCCCGAGTAATCACACCTTCTCCAAATTGGCCAAAAAAAGCGTTGTTGATTTTTCCTGGAAAATACACTAAAAATCTTACGAGCCGTTCCCGAGTAATCCCATCTTCTCCAAATTGGCCAAAAAAAAGCGTTGCTGATTTTTCCTGGAAAATACACTAAAAATTCTACGAGCCGTTCCCGAGTAATCATACCTTCTCCAAATTGGCCAAAAAAAAGCGTTGTTGATTTTTCCTGGAAATTACACTAAAAATCCTACGAGCCGTTCCCGAGTAATCCCATCTTCTCCAAATTAGCAAAAAAAAAGCGTTGCTGATTTTTCCTGGAAAATATATTAAAAATTTTATGAGCCGTTCCCGAGTAATCACACCTTCTCCAAATTGGCAAAAAAAAGCGTTGCTGATTTTTCCTGGAAAAAACACTAAAAATCCTACGAGCCGTTCCCGAGTAATCACACCTTCTCCAAATTGGCAAAAAAAAAGCGTTGCTGATTTTTCCTGGAAATTACACTAAAAATCCTACGAGCCGTTCCCGAGTAATCCCATCTTCTCCAAATTAGCAAAAAAAAAGCGTTGCTGATTTTTCCTGGAAAATATATTAAAAATTTTATGAGCAGTTCCCGAGTAATCACACCTTCTCCAAATTGGCAAAAAAAAAAAGCGTTGCTGATTTTTCCTGGAAAAAACACTAAAAATCTTACGAGCCGTTCCCGAGTAATCCCATCTTCTCCAAATTGGCCAAAAAAAAGCGTTGCTGATTTTTCCTGGAAAATACACTAAAAATTCTACGAGCCGTTCCCGAGTAATCATACCTTCTCCAAATTGGCCAAAAAAAGCGTTGTTGATTTTTCCTGGAAATTACACTAAAAATCCTACGAGCCGTTCCCGAGTAATCCCATCTTCTCCAAATTAGCAAAAAAAAAGCGTTGCTGATTTTTCCTGGAAAATATATTAAAAATTTTATGAGCCGTTCCCGAGTAATCACACCTTCTCCAAATTAGCAAAAAAAAAGCGTTGCTGATTTTTCCTGGAAAAAACATCAAAAATCTTACGAGCCGTTCCCGAGTAATCACACCTTCTCCAAATTGGCCAAAAAAAAGCGTTGCTGATTTTTCCTGGAAATTACACTAAAAATCCTACGAGCCGTTCCCGAGTAATCCCATCTTCTCCAAATTAGCAAAAAAAAAGCGTTGCTGATTTTTCCTGGAAAATATATTAAAAATTTTATGAGCCGTTCCCGAGTAATCACACCTTCTCCAAATTGGCAAAAAAAAAGCGTTGCTGATTTTTCCTGGAAAAAACACTAAAAATCCTACGAGCCGTTCCCGAGTAATCACACCTTCTTAAAATTGGCCAAAAAAAAGCGTTGCTGATTTTTCCTGGAAATTACACTAAAAATTCTACGAGCCGTTCCCGAGTAATCCCATCTTCTCCAAATTAGCAAAAAAAAAAGCGTTGCTGATTTTTCCTGGAAAATATATTAAAAAACCTACGAGCCGTTCCCGAGTAATCACACCTTCTCCAAATTGGCAAAAAAAAGCGTTGTTGATTTTTCCTGGAAAATACACTAAAAATCCTACGAGCCGTTCCCGAGTAATCACACCTTCTCCAAATTGGCCAAAAAGAGCGTTGTTGATTTTTCCTGGAAAATACACTAAAAACCCTACGAGCCGTTCCCGAGTAATCACACCTTCTCCAAATTGGCCAAAAAAAAGCGTTGCTGATTTTTCCTGGAAATTACACTAAAAATCTTACGAGCCGTTCCCGAGTAATCCCATCTTCTCCAAATTGGCCAAAAAAAAGCGTTGCTGATTTTTCCTGGAAAATACACTAAAAATTCTACGAGCCGTTCCCGAGTAATCATATCTTCTCCAAATTGGCCAAAAAAAAGCGTTGTTGATTTTTCCTGGAAAATACACTAAAAATCTTACGAGCCGTTCCGGAGTAATCACACCTTCTCCAAATTGGCAAAAAAAAGCGTTGCTGATTTTTCCTGGAAAATACACTAAAAAACCTACGAGCCGTTCCCGAGTAATCCCATCTTCTCCAAATTAGCAAAAAAAAAGCGTTGCTGATTTTTCCTGGAAAAAACATCAAAAATCTTACGAGCCGTTCCCGAGTAATCACACCTTCTCCAAATTGGCCAAAAAAAAGCGTTGCTGATTTTTCCTGGAAATTACACTAAAAATCCTACGAGCCGTTCCCGAGTAATCCCATCTTCTCCAAATTAGCAAAAAAAAAAAGCGTTGCTGATTTTTCCTGGAAAATATATTAAAAATTTTATGAGCCGTTCCCGAGTAATCACACCTTCTCCAAATTGGCAAAAAAAAGCGTTGCTGATTTTTCCTGGAAAAAACACTAAAAATCCTACGAGCCGTTCCCGAGTAATCACACCTTCTCAAAATTGGCCCAAAAAAAAAGCGTTGCTGATTTTTCCTGGAAATTACACTAAAAATTCTACGAGCCGTTCCCGAGTAATCCCATCTTCTCCAAATTAGCAAAAAAAAAAGCGTTGCTGATTTTTCCTGGAAAATATATTAAAAACCTACGAGCCGTTCCCGAGTAATCACACCTTCTCCAAATTGGCAAAAAAAAGCGTTGCTGATTTTTCCTGGAAAAAACATCAAAAATCTTACGAGCCGTTCCCGAGTAATCCCATCTTCTCCAAATTGGCCAAAAAAAAGCGTTGCTGATTTTTCCTGGAAAATACACTAAAAATTCTACGAGCCGTTCCCGAGTAATCATACCTTCTCCAAATTGGCCAAAAAAAGCGTTGTTGATTTTTCCTGGAAAATACACTAAAAATCCTACGAGCCGTTCCCGAGTAATCACACCTTCTCCAAATTGGCCAAAAAAAAGCGTTGCTGATTTTTCCTGGAAATTACACTAAAAATCTTACGAGCCGTTCCCGAGTAATCCCATCTTCTCCAAATTGGCCAAAAAAAAGCGTTGCTGATTTTTCCTGGAAAATACACTAAAAATTCTACGAGCCGTTCCCGAGTAATCATACCTTCTCCAAATTGGCCAAAAAAAAGCGTTGTTGATTTTTCCTGGAAAATACACTAAAAATCTTACGAGCCGTTCCGGAGTAATCACACCTTCTCCAAATTGGCCAAAAAAAGCGTTGCTGATTTTTCCTGGAAAATACACTAAAAAACCCACGAGCCGTTCCCGAGTAATCCCATCTTCTCCAAATTAGCAAAAAAAAGCGTTGCTGATTTTTCCTGGAAAAAACATCAAAAATCTTACGAGCCGTTCCCGAGTAATCACACCTTCTCCAAATTGGCCAAAAAAAAGCGTTGCTGATTTTTCCTGGAAATTACACTAAAAATCCTACGAGCCGTTCCCGAGTAATCCCATCTTCTCCAAATTAGCAAAAAAAAAGCGTTGCTGATTTTTCCTGGAAAATATATTAAAAATTTTATGAGCCGTTCCCGAGTAATCACACCTTCTCCAAATTGGCAAAAAAAAAGCGTTGCTGATTTTTCCTGGAAAAAACACTAAAAATCCTACGAGCCGTTCCCGAGTAATCACACCTTCTCAAAATTGGCCAAAAAAAAGCGTTGCTGATTTTTCCTGGAAATTACACTAAAAATTCTACGAGCCGTTCCCGAGTAATCCCATCTTCTCCAAATTAGCAAAAAAAAAAGCGTTGCTGATTTTTCCTGGAAAATATATTAAAAAACCTACGAGCCGTTCCCGAGTAATCACACCTTCTCCAAATTGGCAAAAAAAAAGCGTTGTTGATTTTTCCTGGAAAATACACTAAAAATCCTACGAGCCGTTCCCGAGTAATCACACCTTCTCCAAATTGGCCAAAAAGAGCGTTGTTGATTTTTCCTGGAAAATACACTAAAAATCCTACGAGCCGTTCCCGAGTAATCACACCTTCTCCAAATTGGCCAAAAAAAAGCGTTGCTGATTTTTCCTGGAAATTACACTAAAAATCTTACGAGCCGTTCCCGAGTAATCCCATCTTCTCCAAATTGGCCAAAAAAAAGCGATGCTGATTTTTCCTGGAAAATACACTAAAAATTCTACGAGCCGTTCCCGAGTAATCATACCTTCTCCAAATTGGCCAAAAAAAAGCGTTGTTGATTTTTCCTGGAAAATACACTAAAAATCTTACGAGCCGTTCCGGAGTAATCACACCTTCTCCGAATTGGCCAAAAAAAGCGTTGCTGATTTTTCCTGGAAAATACACTAAAAAACCTACGAGCCGTTCCCGAGTAATCCCATCTTCTCCAAATTAGCAAAAAAAAAGCGTTGCTGATTTTTCCTGGAAAAAACATCAAAAATCTTACGAGCCGTTCCCGAGTAATCACACCTTCTCCAAATTGGCCAAAAAAAAGCGTTGCTGATTTTTCCTGGAAATTACACTAAAAATCCTACGAGCCGTTCCCGAGTAATCCCATCTTCTCCAAATTAGCAAAAAAAAAAGCGTTGCTGATTTTTCCTGGAAAATATATTAAAAATTTTATGAGCCGTTCCCGAGTAATCACACCTTCTCCAAATTGGCAAAAAAAAGCGTTGCTGATTTTTCCTGGAAAAAACACTAAAAATCCTACGAGCCGTTCCCGAGTAATCACACCTTCTCAAAATTGGCCAAAAAAAAGCGTTGCTGATTTTTCCTGGAAATTACACTAAAAATTCTACGAGCCGTTCCCGAGTAATCCCATCTTCTCCAAATTAGCAAAAAAAAAGCGTTGCTGATTTTTCCTGGAAAATATATTAAAAAACCTACGAGCCGTTCCCGAGTAATCACACCTTCTCCAAATTGGCAAAAAAAAGCGTTGCTGATTTTTCCTGGAAAAAACATCAAAAATCTTACGAGCCGTTCCCGAGTAATCACACCTTCTCCAAATTGGCAAAAAAAAAGCGTTGCTGATTTTTCCTTGAAAATACACTAAAAAACCTACGAGCCGTTCCCAAGTAATCCCATCTTCTCCAAATTAGCAAAAAAAAAAGCGTTGCTGATTTTTCCTGGAAAAAACACTAAAAATCTTACGAGCCGTTCCCGAGTAATCACACCTTCTCCAAATTGGCCAAAAAAAAACGTTGCTGATTTTTCCTGGAAATTACACTAAAAATCCTACGAGCCGTTCCCGAGTAATCACACCTTCTCCAAATTGGCCAAAAAAAGCGTTGTTGATTTTTCCTGGAAAATACACTAAAAATCTTACGAGCCGTTCCCGAGTAATCACACCTTCTCCAAATTGGCCAAAAAAAAAGCGTTGCTGATTTTTCCTGGAAAATATATTAAAAATTTTATGAGCCGTTCCCGAGTAATCACACCTTCTCCAAATTGGCAAAAAAAAGCGTTGTTGATTTTCCCTGGAAAATACACTAAAAATCCTACGAGCCGTTCCCGAGTAATCACACCTTCTCCAAATTGGCCAAAAAAAGCGTTGTTGATTTTTCCTGGAAAATACACAAAAAATCCTACGAGCCGTTCCCGAGTAATCACACCTTCTCCAAATTGGCCAAAAAAAAGCGTTGCTGATTTTTCCTGGAAATTACACTAAAAATCTTACGAGCCGTTCCCGAGTAATCCCATCTTCTCCAAATTGGCAAAAAAAAAAGCGTTGCTGATTTTTCCTGGAAAATACACTAAAAATTCTACGAGCCGTTCCCGAGTAATCATACCTTCTCCAAATTGGCCAAAAAAAACGTTGTTGATTTTTCCTGGAAAATACACTAAAAATCTTACGAGCCGTTCCGGAGTAATCACACCTTCTCCAAATTGGCCAAAAAAAGCGTTGCTGATTTTTCCTGGAAAATACACTAAAAAACCTACGAGCCGTTCCCGAGTAATCCCATCTTCTCCAAATTAGCAAAAAAAAAGCGTTGCTGATTTTTCCTGGAAAAAACATCAAAAATCTTACGAGCCGTTCCCGAGTAATCACACCTTCTCCAAATTGGCCAAAAAAAAGCGTTGCTGATTTTTCCTGGAAATTACACTAAAAATCCTACGAGCCGTTCCCGAGTAATCCCATCTTCTCCAAATTAGCAAAAAAAAAAGCGTTGCTGATTTTTCCTGGAAAATATATTAAAAATTTTATGAGCCGTTCCCGAGTAATCACACCTTCTCCAAATTGGCAAAAAAAAGCGTTGTTGATTTTTCCTGGAAAAACACTAAAAATCTAACGAGCCGTTCCCGAGTAATCACACCTTCTCCAAATTGGCCAAAAAAAAGCGTTGCTGATTTTTCCTGGAAATTACACTAAAAATCCTACGAGCCGTTCCCGAGTAATCCCATCTTCTCCAAATTGGCCAAAAAAAAGCGTTGCTGATTTTTCCTGGAAAATACACTAAAAATCCTACGAGCCGTTCCCGAGTAATCACACCTTCTCCAAATTGGCAAAAAAAAGCGTTGTTGATTTTTCCTGGAAAATACACTAAAAATCCTACGAGCCGTTCCCGAGTAATCCCATCTTCTCCAAATTGGCCAAAAAAAAGCGTTGCTGATTTTTCCTGGAAAATACACTAAAAATTCTACGAGCCGTTCCCGAGTAATCATACCTTCTCCAAATTGGCCAAAAAAAGCGTTGTTGATTTTTCCTGGAAAATACACTAAAAATTCTACGAGCCGTTCCCGAGTAATCATACCTTCTCCAAATTGGCCAAAAAAAAGCGTTGTTGATTTTTCCTGGAAAATACACTAAAAATCTTACGAGCCGTTCCCGAGTAATCCCATCTTCTCCAAATTGGCAAAAAAAAAGCGTTGCTGATTTTTCCTGGAAAATACACTAAAAATTCTACGAGCCGTTCCCGAGTAATCATACCTTCTCCAAATTGGCAAAAAAAAGCGTTGTTGATTTTTCCTGGAAAATACACTAAAAATCCTACGAGCCGTTCCCGAGTAATCACACCTTCTCCAAATTGGCCAAAAAAAAGCGTTGCTGATTTTTCCTGGAAATTACACTAAAAATCTTACGAGCCGTTCCCGAGTAATCCCATCTTCTCCAAATTGGCCAAAAAAAAGCGTTGCTCATTTTTCCTGGAAAATACACTAAAAATTCTACGAGCCGTTCCCGAGTAATCATACCTTCTCCAAATTGGCTAAAAAAAAGCGTTGTTGATTTTTCCTGGAAAATACACTAAAAATCTTACGAGCCGTTCCGGAGTAATCACACCTTCTCCAAATTGGCCAAAAAAAGCGTTGCTGATTTTTCCTGGAAAATACACTAAAAAACCTACGAGCCGTTCCCGAGTAATCCCATCTTCTCCAAATTAGCAAAAAAAAAGCGTTGCTGATTTTTCCTGGAAAAAACATCAAAAATCTTACGAGCCGTTCCCGAGTAATCACACCTTCTCCAAATTGGCCAAAAAAAAGCGTTGCTGATTTTTCCTGGAAATTACACTAAAAATCCTACCAGCCGTTCCCGAGTAATCCCATCTTCTCCAAATTAGCAAAAAAAAAGCGTTGCTGATTTTTCCTGGAAAATATATTAAAAATTTTATGAGCCGTTCCCGAGTAATCACACCTTCTCCAAATTGGCAAAAAAAAAGCGTTGCTGATTTTTCCTGGAAAAAACACTAAAAATCCTACGAGCCGTTCCCGAGTAATCACACCTTCTCAAAATTGGCCAAAAAAAAGCGTTGCTGATTTTTCCTGGAAATTACACTAAAAATTCTACGAGCCGTTCCCGAGTAATCCCATCTTCTCCAAATTAGCAAAAAAAAAAGCGTTGCTGATTTTTCCTGGAAAATATATTAAAAAACCTACGAGCCGTTCCCGAGTAATCACACCTTCTCCAAATTGGCAAAAAAAGCGTTGTTGATTTTTCCTGGAAAATACACTAAAAATCCTACGAGCCGTTCCCGAGTAATCACACCTTCTCCAAATTGGCCAAAAAGAGCGTTGTTGATTTTTCCTGGAAAATACACTAAAAATCCTACGAGCCGTTCCCGAGTAATCACACCTTCTCCAAATTGGCCAAAAAAAAGCGTTGCTGATTTTTCCTGGAAATTACACTAAAAATCTTACGAGCCGTTCCCGAGTAATCCCATCTTCTCCAAATTGGCCAAAAAAAAGCGATGCTGATTTTTCCTGGAAAATACACTAAAAATTCTACGAGCCGTTCCCGAGTAATCATACCTTCTCCAAATTGGCCAAAAAAAAGCGTTGTTGATTTTTCCTGGAAAATACACTAAAAATCTTACGAGCCGTTCCGGAGTAATCACACCTTCTCCAAATTGGCCAAAAAAAGCGTTGCTGATTTTTCCTGGAAAATACACTAAAAAACCTACGAGCCGTTCCTGAGTAATCCCATCTTCTCCAAATTAGCAAAAAAAAAGCGTTGCTGATTTTTCCTGGAAAAAACATCAAAAATCTTACGAGCCGTTCCCGAGTAATCACACCTTCTCCAAATTGGCCAAAAAAAAGCGTTGCTGATTTTTCCTGGAAATTACACTAAAAATCCTACGAGCCGTTCCCGAGTAATCCCATCTTCTCCAAATTAGCAAAAAAAAAAGCGTTGCTGATTTTTCCTGGAAAATATATTAAAAATTTTATGAGCCGTTCCCGAGTAATCACACCTTCTCCAAATTGGCAAAAAAAAGCGTTGCTGATTTTTCCTGGAAAAAACACTAAAAATCCTACGAGCCGTTCCCGAGTAATCACACCTTCTCAAAATTGGCCAAAAAAAAGCGTTGCTGATTTTTCCTGGAAATTACACTAAAAATTCTACGAGCCGTTCCCGAGTAATCCCATCTTCTCCAAATTAGCAAAAAAAAAAGCGTTGCTGATTTTTCCTGGAAAATATATTAAAAAACCTACGAGCCGTTCCCGAGTAATCACACCTTCTCCAAATTGGCAAAAAAAAGCGTTGCTGATTTTTCCTGGAAAAAACATCAAAAATCTTACGAGCCGTTCCCGAGTAATCACACCTTCTCCAAATTGGCAAAAAAAAAGCGTTGCTGATTTTTCCTTGAAAATACACTAAAAAACCTACGAGCCGTTCCCAAGTAATCCCATCTTCTCCAAATTAGCAAAAAAAAAAGCGTTGCTGATTTTTCCTGGAAAAAACACTAAAAATCTTACGAGCCGTTCCCGAGTAATCACACCTTCTCCAAATTGGCCAAAAAAAAACGTTGCTGATTTTTCCTGGAAATTACACTAAAAATCCTACGAGCCGTTCCCGAGTAATCACACCTTCTCCAAATTGGCCAAAAAAAGCGTTTTTGATTTTTCCTGGAAAATACACTAAAAATCTTACGAGCCGTTCCCGAGTAATCACACCTTCTCCAAATTGGCCAAAAAAAAAGCGTTGCTGATTTTTCCTGGAAAATATATTAAAAATTTTATGAGCCGTTCCCGAGTAATCACACCTTCTCCAAATTGGCAAAAAAAAGCGTTGTTGATTTTCCCTGGAAAATACACTAAAAATCCTACGAGCCGTTCCCGAGTAATCACACCTTCTCCAAATTGGCCAAAAAAAGCGTTGTTGATTTTTCCTGGAAAATACACAAAAAATCCTACGAGCCGTTCCCGAGTAATCACACCTTCTCCAAATTGGCCAAAAAAAAGCGTTGCTGATTTTTCCTGGAAATTACACTAAAAATCTTACGAGCCGTTCCCGAGTAATCCCATCTTCTCCAAATTGGCCAAAAAAAAGCGTTGCTGATTTTTCCTGGAAAATACACTAAAAATTCTACGAGCCGTTCCCGAGTAATCATACCTTCTCCAAATTGGCCAAAAAAAACGTTGTTGATTTTTCCTGGAAAATACACTAAAAATCTTACGAGCCGTTCCGGAGTAATCACACCTTCTCCAAATTGGCCAAAAAAAGCGTTGCTGATTTTTCCTGGAAAATACACTAAAAAACCTACGAGCCGTTCCCGAGTAATCCCATCTTCTCCAAATTAGCAAAAAAAAAGCGTTGCTGATTTTTCCTGGAAAAAACATCAAAAATCTTACGAGCCGTTCCCGAGTAATCACACCTTCTCCAAATTGGCCAAAAAAAAGCGTTGCTGATTTTTCCTGGAAATTACACTAAAAATCCTACGAGCCGTTCCCGAGTAATCCCATCTTCTCCAAATTAGCAAAAAAAAAAGCGTTGCTGATTTTTCCTGGAAAATATATTAAAAATTTTATGAGCCGTTCCCGAGTAATCACACCTTCTCCAAATTGGCAAAAAAAAGCGTTGTTGATTTTTCCTGGAAAAACACTAAAAATCTAACGAGCCGTTCCCGAGTAATCACACCTTCTCCAAATTGGCCAAAAAAAAGCGTTGCTGATTTTTCCTGGAAATTACACTAAAAATCCTACGAGCCGTTCCCGAGTAATCCCATCTTCTCCAAATTGGCCAAAAAAAAGCGTTGCTGATTTTTCCTGGAAAATACACTAAAAATCCTACGAGCCGTTCCCGAGTAATCACACCTTCTCCAAATTGGCAAAAAAAAGCGTTGTTGATTTTTCCTGGAAAATACACTAAAAATCCTACGAGCCGTTCCCGAGTAATCACACCTTCTCCAAATTGGCCAAAAAAGCGTTGTTGATTTTTCCTGGAAAATACACTAAAAAACCTACGAGCCGTTCCCAAGTAATCCCATCTTCTCCAAATTAGCAAAAAAAAAGCGTTGCTGATTTTTCCTGGAAAATATATTAAAAATTTTATGAGCCGTTCCCAAGTAATCACACCTTCTCCAAATTGGCAAAAAAAAAAGCGTTGCTGATTTATCCTGGAAAATACACTAAAAATCTTACGAGCCGTTCCCGAGTAATCACACATTCTCCAAATTGGCAAAAAAAAGCGTTGCTGATTTTTCCTGGAAAATACCCTAAAAATCCTACGAGCAGTTTCCGAGTAATCACACCTTCTCCAAATTGGCCAAAAAAAAGCGTTGCTGATTTTTCCTGGAAAATACACTAAAAATCCTACGAGCCATTCCCGAGTAATCCCATCTTCTCCAAATTGGCCAAAAAAAAGCGTTGCTGATTTTTCCTGGAAAATACACTAAAAAACCTACGAGCCGTTCCCGAGTAATCCCAACTTCTCCAAATTGGCCAAAAAAAAGCGTTGCTGATTTTTCCTGGAAATTACACTAAAAATCCTACGAGCCGTTCCCGAGTAATCACACCTTCTCCAAATTGGCAAAAAAAAAGCGTTGCTGATTTTTCCTGGAAAATACACTAAAAAACCTACGAGCCGTTCCCCAGTAATCCCAACTTCTCCAAATTGGCCAAAAAAAAGCGTTGCTGATTTTTCCTGGAAATTACACTAAAAATCCTACGAGCCGTTCCCGAGTAATCCCATCTTCTCCAAATTTGCCAAAAAAAAAACGTTGATGATTATTCCTGGAAAATATATTAAAAATTTTATGAGCCGTTCCCGAGTAATCACACCTTCTCCAAATTGGCCAAAAAAGCGTTGTTGATTTTTCCTGGAAAATACACTAAAAAACCTACGAGCCGTTCCCGAGTAATCCCATCTTCTCCAAATTAGCAAAAAAAAAGCGTTGCTGATTTTTCCTGGAAATTACACTAAAAATCCTACGAGCCGTTCCCGAGTAATCCCATCTTCTCCAAATTTGCCAAAAAAAAAAACGTTGATGATTTTTCCTGGAAAATACACTAAAAAACCTACGAGCCGTTCCCAAGTAATCCCATCTTCTCCAAATTAGCAAAAAAAAAGCGTTGCTGATTTTTCCTGGAAAATACACTAAAAAACCTACGAGCCGTTCCCAAGTAATCCCATCTTCTCCAAATTAGCAAAAAAAAAGCGTTGCTGATTTTTCCTGGAAAATATATTAAAAATTTTATGAGCCGTTCCCAAGTAATCACACCTTCTCCAAATTGGCAAAAAAAAAGCGTTGCTGATTTATCCTGGAAAATACACTAAAAATCTTACGAGCCGTTCCCGAGTAATCACACATTCTCCAAATTGGCAAAAAAAAGCGTTGCTGATTTTTCCTGGAAAATACCCTAAAAATCCTACGAGCAGTTTCCGAGTAATCACACCTTCTCCAAATTGGCCAAAAAAAAGCGTTGCTGATTTTTCCTGGAAAATACACTAAAAATCCTACGAGCCATTCCCGAGTAATCCCATCTTCTCCAAATTGGCCAAAAAAAAGCGTTGCTGATTTTTCCTGGAAAATACACTAAAAAACCTACGAGCCGTTCCCGAGTAATCCCAACTTCTCCAAATTGGCCAAAAAAAAGCGTTGCTGATTTTTCCTGGAAATTACACTAAAAATCCTACGAGCCGTTCCCGAGTAATCACACCTTCTCCAAATTGGCCAAAAAAAGCGTTGTTGATTTTTCCTGGAAAATACACTAAAAAACCTACGAGCCGTTCCCCAGTAATCCCAACTTCTCCAAATTGGCCAAAAAAAAAGCGTTGCTGATTTTTCCTGGAAATTACACTAAAAATCCTACGAGCCGTTCCCGAGTAATCCCATCTTCTCCAAATTTGCCAAAAAAAAAACGTTGATGATTATTCCTGGAAAATATATTAAAAATTTTATGAGCCGTTCCCGAGTAATCCCATCTTCTCCAAACTAGCAAAAAAAAAGCGTTGCTGATTTTTCCTGGAAAATATATTAAAAATTTTATGAGCCGTTCCCGAGTAATCACACCTTCTCCAAATTGGCAAAAAAAAGCGTTGCTGATTTTTCCTGGAAAAAACACTAAAAATCCTACGAGCCGTTCCCGAGTAATCACACCTTCTCCAAATTGCCAAAAAAAAACGTTGCACATTTTTCCTGGAAAATACACTAAAAAACCTACGAGCCGTTCCCGAGTAATCACACCTTCTCCAAATTGGCCAAAAAAAAGCGTTGCTGATTTTTCCTGCAAAATACACTAAAAATCTTAAGAGCCATTCCCGAGTAATCCCATCTTCTCCAAATTGGCCAAAAAAAAAAGCGTTGCTGATTTTTCCTGGAAAATACACTAAAAATCCTACGAGCCGTTCCCGAGTAATCCCATCTTCTCCAAATTGGCCAAAAAAAAGCGTTGCTGATTTTTCCTGGAAAATACACTAAAAATCCTACGAGCCGTTCCCGAGTAATCACACCTTCTCCAAATTGGCAAAAAAAAGCGTTGTTGATTTTTCCTGGAAAATACACTAAAAATCCTACGAGCCGTTCCCGAGTAATCCCATCTTCTCCAAATTGGCAAAAAAAAAGCGTTGCTGATTTTTCCTGGAAAATACACTAAAAATCCTACGAGCCGTTCCCGAGTAATCACACCTTCTCCAAATTGGCAAAAAAAAGCGTTGTTGATTTTTCCAGGAAAATACACTAAAAATCCTACGAGCCGTTCCCGAGTAATCCCATCTTCTCCGAATTGGCCAAAAAAAAGCGTTGCTGATTTTTCCTGGAAAATATATTAAAAATTTTATGAGCCGTTCCCGAGTAATCACACCTTCTCCAAATTGGCAAAAAAAAGCGTTGCTGATTTTTCCTGGAAAAAACACTAAAAATCTTACGAGCCGTTCCCGAGTAATCACACCTTCTCCAAATTGGCCAAAAAAAGCTTTGCTGATTTTTCCTGGAAAATACACTAAAAATCCTACGAGCCGTTCCCGAGTAATCACACCTTCTCCAAATTGGCAAAAAAAAGCGTTGTTGATTTTTCCTGGAAAATACACTAAAAATCCTACGAGCCGTTCCCGAGTAATCCCATCTTCTCCAAATTGGCCAAAAAAAGCGTTGCTGATTTTTCCTGGAAAATACACTAAAAATCCTACGAGCCGTTCCCGAGTAATCCCATCTTCTCCAAATTGGCCAAAAAAAAGCGTTGCTGATTTTTCCTGGAAAATACACTAAAAAACCTACGAGCCGTTCCCGAGTAATCCCAACTTCTCCAAATTGGCCAAAAAAAAAGCGTTGCTGATTTTTCCTGGAAAATACACTAAAAATCCTACGAGCCGTTCCCGAGTAATCCCATCTTCTCCAAACTAGCAAAAAAAAAAGCGTTGCTGATTTTTCCTGGAAAATATATTAAAAATTTTATGAGCCGTTCCCGAGTAATCACACCTTCTCCAAATTGGCAAAAAAAAGCGTTGCTGATTTTTCCTGGAAAAAACACTAAAAATCCTACGAGCCGTTCCCGAGTAATCCCATCTTCTCCAAATTAGAAAAAAAAGCGTTGCTGATTTTTCCTGGAAAAAACACTAAAAATCTTACGAGCCGTTCCCGAGTAATCCCATCTTCTCCAAATTTGCAAAAAAAAGCGTTGCTGATTTTTCCTGGAAAATATATTAAAAATCCTACGAGCCGTTCCCGAGTAATCCCATCTTCTCCAAATTTGCCAAAAAAAAAACGTTGATGATTATTCCTGGAAAATATATTAAAAATTTTATGAGCCGTTCCCGAGTAATCCCATCTTCTCCAAATTAGCAAAAAAAAGCGTTGCTGATTTTTCCTGGAAAATATATTAAAAATTTTATGAGCCGTTCCCGAGTAATCACACCTTCTCCAAATTGGCAAAAAAAAGCGTTGCTGATTTTTCCTGGAAAAAACACTAAAAATCCTACGAGCCGTTCCCGAGAAATCACACCTTCTCCAAATTGCCAAAAAAAAGCGTTGCACATTTTTCCTGGAAAATACACTAAAAAACCTACGAGCCGTTCCCGAGTAATCACACCTTCTCCAAATTGGCCAAAAAAAAGCGTTGCTGATTTTTCCTGGAAATTACAATAAAAATCCTACGAGCCGTTCCCGAGTAATCACACCTTCTCCAAATTGGCAAAAAAAAGCGTTGCTGATATTTCCTGGAAAAAACATCAAAAATCTTACGAGCCGTTCCCGAGTAATCACACCTTCTCCAAATTGGCCAAAAAAAAGCGTTGCTGATTTTTCCTGGAAAATACACTAAAAATCTTACGAGCCGTTCCCGAGTAATCACACCTTCTCCAAATTGGCCAAAAAAATCGTTGCTGATTTTTCCTGGAAAATACACTAAAAAACCTACGAGCCGTTCCCGAGTAATCCCATCCCAAATTGGCCAAAAAAAAGCGTTGCTGATTTTTCCTGGAAAATACACTAAAAATCCTACGAGCCGTTCCCGAGTAATCCCATCTTCTCCAAATTGGCCAAAAAAAAGCGTTGCTGATTTTTCCTGGAAAATACACTAAAAATCCTACGAGCCGTTCCCGAGTAATCACACCTTCTCCAAATTGGCAAAAAAAAGCGTTGTTGATTTTTCCTGGAAAATACACTAAAAATCCTACGAGCCGTTCCCGAGTAATCACACCTTCTCCAAATTGGCCAAAAAAAGCGTTGTTGATTTTTCCTGGAAAATACACTAAAAAACCTACGAGCCGTTCCCCAGTAATCCCAACTTCTCCAAATTGGCCAAAAAAAAGCGTTGCTGATTTTTCCTGGAAATTACACTAAAAATCCTACGAGCCGTTCCCGAGTAATCCCATCTTCTCCAAATTTGCCAAAAAAAAACGTTGATGATTATTCCTGGAAAATATATTAAAAATTTTATGAGCCGTTCCCGAGTAATCCCATCTTCTCCAAATTAGCAAAAAAAAAGCGTTGCTGATTTTTCCTGGAAAATATATTAAAAATTTTATGAGCCGTTCCCGAGTAATCACACCTTCTCCAAATTGGCAAAAAAAAGCGTTGCTGATTTTTCCTGGAAAAAACACTAAAAATCCTACGAGCCGTTCCCGAGTAATCACACCTTCTCCAAATTGCCAAAAAAAAGCGTTGCACATTTTTCCTGGAAAATACACTAAAAAACCTACGAGCCGTTCCCGAGTAATCACACCTTCTCCAAATTGGCCAAAAAAAAGCGTTGCTGATTTTTCCTGCAAAATACACTAAAAATCTTAAGAGCCATTCCCGAGTAATCCCATCTTCTCCAAATTGGCCAAAAAAAAAGCGTTGCTGATTTTTCCTGGAAAATACACTAAAAATCCTACGAGCCGTTCCCGAGTAATCCCATCTTCTCCAAATTGGCCAAAAAAAAGCGTTGCTGATTTTTCCTGGAAAATACACTAAAAATCCTACGAGCCGTTCCCGAGTAATCACACCTTCTCCAAATTGGCAAAAAAAAGCGTTGTTGATTTTTCCTGGAAAATACACTAAAAATCCTACGAGCCGTTCCCGAGTAATCCCATCTTCTCCAAATTGGCAAAAAAAAAGCGTTGCTGATTTTTCCTGGAAAATACACTAAAAATCCTACGAGCCGTTCCCGAGTAATCACACCTTCTCCAAATTGGCAAAAAAAAGCGTTGTTGATTTTTCCAGGAAAATACACTAAAAATCCTACGAGCCGTTCCCGAGTAATCCCATCTTCTCCGAATTGGCCAAAAAAAAGCGTTGCTGATTTTTCCTGGAAAATATATTAAAAATTTTATGAGCCGTTCCCGAGTAATCACACCTTCTCCAAATTGGCAAAAAAAAGCGTTGCTGATTTTTCCTGGAAAAAACACTAAAAATCTTACGAGCCGTTCCCGAGTAATCACACCTTCTTCAAATTGGCAAAAAAAAGCGTTGTTGATTTTTCCTGGAAAATACACTAAAAATCCTACGAGCCGTTCCCGAGTAATCCCATCTTCTCCAAATTGGCCAAAAAAAGCGTTGCTGATTTTTCCTGGAAAATACACTAAAAATCCTACGAGCCGTTCCCGAGTAATCCCATCTTCTCCAAATTGGCCAAAAAAAAGCGTTGCTGATTTTTCCTGGAAAATACACTAAAAAACCTACGAGCCGTTCCCGAGTAATCCCAACTTCTCCAAATTGGCCAAAAAAAAAGCGTTGCTGATTTTTCCTGGAAAATACACTAAAAATCCTACGAGCCGTTCCCGAGTAATCCCATCTTCTCCAAACTAGCAAAAAAAAAGCGTTGCTGATTTTTCCTGGAAAATATATTAAAAATTTTATGAGCCGTTCCCGAGTAATCACACCTTCTCCAAATTGGCAAAAAAAAGCGTTGCTGATTTTTCCTGGAAAAAACACTAAAAATCCTACGAGCCGTTCCCGAGTAATCCCATCTTCTCCAAATTAGAAAAAAAAGCGTTGCTGATTTTTCCTGGAAAAAACACTAAAAATCTTACGAGCCGTTCCCGAGTAATCACACCTTCTCCAAATTGGCCAAAAAAAGCGTTGTTGATTTTTCCTGGAAAATACACTAAAAATCCTACGAGCCGTTCCCGAGTAATCCCATCTTCTCCAAATTGGCCAAAAAAAGCGTTGCTGATTTTTCCTGGAAAATACACTAAAAATCCTACGAGCCGTTCCCGAGTAATCCCATCTTCTCCAAATTGGCCAAAAAAAAACCTTGCTGATTTTTCCTGGAAAATACACTAAAAATCCTACGAGCCGTTCCCGAGTAATCCCATCTTCTCCAAATTAGCAAAAAAAAAGCGTTGCTGATTTTTCCTGGAAAATACACTAAAAATCCTACGAGCCGTTCCCGAGTAATCACACCTTCTCCAAATTGGCAAAAAAAAGCGTTGTTGATTTTTCCTGGAAAATACACTAAAAATCCTACAAGCCGTTCCCGAGTAATCCCATCTTCTCCAAATTGGCCAAAAAAAGCGTTGTTGATTTTTCCTGGAAAATACACTAAAAATCCTACAAGCCGTTCCCGAGTAATCCCATCTTCTCCAAATTGGCCAAAAAAAGCGTTGCTGATTTTTCCTGGAAAATACACTAAAAATCCTACGAGCCGTTCCCGAGTAATCACACCTTCTCCAAATTGGCCAAAAAAAAAGCTTTGTTGATTTTTCCTGGAAAATAAACTAAAAATCCTACGAGCCGTTCCCGAGTAATCCCATCTTCTCCGAATTGGCCAAAAAAAAGCGTTGCTGATTTTTCCTGGAAATTACACTAAAAATCCTACGAGCCGTTCCCGAGTAATCCCATCTTCTCCAAATTAGCAAAAAAAAAAGCGTTGCTGATTTTTCCTGGAAAATATATTAAAAATTTTATGAGCCGTTCCCGAGTAATCACACCTTCTCCAAATTGGCAAAAAAAAGCGTTGCTGATTTTTCCTGGAAAAAACACTAAACATCTTACGAGCCGTTCCCGAGTAATCCCATCTTCTCCGAATTGGCCAAAAAAAAGCGTTGCTGATTTTTCCTGGAAAATACACTAAAAATCCTACGAGCCGTTCCCGAGTAATCACACCTTCTCCAAATTGGCAAAAAAAAGCGTTGCTGATTTTTCCTGGAAAATACACTAAAAATCCTACGAGCCGTTCCCGAGTAATCACAGCTTTTCCAAATTGGCCAAAAAAAGTGTTGTTGATTTTTCCTGGAAAATACACTAAAAATCCTACGAGCCATTCCCGAGTAATCACACCTTCTCCAAATTGGCCAAAAAAAGCGTTGCTGATTTTTCCTGAAAAATACACTAAAAAACCTACGAGCAGTTCCCGAGTAATCACACCTTCTCCAAATTGGCCAAAAAAAAGCGTTGCTGCTTTTTCCTGGAAAATACACTAAAAATCCTACGAGCCGTTCCCGAGTAATCACACCTTCTCCAAATTGGCCAAAAAAAAGCGTTGCTGATTTTTCCTGGAAAATACACTAAAAATCTTACGAGCCGTTCCCGAGTAATCCCATCTTCTCCAAATTGGCCAAAAAAAGCGTTGCTGATTTTTCCTGGAAAATACACTAAAAATTCTACGAGCCGTTCCCGAGTAATCATACCTTCTCCAAATTGGCCAAAAAAAAGCGTTGTTGATTTTTCCTGGAAAATACACTAAAAATCTTACGAGCCGTTCCGGAGTAATCACACCTTCTCCAAATTGGCCAAAAAAAGCGTTGCTGATTTTTCCTGGAAAATACACTAAAAATCCTACGAGCCGTTCCCGAGTAATCACACCTTCTCCAAATTGGCCAAAAAAAAAGCGTTGCGGATTTTTCCTGGAAAATACACTAAAAATCCTACGAGCCGTTCCCGAGTAATCACACCTTCTCCAAATTGGCCAAAAAAAAGCGTTGCTGATTTTTCCTGGAAAATACACTAAAAATCCTACGAGCCGTTCCCGAGTAATCCCATCTTCTACGAAATGGCCAAAAAAAAGCGTTGCTGATTTTTCCTGGAAATTACACTAAAAATCTACGAGCCGTTCCCGAGTAATCCCATCTTCTCCAAATTGGCCAAAAAAAAAAGCGTTGCTGATTTTTCCTTGAAAATACACTAAAAAACCTACGAGCCGTTCTGGAGTAATCCCATCTTCTCCAAATTAGCAAAAAAAAAAGCGTTGCTGATTTTTCCTGGAAAATACACTAAAAAACCTACGAGCCGTTCCCGAGTAATCACATCTTCTCCAAATTGGCCAAAAAAAAGCGTTGCTGATTTTTCCTTGAAAATACACTAAAAAACCTACGAGCCGTTCCCGAGTAATCCCATCTTCTCCAAATTAGCAAAAAAAAGCGTTGCTGATTTTTCCTGGAAAATACACTAAAAATCTTACGAGCCATTCCCGAGTAATCACACCTTCTCCAAATTGGCAAAAAAAAAGCGTTGCTGATTTTTCCTGGAAAATACACTAAAAATCTTACGAGCCGTTCCCGAGTAATCACACCTTCTCCAAATTGGCCAAAAAAAGCGTTGCTGATTTTTCCTGGAAAAAACACTAAAAATCTTACGAGCCGTTCCCGAGTAATCACACCTTCTCCAAATTGGCCAAAAAAAAAGCGTTGCTGATTTTTCCTGGAAAATACCCTAAAAATCATACGAGCCGTTCCCGAGTATTCACACCTTCTCCAAATTGGCCAAAAAAAAGCGTTGCTGATTTTTCCTGGAAATTACACTAAAAATCCTACGAGCCGTTCCCGAGTAATCCCATCTTCTCCAAATTGGCCAAAAAAAACGCGTTGCTGATTTTTCCTGGAAAATACACTAAAAATCCTACGAGCCGTTCCCGAGTAATCCCATCTTCTCCAAATTGGCAAAAAAAAACGTTGCTGATTTTTCCTGGAAAATACACTAAAAATCCTACGAGTTGTTCCCGAGTAATCACACCTTCTCCAAATTGGCCAAAAAAAAGCGTTGCTGATTTTTCCTGGAAAATACACTAAAAATCCTACGAGCCGTTCCCGAGTAATCACACCTTCTCTAAATTGGCCAAAAAAAAGCGTTGCTGATTTTTCCTGGAAAATACACTAAAAATCCTACGAGCCGTTCCCGAGTAATCCCATCTTCTCCAAATTGGCCAAAAAAAAGGCTTTGCTGATTTTTCCTTGAAAATACACTAAAAAACCTACGAGCCGTTCGCGAGTAATCCCATCTTCTCCAAATTAGCAAAAAAAAGCGTTGCTGATTTTTCCTGGAAAATACCCTAAAAAACCTACGAGCCGTTCCCGAGTAATCACACCTTCTCCAAATTGGCCAAAAAAAAAGCGTTGCTGATTTTTCCTGGAAAATACACTAAAAATCCTACGAGCCGTTCCCGAGTAATCACACCTTCTCCAAATTGGCCAAAAAAAAGCGTTGCTGATTTTTCCTGGAAAATACACTAAAAATCCTACGAGCCGTTCCCGAGTAATCACACCTTCTCCAAAATGGCCAAAAAAAAGCGTTGTTGATTTTTCCTGGAAAATACGCTAAAAATCCTACGAGCCGTTCCCGAGTAATCACACCTTCTCCAAATTGGCCAAAAAAAAGCGTTGTTGATTTTTCCTGGAAAATACACTAAAAATCCTACGAGCCGTTCCCGAGTAATCACACCTTCTCCAAATTGGCAAAAAAAAAAGCCTTGCTGATTTTTCCTGGAAAATACACTAAAAATCCTACGAGCTGTTCCCGAGTAATCCCACCTTCTCCAAATTGGCCAAAAAAAAGCGTTGCTGATTTTTCCTGGAAAATACACTAAAAATCCTACGAGCCATTCCCGAGTAATCACACCTTCTCCAAATTGGCCAAAAAAAGCGTTGCTGATTTTTCCTGAAAAATACACTAAAAAACCTACGAGCCGTTCCCGAGTAATCCCAACTTCTCCAAATTGGCAAAAAAAAAGCGTTGCTGATTTTTCCTGGAAAATACACTAAAAATCCTACGAGCCGTTCCCGAGTAATCACACCTTCTCCAAATTGCCAAAAAAAAGCGTTGCTGATTTTTCCTGGAAAATACACTAAAAATCCCACGAGCCGTTCCCGAGTAATCACACCTTCTCCAAATTGGCCAAAGAAAAAAGCGTTGTTGATTTTTCCTGGAAAATACACTAAAAATCCTACGAGCCGTTCCCGAGTAATCACACCTTCTCCAAATTGGCCAAAAAAAAGCGTTGCTAATTTTTCCTGGAAAATACACTAAAAATCTTACGAGCCGTTCCCGAGTAATCCCATCTTCTCCAAATTGGCCAAAAAAAAGCGTTGTTGATTTTTCCTGGAAAATAAACTAAAAATCCTACGAGCCGTTCCCGAGTAATCACACCTTCTCCAAATTGGACAAAAAAAGCGTTGCTGATTTTTCCTGGAAAATACACTTAAAATCCTACGAGCCGTTCCCGAGTAATCCCATCTTCTCCAAATTGGCCAAAAAAAAAGCGTTGCTGTTTTTTCCTGGAAAATACACTAAAAATCTTACGAGCCGTTCCCGAGTAATCCCATCTTCTCCAAATTGGCCAAAAAAAAAGCGTTGCTGATTTTTCCTGGAAAATACACTAAAAATCCTACGAGCCGTTCCCGAGTAATCACACCTTCTCCAAATTGGCCAAAAAAAAGCGTTGCTGATTTTTCCTGGAAAATACACTTAAAATCCTACGAGCCGTTCCCGAGTAATCCCATCTTCTCCAAATTGGCCAAAAAAAAGCGTTGCTGATTTTTCCTTGAAAATACACTAAAAAACCTACGAGCCGTTCCCGAGTAATCACACCTTCTCCAAATTGGCAAAAAAAAGCGTTGCTGATTTTTCCTGGAAAATACACTGAAAATCCTACGAGCCGTTCCCGAGTAATCACACCTTCTCCAAATTGGCCAAAAAAAAACGTTGTTGATTTTTCCTGGAAAATACACTAAAAATCCTACGAGACGTTCCCGAGTAATCACACCTTCTCCAAATTGGCATAAAAAAGCGTTGCTGATTTTTCCTGGAAAATACACTAAAAATCTTACGAGCCGTTCCCGAGTAATCCCATCTTCTCCAAATTGGCCAAAAAAAAGCGTTGCTGATTTTTCCTGGAAATACACTAAAAATCCTACGAGCCGTTCCCGAGTAATCACACCTTCTCCAAATTGGCCAAAAAAAAGCTTTGTTGATTTTTCCTGGAAAATACACTAAAAATCCTACGAGCCGTTCCCGAGTAATCACACCTTCTCCAAATTGGCCAAAAAAAAGCGTTGCTGATTTTTCCTGGAAAATACACTAAAAATCTTACGAGCCGTTCCCGAGTAATCCCATCTTCTCCAAATTGGCCAAAAAAAAGCGTTGCTGATTTTTCCTGGAAAATACACTAAAAATCCTACGAGCCGTTCCCGAGTAATCACACCTTCTAGAAATTGGCCAAAAAAAAAAGCGTTGCACATTTTTCCTGGAAAATACACTAAAAATCTTACGAGCCGTTCCCGAGTAATCCCATCTTCTCCAAATTGGCCAAAAAAAAGCGTTGCTGATTTTTCCTGGAAAATACACTAAAAATCTTACGAGCCGTTCTTGAGTAATCCCATCTTCTCCAAATTGGCCAAAAAAAAACGTTGCTGATTTTTCCTGGAAAATACACTAAAAATCCTACGAGTAGGTCCCGAGTAATCACACCTTCTCCAAATTGGCCAAAAAAAAGCGTTGCTGATTTTTCCTGGAAAATACACTAAAAATCCTACGAGCCGTTCCCGAGTAATCACACCTTCTCCAAATTGGCCAAAAAAAAGCGTTGCTGATTTTTCCTGGAAATTACACTAAAAATCCTACGAGCCGTTCCCGAGTAATCACAGCTTTTCCAAATTGGCCAAAAAAAGTGTTGTTGATTTTTCCTGGAAAATACACTAAAAATCCTACGAGCCATTCCCGAGTAATCACACCTTCTCCAAATTGGCCAAAAAAGCGTTGCTGATTTTTCCTGAAAAATACACTAAAAAACCTACGAGCAGTTCCCGAGTAATCACACCTTCTCCGAATTGGCAAAAAAAAAGCGTTGCTGCTTTTTCCTGGAAAATACACTAAAAATCCTACGAGCCGTTCCCGAGTAATCCCATCTTCTCCAAATTGGCCAAAAAAAAAAGCGTTGCTGATTTTTCCTGGAAATTACACTAAAAATCCTACGAGCCGTTCCCGAGTAATCCCATCTTCTCCAAATTGGCCAAAAAAAAAAGCGTTGCTGATTTTTCCTGGAAAATACACTAAAAATCTTACGAGCCGTTCCCGAGTAATCCAATCTTCTCCAAATTGGCCAAAGAAAAGCGTTGCTGATTTTTCCTGGAAAATACACTAAAAATCCTACGAGCCGTTCCCGAGTAATCACACCTTCTCCAAATTGGCAAAAAAAAAGCGTTGCTGCTTTTTCCTGGAAAATACACTAAAAATCCTACGAGCCGTTCCCGAGTAATCCCATCTTCTCCGAATTGTCCAAAAAAAAGCGTTGCTGATTTTTCCTGGAAAATACACTAAAAATCCTACGAGCCGTTCCCGAGTAATCACACCTTCTCCAAATTGGCAAAAAAAAGCGTTGCTGATTTTTCCTGGAAAATACACTAAAAATCCTACGAGCCGTTCCCGAGTAATCACAGCTTTTCCAAATTGGCCAAAAAAAGTGTTGTTGATTTTTCCTGGAAAATACACTAAAAATCCTACGAGCCATTCCCGAGTAATCACACCTTCTCCAAATTGGCCAAAAAAAGCGTTGCTGATTTTTCCTGAAAAATACACTAAAAAACCTACGAGCAGTTTTCGAGTAATCACACCTTCTCCAAATTGGCCAAAAAAAAGCGTTGCTGCTTTTTCCTGGAAAATACACTAAAAATCCTACGAGCCGTTCCCGAGTAATCACACCTTCTCCAAATTGGCCAAAAAAAAGCGTTGCTGATTTTTCCTGGAAAATACACTAAAAATCTTACGAGCCGTTCCCGAGTAATCCCATCTTCTCCAAATTGGCCAAAAAAAGCGTTGCTGATTTTTCCTGGAAAATACACTAAAAATTCTACGAGCCGTTTCCGAGTAATCATACCTTCTCCAAATTGGCCAAAAAAAAGCGTTGTTGATTTTTCCTGGAAAATACACTAAAAATCTTACGAGCCGTTCCGGAGTAATCACACCTTCTCCAAATTGGCCAAAAAAAGCGTTGCTGATTTTTCCTGGAAAATACACTAAAAATCCTACGAGCCGTTCCCGAGTAATCACACCTTCTCCAAATTGGCCAAAAAAAAAGCGTTGCGGATTTTTCCTGGAAAATACACTAAAAATCCTACGAGCCGTTCCCGAGTAATCACACCTTCTCCAAATTGGCCAAAAAAAAGCGTTGCTGATTTTTCCTGGAAAATACACTAAAAATCCTACGAGCCGTTCCCGAGTAATCCCATCTTCTCCGAAATGGCCAAAAAAAAGCGTTGCTGATTTTTCCTGGAAATTACACTAAAAATCTACGAGCCGTTCCCGAGTAATCCCATCTTCTCCAAATTGGCCAAAAAAAAAAGCGTTGCTGATTTTTCCTTGAAAATACACTAAAAAACCTACGAGCCGTTCTGGAGTAATCCCATCTTCTCCAAATTAGCAAAAAAAAAGCGTTGCTGATTTTTCCTGGAAAATACACTAAAAAACCTACGAGCCGTTCCCGAGTAATCACATCTTCTCCAAATTGGCCAAAAAAAAGCGTTGCTGATTTTTCCTTGAAAATACACTAAAAAACCTACGAGCCGTTCCCGAGTAATCCCATCTTCTCCAAATTAGCAAAAAAAAGCGTTGCTGATTTTTCCTGGAAAGTACACTAAAAATCTTACGAGCCATTCCCGAGTAATCACACCTTCTCCAAATTGGCAAAAAAAAAAAGCGTTGCTGATTTTTCCTGGAAAATACACTAAAAATCTTACGAGCCGTTCCCGAGTAATCACACCTTCTCCAAATTGGCTAAAAAAAGCGTTGCTGATTTTTCCTGGAAAAAACACTAAAAATCTTACGAGCCGTTCCCGAGTAATCACACCTTCTCCAAATTGGCCAAAAAAAAAGCGTTGCTGATTTTTCCTGGAAAATACCCTAAAAATCATACGAGCCGTTCCCGAGTATTCACACCTTCTCCAAATTGGCCAAAAAAAAGCGTTGCTGATTTTTCCTGGAAATTACACTAAAAATCCTACGAGCCGTTCCCGAGTAATCCCATCTTCTCCAAATTGGCCAAAAAAAACGCGTTGCTGATTTTTCCTGGAAAATACACTAAAAATCCTACGAGCCGTTCCCGAGTAATCCCATCTTCTCCAAATTGGCAAAAAAAAACGTTGCTGATTTTTCCTGGAAAATACACTAAAAATCCTACGAGTAGGTCCCGAGTAATCACACCTTCTCCAAATTGGCCAAAAAAAAGCGTTGCTGATTTTTCCTGGAAAATACACTAAAAATCCTACGAGCCGTTCCCGAGTAATCACACCTTCTCTAAATTGGCCAAAAAAAAGCGTTGCTGATTTTTCCTGGAAAATACACTAAAAATCCTACGAGCCGTTCCCGAGTAATCCCATCTTCTCCAAATTGGCCAAAAAAAAGGCTTTGCTGATTTTTCCTTGAAAATACACTAAAAAACCTACGAGCCGTTCCCGAGTAATCCCATCTTCTCCAAATTAGCAAAAAAAAGCGTTGCTGATTTTTCCTGGAAAATACCCTAAAAAACCTACGAGCCGTTCCCGAGTAATCACACCTTCTCCAAATTGGCCAAAAAAAAAAGCGTTGCTGATTTTTCCTGGAAAATACACTAAAAATCCTACGAGCCGTTCCCGAGTAATCACACCTTCTCCAAATTGGCCAAAAAAAAGCGTTGCTGATTTTTCCTGGAAAATACACTAAAAATCCTACGAGCCGTTCCCGAGTAATCACACCTTCTCCAAAATGGCCAAAAAAAAGCGTTGTTGATTTTTCCTGGAAAATACGCTAAAAATCATACGAGCCGTTCCCGAGTAATCACACCTTCTCCAAATTGGCCAAAAAAAAGCGTTGTTGATTTTTCCTGGAAAATACACTAAAAATCCTACGAGCCGTTCACGAGTAATCACACCTTCTCCAAATTGGCAAAAAAAAAAGCCTTGCTGATTTTTCCTGGAAAATACACTAAAAATCCTACGAGCTGTTCCCGAGTAATCCCAACTTCTCCAAATTGGCAAAAAAAAGCGTTGCTGATTTTTCCTGGAAAATACACTAAAAATCCTACGAGCCGTTCCCGAGTAATCACACCTTCTCCAAATTGCCAAAAAAAAGCGTTGCTGATTTTTCCTGGAAAATACACTAAAAATCCCACGAGCCGTTCCCGAGTAATCACACCTTCTCCAAATTGGCCAAAGAAAAAAGCGTTGTTGATTTTTCCTGGAAAATACACTAAAAATCCTACGAGCCGTTCCCGAGTAATCACACCTTCTCCAAATTGGCCAAAAAAAAGCGTTGCTAATTTTTCCTGGAAAATACACTAAAAATCTTACGAGCCGTTCCCGAGTAATCCCATCTTCTCCAAATTGGCCAAAAAAAAGCGTTGTTGATTTTTCCTGGAAAATAAACTAAAAATCCTACGAGCCGTTCCCGAGTAATCACACCTTCTCCAAATTGGACAAAAAAAGCGTTGCTGATTTTTCCTGGAAAATACACTTAAAATCCTACGAGCCGTTCCCGAGTAATCCCATCTTCTCCAAATTGGCCAAAAAAAAAGCGTTGCTGTTTTTTCCTGGAAAATACACTAAAAATCTTACGAGCCGTTCCCGAGTAATCCCATCTTCTCCAAATTGGCCAAAAAAAAAGCGTTGCTGATTTTTCCTGGAAAATACACTAAAAATCCTACGAGCCGTTCCCGAGTAATCACACCTTCTCCAAATTGGCCAAAAAAAAGCGTTGCTGATTTTTCCTGGAAAATACACTTAAAATCCTACGAGCCGTTCCCGAGTAATCCCATCTTCTCCAAATTGGCCAAAAAAAAGCGTTGCTGATTTTTCCTTGAAAATACACTAAAAAACCTACGAGCCGTTCCCGAGTAATCACACCTTCTCCAAATTGGCAAAAAAAAGCGTTGCTGATTTTTCCTGGAAAATACACTGAAAATCCTACGAGCCGTTCCCGAGTAATCACACCTTCTCCAAATTGGCCAAAAAAAAACGTTGTTGATTTTTCCTGGAAAATACACTAAAAATCCTACGAGCCGTTCCCGAGTAATCACACCTTCTCCAAATTGGCATAAAAAAGCGTTGCTGATTTTTCCTGGAAAATACCCTAAAAATCTTACGAGCCGTTCCCGAGTAATCACACCTTCTCCAAATTGGCCAAAAAAAAGCTTTGTTGATTTTTCCTGGAAAATACACTAAAAATCCTACGAGCCGTTCCCGAGTAATCACACCTTCTCCAAATTGGCCGAAAAAAAGCGTTGCTGATTTTTCCTGGAAAATACACTAAAAATCTTACGAGCCGTTCCCGAGTAATCCCATCTTCTCCAAATTGGCCAAAAAAAAGCGTTGCTGATTTTTCCTGGAAAATACACTAAAAATCCTACGAGCCGTTCCCGAGTAATCACACCTTCTAGAAATTGGCCAAAAAAAAAAGCGTTGCACATTTTTCCTGGAAAATACACTAAAAATCTTACGAGCCGTTCCCGAGTAATCCCATCTTCTCCAAATTGGCCAAAAAAAGCGTTGCTGATTTTTCCTGGAAAATACACTAAAAATCTTACGAGCCGTTCTTGAGTAATCCCATCTTCTCCAAATTGGCCAAAAAAAAACGTTGCTGATTTTTCCTGGAAAATACACTAAAAATCCTACGAGTAGGTCCCGAGTAATCACACCTTCTCCAAATTGGCCAAAAAAAAGCGTTGCTGATTTTTCCTGGAAAATACACTAAAAATCCTACGAGCCGTTCCCGAGTAATCACACCTTCTCCAAATTGGCCAAAAAAAAAGCGTTGCTGATTTTTCCTGGAAATTACACTAAAAATCCTACGAGCCGTTCCCGAGTAATCCCATCTTCTCCAAATTGGCCAAAAAAAAAGCGTTGCTGATTTTTCCTGGAAAATACACTAAAAATCTTACGAGCCGTTCCCGAGTAATCCCATCTTCTCCAAATTGGCCAAAAAAAAGCGTTGCTGATTTTTCCTGGAAAATACACTAAAAATCTTACGAGCCGTTCCCGAGTAATCCCATCTTCTCCAAATTGGCCAAAAAAAAACGTTGCTGATTTTTCCTGGAAAATACACTAAAAATCCTACGAGTAGGTCCCGAGTAATCACACCTTCTCCAAATTGGCCAAAAAAAAGCGTTGCTGATTTTTCCTGGAAAATACACTAAAAATCCTACGAGCCGTTCCCGAGTAATCACACCTTCTCCAAATTGGCCAAAAAAAAGCGTTGCTGATTTTTCCTGGAAAATACACTAAAAATCCTACGAGCCGTTCCCGAGTAATCACACCTTCTCCAAATTGGCAAAAAAAAGCGTTGGTGATTTTTCCTGGAAAATACACTGAAAATCCTACGAGCCGTTCCCGAGTAATCACACCTTCTCCAAATTGGCCAAAAAAAACGTTGTTGATTTTTCCTGGAAAATAAACTAAAAATCCTACGAGCCGTTCCCGAGTAATCACACCTTCTCCAAATTGGCAAAAAAAAAGCGTTGCTAATTTTTCCTGGAAAATACACTAAAAAACCTACGAGCCGTTCTGGAGTAATCCCATCTTCTCCAAATTGGCCAAAAAAAGCGTTGTTGATTTTTCCTGGAAAATACACTAAAAATCCTACGAGCCGTTCCCGAGTAATCCCATCTTCTCCAAATTGGCCAAAAAAAAGCGTTGCTGATTTTTCCTGGAAAATACACTAAAAATCCTACGAGCCGTTCCCGAGTAATCCCATCTTCTCCGAAATGGCCAAAAAAAAGCGTTGCTGATTTTTCCTGGAAATTACACTAAAAATCTACGAGCCGTTCCCGAGTAATCCCATCTTCTCCAAATTGGCCAAAAAAAAAAGCGTTGCTGATTTTTCCTTGAAAATACACTAAAAATCCTACGAGCCGTTCCCGAGTAATCCCATCTTCTCCGAAATGGCCAAAAAAAAGCGTTGCTGATTTTTCCTGGAAATTACACTAAAAATCTACGAGCCGTTCCCGAGTAATCCCATCTTCTCCAAATTGGCCAAAAAAAAAAGCGTTGCTGATTTTTCCTTGAAAATACACTAAAAAACCTACGAGCCGTTCTGGAGTAATCCCATCTTCTCCAAATTAGCAAAATAAAAGCGTTGCTGATTTTTCCTGGAAAATACACTAAAAAACCTACGAGCCGTTCCCGAGTAATCACATCTTCTCCAAATTGGCCAAAAAAAAGCGTTGCTGATTTTTCCTTGAAAATACACTAAAAAACCTACGAGCCGTTCCCGAGTAATCACACCTTCTCCAAATTGGCAAAAAAAAAGCGTTGCTGATTTTTCCTGGAAAATACACTGAAAATCCTACGAGCCGTTCCCGAGTAATCACACCTTCTCCAAATTGGCCAAAAAAAAACGTTGTTGATTTTTCCTGGAAAATACACTAAAAATCCTACGAGCCGTTCCCGAGTAATCACACCTTCTCCAAATTGGCATAAAAAAGCGTTGCTGATTTTTCCTGGAAAATACACTAAAAATCTTACGAGCCGTTCCCGAGTAATCCCATCTTCTCCAAATTGGCCAAAAAAAAGCGTTGCTGATTTTTCCTGGAAATACACTAAAAATCCTACGAGCCGTTCCCGAGTAATCACACCTTCTCCAAATTGGCCAAAAAAAAGCTTTGTTGATTTTTCCTGGAAAATACACTAAAAATCCTACGAGCCGTTCCCGAGTAATCACACCTTCTCCAAATTGGCCAAAAAAAAGCGTTGCTGATTTTTCCTGGAAAATACACTAAAAATCTTACGAGCCGTTCCCGAGTAATCCCATCTTCTCCAAATTGGCCAAAAAAAAGCGTTGCTGATTTTTCCTGGAAAATACACTAAAAATCCTACGAGCCGTTACCGAGTACTCACACCTTCTAGAAATTGGCCAAAAAAAAAGCTTTGCACATTTTTCCTGGAAAATACACTAAAAATCTTACGAGCCGTTCCCGAGTAATCCCATCTTCTCCAAATTGGCCAAAAAAAAGCGTTGCTGATTTTTCCTGGAAAATACACTAAAAATCTTACGAGCCGTTCTTGAGTAATCCCATCTTCTCCAAATTGGCCAAAAAAAAACGTTGCTGATTTTTCCTGGAAAATACACTAAAAATCCTACGAGTAGGTCCCGAGTAATCACACCTTCTCCAAATTGGCCAAAAAAAAGCGTTGCTGATTTTTCCTGGAAAACACACTAAAAATCCTACGAGCCGTTCCCGAGTAATCACACCTTCTCCAAATTGGCCAAAAAAAAGCGTTGCTGATTTTTCCTGGAAATTACACTAAAAATCCTACGAGCCGTTCCCGAGTAATCCCATCTTCTCCAAATTGGCCAAAAAAAAGCGTTGCTGATTTTTCCTGGAAAATACACTAAAAATCTTACGAGCCGTTCCCGAGTAATCCCATCTTCTCCAAATTGGCCAAAAAAAAGCGTTGCTGATTTTTCCTGGAAAATACACTAAAAATCTTACGAGCCGTTCCCGAGTAATCCCATCTTCTCCAAATTGGCCAAAAAAAAAACGTTGCTGATTTTTCCTGGAAAATACACTAAAAATCCTACGAGTAGGTCCCGAGTAATCACACCTTCTCCAAATTGGCCAAAAAAAGCGTTGCTGATTTTTCCTGGAAAATACACTAAAAATCCTACGAGCCGTTCCCGAGTAATCACACCTTCTCCAAATTGGCCAAAAAAAAGCGTTGCTGATTTTTCCTGGAAAATACACTAAAAATCCTACGAGCCGTTCCCGAGTAATCACACCTTCTCCAAATTGGCAAAAAAAAGCGTTGGTGATTTTTCCTGGAAAATACACTGAAAATCCTACGAGCCGTTCCCGAGTAATCACACCTTCTCCAAATTGGCCAAAAAAAACGTTGTTGATTTTTCCTGGAAAATAAACTAAAAATCCTACGAGCCGTTCCCGAGTAATCACACCTTCTCCAAATTGGCAAAAAAAAAGCGTTGCTAATTTTTCCTGGAAAATACACTAAAAAACCTACGAGCCGTTCTGGAGTAATCCTATCTTCTCCAAATTGGCCAAAAAAAGCGTTGTTGATTTTTCCTGGAAAATACACTAAAAATCCTACGAGCCGTTCCCGAGTAATCCCATCTTCTCCAAATTGGCCAAAAAAAAGCGTTGCTGATTTTTCCTGGAAAATACACTAAAAATCCTACGAGCCGTTCCCGAGTAATCCCATCTTCTCCGAAATGGCCAAAAAAAAGCGTTGCTGATTTTTCCTGGAAATTACACTAAAAATCTACGAGCCGTTCCCGAGTAATCCCATCTTCTCCAAATTGGCCAAAAAAAAAAGCGTTGCTGATTTTTCCTTGAAAATACACTAAAAATCCTACGAGCCGTTCCCGAGTAATCCCATCTTCTCCGAAATGGCCA
Source organism: Lypha dubia (assembly GCA_947311025.1). NCBI lineage: Eukaryota > Metazoa > Arthropoda > Insecta > Diptera > Tachinidae > Lypha > Lypha dubia. Next base: position 147,358 of record CAMZJU010000018.1, read on the forward strand.
AAAAAAAGCGTTGCTGATTTTTCCTGGAAATTACACTAAAAATCTACGAGCCGTTCCCGAGTAATCCCATCTTCTCCAAATTGGCCAAAAAAAAAAAGCGTTGCTGATTTTTCCTTGAAAATACACTAAAAAACCTACGAGCCGTTCTGGAGTAATCCCATCTTCTCCAAATTAGCAAAAAAAAAAAGCGTTGCTGATTTTTCCTGGAAAATACACTAAAAAACCTACGAGCCGTTCCCGAGTAATCACATCTTCTCCAAATTGGCCAAAAAAAAGCGTTGCTGATTTTTCCTTGAAAATACACTAAAAAACCTACGAGCCGTTCCCGAGTAATCCCATCTTCTCCAAATTAGCAAAAAAAAGCGTTGCTGATTTTTCCTGGAAAATACACTAAAAATCTTACGAGCCATTCCCGAGTAATCACACCTTCTCCAAATTGGCAAAAAAAAAAAGCGTTGCTGATTTTTCCTGGAAAATACACTAAAAATCTTACGAGCCGTTCCCGAGTAATCACACCTTCTCCAAATTGGCCAAAAAAAGCGTTGCTGATTTTTCCTGGAAAAAACACTAAAAATCTTACGAGCCGTTCCCGAGTAATCACACCTTCTCCAAATTGGCCAAAAAAAAAAGCGTTGCTGATTTTTCCTGGAAAATACCCTAAAAATCATACGAGCCGTTCCCGAGTATTCACACCTTCTCCAAATTGGCCAAAAAAAAGCGTTGCTGATTTTTCCTGGAAATTACACTAAAAATCCTACGAGCCGTTCCCGAGTAATCCCATCTTCTCCAAATTGGCCAAAAAAAACGCGTTGCTGATTTTTCCTGGAAAATACACTAAAAATCCTACGAGCCGTTCCCGAGTAATCCCATCTTCTCCAAATTGGCAAAAAAAAAAACGTTGCTGATTTTTCCTGGAAAATACACTAAAAATCCTACGAGTAGGTCCCGAGTAATCACACCTTCTCCAAATTGGCCAAAAAAAAGCGTTGCTGATTTTTCCTGGAAAATACACTAAAAATCCTACGAGCCGTTCCCGAGTAATCACACCTTCTCTAAATTGGCCAAAAAAAAGCGTTGCTGATTTTTCCTGGAAAATACACTAAAAATCCTACGAGCCGTTCCGAGTAATCCCATCTTCTCCAAATTGGCCAAAAAAAAGGCTTTGCTGATTTTTCCTTGAAAATACACTAAAAAACCTACGAGCCGTTCCCGAGTAATCCCATCTTCTCCAAATTAGCAAAAAAAAGCGTTGCTGATTTTTCCTGGAAAATACCCTAAAAAACCTACGAGCCGTTCCCGAGTAATCACACTTCTCCAAATTGGCCAAAAAAAAAAGCGTTGCTGATTTTTCCTGGAAAATACACTAAAAATCCTACGAGCCGTTCCCGAGTAATCACACCTTCTCCAAATTGGCCAAAAAAAAGCGTTGCTGATTTTTCCTGGAAAATACACTAAAAATCCTACGAGCCGTTCCCGAGTAATCACACCTTCTCCAAATTGGCCAAAAAAAAGCGTTGTTGATTTTTCCTGGAAAATACACTAAAAATCCTACGAGCCGTTCCCGAGTAATCACACCTTCTCCAAAATGGCCAAAAAAAAGCGTTGTTGATTTTTCCTGGAAAATACGCTAAAAATCCTACGAGCCGTTCCCGAGTAATCACACCTTCTCCAAATTGGCCAAAAAAAAGCGTTGTTGATTTTTCCTGGAAAATACACTAAAAATCCTACGAGCCGTTCCCGAGTAATCACACCTTCTCCAAATTGGCAAAAAAAAAGCCTTGCTGATTTTTCCTGGAAAATACACTAAAAATCCTACGAGCTGTTCCCGAGTAATCCCACCTTCTCCAAATTGGCCAAAAAAAAGCGTTGCTGATTTTTCCTGGAAAATACACTAAAAATCCTACGAGCCATTCCCGAGTAATCACACCTTCTCCAAATTGGCCAAAAAAAGCGTTGCTGATTTTTCCTGAAAAATACACTAAAAAACCTACGAGCCGTTCCCGAGTAATCCCATCTTCTCCAAATTGGCCAAAAAAAAAGGCTTTGCTGATTTTTCCTTGAAAATACACTAAAAAACCTACGAGCCGTTCCCGAGTAATCCCATCTTCTCCAAATTAGCAAAAAAAAGCGTTGCTGATTTTTCCTGGAAAATACCCTAAAAAACCTACGAGCCGTTCCCGAGTAATCACACCTTCTCCAAATTGGCCAAAAAAAAAGCGTTGCTGATTTTTCCTGGAAAATACACTAAAAATCCTACGAGCCGTTCCCGAGTAATCACACCTTCTCCAAATTGGCCAAAAAAAAGCGTTGCTGATTTTTCCTGGAAAATACACTAAAAATCCTACGAGCCGTTCCCGAGTAATCACACCTTCTCCAAAATGGCCAAAAAAAAGCGTTGTTGATTTTTCCTGGAAAATACGCTAAAAATCCTACGAGCCGTTCCCGAGTAATCACACCTTCTCCAAATTGGCCAAAAAAAAGCGTTGTTGATTTTTCCTGGAAAATACACTAAAAATCCTACGAGCCGTTCCCGAGTAATCACACCTTCTCCAAATTGGCAAAAAAAAAGCCTTGCTGATTTTTCCTGGAAAATACACTAAAAATCCTACGAGCTGTTCCCGAGTAATCCCACCTTCTCCAAATTGGCCAAAAAAAGCGTTGCTGATTTTTCCTGAAAAATACACTAAAAACCTACGAGCCGTTCCCGAGTAATCCCAACTTCTCCAAATTGGCAAAAAAAAAGCGTTGCTGATTTTTCCTGGAAAATACACTAAAAATCCTACGAGCCGTTCCCGAGTAATCACACCTTCTCCAAATTGCCAAAAAAAAGCGTTGCTAATTTTTCCTGGAAAATACACTAAAAATCTTACGAGCCGTTCCCGAGTAATCCAATCTTCTCCAAATTGGCCAAAAAAAAGCGTTGTTGATTTTTCCTGGAAAATAAACTAAAAATCCTACGAGCCGTTCCCGAGTAATCACACCTTCTCCAAATTGGACAAAAAAAGCGTTGCTGATTTTTCCTGGAAAATACACTTAAAATCCTACGAGCCGTTCCCGAGCAATCCCATCTTCTCCAAATTGGCCAAAAAAAAAGCGTTGCTGTTTTTTCCTGGAAAATACACTAAAAATCTTACGAGCCGTTCCCGAGTAATCCCATCTTCTCCAAATTGGCCAAAAAAAAAGCGTTGCTGATTTTTCCTGGAAAATACACTAAAAATCCTACGAGCCGTTCCCGAGTAATCACACCTTCTCCAAATTGGCCAAAAAAAAGCGTTGCTGATTTTTCCTGGAAAATACACTTAAAATCCTACGAGCCGTTCCCGAGTAATCCCATCTTCTCCAAATTGGCCAAAAAAAAGCGTTGCTGATTTTTCCTTGAAAATACACTAAAAAACCTACGAGCCGTTCCCGAGTAATCACACCTTCTCCAAATTGGCAAAAAAAAGCGTTGCTGATTTTTCCTGGAAAATACACTGAAAATCCTACGAGCCGTTCCCGAGTAATCACACCTTCTCCAAATTGGCCAAAAAAAAGCGTTGCTGATTTTTCCTGGAAATACACTAAAAATCCTACGAGCCGTTCCCGAGTAATCACACCTTCTCCAAATTGGCCAAAAAAAAGCTTTGTTGATTTTTCCTGGAAAATACACTAAAAATCCTACGAGCCGTTCCCGAGTAATCACACCTTCTCCAAATTGGCCAAAAAAAAGCGTTGCTGATTTTTTCTGGAAAATACACTAAAAATCTTACGAGCCGTTCCCGAGTAATCCCATCTTCTCCAAATTGGCCAAAAAAAAAGCGTTGCTGATTTTTCTGGAAAATACACTAAAAATCCTACGAGCCGTTCCCGAGTAATCACACCTTCTAGAAATTGGCCAAAAAAAAAAAGCGTTGCACATTTTTCCTGAAAATACACTAAAAATCTTACGAGCCGTTCCCGAGTAATCCCATCTTCTCCAAATTGGCCAAAAAAAAGCGTTGCTGATTTTTCCTGGAAAATACACTAAAAATCTTACGAGCCGTTCTTGAGTAATCCCATCTTCTCCAATTGGCCAAAAAAAAACGTTGCTGATTTTCCTGGAAAATACACTAAAAATCCTACGAGTAGGTCCCGAGTAATCACACCTTCTCCAAATTGGCCAAAAAAAAGCGTTGCTGATTTTTCCTGGAAAATACACTAAAAATCCTACGAGCCGTTCCCGAGTAATCACACCTTCTCCAAATTGGCCAAAAAAAGCGTTGCTGATTTTTCCTGGAAATTACACTAAAAATCCTACGAGCCGTTCCCGAGTAATCCCATCTTCTCCAAATTGGCCAAAAAAAAAGCGTTGCTGATTTTTCCTGGAAAATACACTAAAAATCTTACGAGCCGTTCCCGAGTAATCCCATCTTCTCCAAATTGGCCAAAAAAAAGCGTTGCTGATTTTTCCTGGAAAATACACTAAAAATCTTACGAGCCGTTCCCGAGTAATCCCATCTTCTCCAAATTGGCCAAAAAAAACGTTGCTGATTTTTCCTGGAAAATACACTAAAAATCCTACGAGTAGGTCCCGAGTAATCACACCTTCTCCAAATTGGCCAAAAAAAAAGCGTTGCTGATTTTTCCTGGAAAATACACTAAAAATCCTACGAGCCGTTCCCGAGTAATCACACCTTCTCCAAATTGGCCAAAAAAAAGCGTTGCTGATTTTCCTGGAAATTACACTAAAAATCCTACGAGCCGTTCCGAGTAATCCCATAATCACACCTTCTCCAAATTGGCAAAAAAAAGCGTTGGTGATTTTTCCTGGAAAATACACTGAAAATCCTACGAGCCGTTCCCGAGTAATCACACCTTCTCCAAATTGGCCAAAAAAAACGTTGTTGATTTTTCCTGGAAAATAAACTAAAAATCCTACGAGCCGTTCCCGAGTAATCACACCTTCTCCAAATTGGACAAAAAAAGCGTTGCTGATTTTTCCTGGAAAATACACTTAAAATCCTACGAGCCGTTCCCGAGCAATCCCATCTTCTCCAAATTGGCCAAAAAAAAAGCGTTGCTGTTTTTTCCTGGAAAATACACTAAAAATCTTACGAGCCGTTCCCGAGTAATCCCATCTTCTCCAAATTGGCCAAAAAAAAAGCGTTGCTGATTTTTCCTGGAAAATACACTAAAAATCCTACGAGCCGTTCCCGAGTAATCACACCTTCTCCAAATTGGCAAAAAAAAAGCGTTGCTAATTTTTCCTGGAAAATACACTAAAAAACCTACGAGCCGTTCTGGAGTAATCCCATCTTCTCCAAATTGGCCAAAAAAAGCGTTGTTGATTTTTCCTGGAAAATACACTAAAAATCCTACGAGCCGTTCCCGAGTAATCCCATCTTCTCCAAATTGGCCAAAAAAAAGCGTTGCTAATTTTTCCTGGAAAATAAACTAAAAATCCTACGAGCCGTTCCCGAGTAATCCCATCTTCTCCAAATTGGCCAAAAAAAAAGCGTTGTTGATTTTTCCTGGAAAATACACTAAAAATCCTACGAGCCGTTCCCGAGTAATCACACCTTCTCCAAATTGGCCAAAAAAAAAGCGTTGCTGCTTTTTCCTGGAAAATAAACTAAAAATCCTACGAGCCGTTCCCGAGTAATCACACCTTCTCCAAATTGGCAAAAAAAAGCGTTGCTGATTTTTCCTGGAAAAAACACTAAAAATCCTACGAGCCGTTCCCGAGTAATCACACCTTCTCCAAATTGGCCAAAAAAAAGCGTTGCTAATTTTTCCTGGAAAATACACTAAAAAACCTACGAGCCGTTCTGGAGTAATCACACCTTCTCCAAATTGGCCAAAAAAAAAGCGTTGTTGATTTTTCCTGGAAAATACACTAAAAATCCTACGAGCCGTTCCCGAGTAATCACACCTTCTCCAAATTGGCCAAAAAAAAGCGTTGCTGATTTTTCCTGGAAAATACACTTAAAATCCTACGAGCCGTTCCCGAGTAATCCCATCTTCTCCAAATTGGCAAAAAAAAAAGCGTAGCTGATTTTTCCTGGAAAATACTTTAAAAATCTTACGAGCCGTTCCCGAGTAATCCCATCTTCTCCAAATTGGCCAAAAAAAAGCGTTGCTGATTTTTCCTGGAAAATACACTAAAAATCCTACGAGCCGTTCCCGAGTAATCACACCTTCTCCAAATTGGCCAAAAAAAAGCGTTGCTGATTTTTCCTTGAAAATACACTAAAAATGCTACGAGCCGTTCCCGAGTAATCCCATCTTCTCCAAATTAGCAAAAAAAAAGCGTTGCTGATTTTTCCTGGAAAATATATTAAAAATTTTATGAGCCGTTCCCGAGTAATCCCATCTTCTCCAAATTAGAAAAAAAAAGCGTTGCTGATTTTTCCTGGAAAAAACACTAAAAATCCTACGAGCCGTTCCCGAGTAATCACACCTTCTCCAAATTGGCCAAAAAAAGCGTTGTTGATTTTTCCTGGAAAATACACTAAAAATCCTACGAGCCGTTCCCGAGTAATCCCATCTTCTCCAAATTAGCAAAAAAAAAAAGCGTTGCTGATTTTTCCTGGAAAGTACACTTAAAATCCTACGAGCCGTTCCCGAGTAATCCCATCTTCTCTAAATTGGCCAAAAAAAGCGTTGCACATTTCTCCTGGAAAATACACTAAAAATCCTACGAGCCGTTCCCGAGTAATCCCATCTTCTCCAAATTAGAAAAAAAAGCGTTGCTGATTTTTCCTGGAAAATACACTAAAAATCTTACGAGCCATTCCCGAGTAATCCCATCTTCTCCAAATTGGCCAAAAAAAAGCGTTGCTGATTTTTCCTGGAAAATACACTAACAATCCTACGAGCCGTTCCCGAGTAATCCCATCTTCTCCAAATTACAAAAAAAGCGTTGCTGATTTTTCCTGGAAAATACACTAAAAATCCTACGAGCCGTTCCCGAGTAATCCCATCTTCTCCAAATTAGCAAAAAAAAAAGCGTTGCTGATTTTTCCTGGAAAATACACTTAAAATCCTACGAGCCGTTCCCGAGTAATCCCATCTTCTCTAAATTGGCCAAAAAAAGCGTTGCTGATTTTTCCTGGAAAATACACTAAAAATCCTACGAGCCGTTCCCGAGTAATCCCATCTTCTCCAAATTGGCCAAAAAAAGGCGTTGCTGATTTTTCCTGGAAATTACACTAAAAATCCTACGAGCCGTTCCCGAGTAATCCCATCTTCTCCAAATTAGCAAAAAAAAAAGCGTTGCTGATTTTTCCTTGAAAATACACTAAAAAACCTACGAGCCGTTCCCAAGTAATCCCATCTTCTCCAAATTAGCAAAAAAAAAAGCGTTGCTGATTTTTCCTGGAAAATATATTAAAAATTTTATGAGCCGTTCCCGAGTAATCACACCTTCTCCAAATTGGCAAAAAAAAGCGTTGCTGATTTTTCCTGGAAAAAACACTAAAAATCTTACGAGCCGTTCCCGAGTAATCACACCTTCTCCAAATTGGCCAAAAAAAAGCGTTGCTGATTTTTCCTGGAAATTACACTAAAAATCCTACGAGCCGTTCCCGAGTAATCCCATCTTCTCCAAATTGGCCAAAAAAAAGCGTTGCTGATTTTTCATGGAAAATACACTAAAAATCCTACGAGCCGTTCCCGAGTAATCACACCTTCTCCAAATTGGCAAAAAAAAGCGTTGTTGATTTTTCCTGGAAAATACACTAAAAATCCTACCAGCCGTTCCCGAGTAATCACACCTTCTCCAAATTGGCCAAAAAAAGCGTTGTTGATTTTGCCTGGAAAATACACTAAAAATCCTACGAGCCGTTCCCGAGTAATCACACCTTCTCCAAATTGGCCAAAAAAAGCGTTGCTGATTTTTCCTGGAAAATACACTAAAAAACCTACGAGCCGTTCCCGAGTAATCCCAACTTCTCCAAATTGGCCAAAAAAAAAGCGTTGCTGATTTTTCCTGGAAAATACACTAAAAATCCTACGAGCCGTTCCCGAGTAATCACACCTTCTCCAAATTGCCAAAAAAAAGCGTTGCTGATTTTTCCTGGAAAATACACTAAAAATCCTACGAGCCGTTCCCGAGTAATCACACCTTCTCCAAATTGGCCAAAAAAAAGCGTTGTTGATTTTTCCTGGAAAATACACTAAAAATCCTACGAGCCGTTCCCGAGTAATCACACCTTCTCCAAATTGGCCAAAAAAAGCGTTCCTGATTTTTCTTGGAAAATACACTAAAAATCCTACGAGCCGTTCCCGAGTAATCACACCTTCTCCAAATTGGCCAAAAAAAAGCGTTGCTGATTTTTCCTGGAAAATACACTAAAAATCTTACGAGCCGTTCCCGAGTAATCACACCTTCTCCAAATTGGCAAAAAAAAGCGTTGCTGATTTTTCCTGGAAAATACACTAAAAATCCTACGAGCCGTTCCCGAGTAATCCCATCTTCTCCAAATTGGCCAAAAAAAAACGTTGCTGATTTTTCCTGGAAAATACACTAAAAAACCTACGAGCCGTTCCCGAGTAATCCCATCTTCTCCAAATTGGCCAAAAAAAGCGTTGCTGATTTTTCCTGGAAAATACACTTAAAATCCTACGAGCCGTTCCCGAGTAATCCCATCTTCTCCAAATTAGCAAAAAAAAAGCGTTGCTGATTTTTCCTGGAAAATATATTAAAAGTTTTATGAGCCGTTCCCGAGTAATCACACCTTCTCCAAATTGGCAAAAAAAAGCGTTGCTGATTTTTCCTGGAAAAAACACTAAAAATCTTACGAGCCGTTCCCGAGTAAACCTTCTCCAAATTGGCCAAAAAAAGCGTTGCTGATTTTTCCTGGAAAATACACTAAAAATCCTACGAGCCGTTCCCGAGTAATCACACCTTCTCCAAATTGGCCAAAAAAAGCGTTGTTGATTTTGCCTGGAAAATACACTAAAAATCCTACGAGCCGTTCCCGAGTAATCACACCTTCTCCAAATTGGCCAAAAAAAGCGTTGCTGATTTTTCCTGGAAAATACACTAAAAATCCTACGAGCCGTTCCCGAGTAATCACACCTTCTCCAAATTGGCCAAAAAAAAGCGTTGTTGATTTTTCCTGGAAAATACACAAAAAATCCTACGAGCCGTTCCCGAGTAATCACACCTTCTCCAAATTGGCCAAAAAAAGCGTTCCTGATTTTTCTTGGAAAATACACTAAAAATCCTACGAGCCGTTCCCGAGTAATCACACCTTCTCCAAATTGGCCAAAAAAAAGCGTTGCTGATTTTTCCTGGAAAATACACTAAAAATCTTACGAGCCGTTCCCGAGTAATCACACCTTCTCCAAATTGGCAAAAAAAAGCGTTGCTAATTTTTCCTGGAAAATACACTAAAAATCCTACGAGCCGTTCCCGAGTAATCCCATCTTCTCCAAATTGGCCAAAAAAAAACGTTGCTGATTTTTCCTGGAAAATACACTAAAAAACCTACGAGCCGTTCCCGAGTAATCCCATCTTCTCCAAATTGGCCAAAAAAAGGGTTGCTGATTTTTCCTGCAAAATACACTAAAAATCCTACGAGCCGTTCCCGAGTAATCACACCTTCTCCAAATTGGCCAAAAAAAAGCGTTGTTGATTTTTCCTGGAAAATACACTAAAAATCCTACGAGCCGTTCCCGAGTAATCACACCTTCTCCAAATTGGCCAAAAAAAGCGTTCCTGATTTTTCTTGGAAAATACACTAAAAATCCTACGAGCCGTTCCCGAGTAATCACACCTTCTCCAAATTGGCCAAAAAAAAGCGTTGCTGATTTTTCCTGGAAAATACACTAAAAATCTTACGAGCCGTTCCCGAGTAATCACACCTTCTCCAAATTGGCAAAAAAAAGCGTTGCTGATTTTTCCTGGAAAATACACTAAAAATCCTACGAGCCGTTCCCGAGTAATCCCATCTTCTCCAAATTGGCCAAAAAAAAACGTTGCTGATTTTTCCTGGAAAATACACTTAAAAACCTACGAGCCGTTCCCGAGTAATCCCATCTTCTCCAAATTGGCAAAAAAAAGCGTTGCTGATTTTTCCTGGAAAATACACTTAAAATCCTACGAGCCGTTCCCGAGTAATCCCATCTTCTCCAAATTAGCAAAAAAAAAGCGTTGCTGATTTTTCCTGGAAAATATATTAAAAGTTTTATGAGCCGTTCCCGAGTAATCACACCTTCTCCAAATTGGCAAAAAAAAGCGTTGCTGATTTTTCCTGGAAAAAACACTAAAAATCTTACGAGCCGTTCCCGAGTAAACCTTCTCCAAATTGGCCAAAAAAAGCGTTGCTGATTTTTCCTGGAAAATACACTAAAAATCCTACGAGCCGTTCCCGAGTAATCACACCTTCTCCAAATTGGCCAAAAAAAGCGTTGTTGATTTTGCCTGGAAAATACACTAAAAATCCTACGAGCCGTTCCCGAGTAATCACACCTTCTCCAAATTGGCCAAAAAAAGCGTTGCTGATTTTTCCTGGAAAATACACTAAAAATCCTACGAGCCGTTCCCGAGTAATCACACCTTCTCCAAATTGGCCAAAAAAAAGCGTTGTTGATTTTTCCTGGAAAATACACAAAAAATCCTACGAGCCGTTCCCGAGTAATCACACCTTCTCCAAATTGGCCAAAAAAAGCGTTCCTGATTTTTCTTGGAAAATACACTAAAAATCCTACGAGCCGTTCCCGAGTAATCACACCTTCTCCAAATTGGCCAAAAAAAAGCGTTGCTGATTTTTCCTGGAAAATACACTAAAAATCTTACGAGCCGTTCCCGAGTAATCACACCTTCTCCAAATTGGCAAAAAAAAGCGTTGCTAATTTTTCCTGGAAAATACACTAAAAATCCTACGAGCCGTTCCCGAGTAATCCCATCTTCTCCAAATTGGCCAAAAAAAAACGTTGCTGATTTTTCCTGGAAAATACACTAAAAAACCTACGAGCCGTTCCCGAGTAATCCCATCTTCTCCAAATTGGCCAAAAAAAGGGTTGCTGATTTTTCCTGCAAAATACACTAAAAATCCTACGAGCCGTTCCCGAGTAATCCCATCTTCTCCAAATTAGCAAAAAAAAAGCGCTGCTGATTTTTCCTGGAAAATATATTAAAAGTTTTATGAGCCGTTCCCGAGTAATCACACCTTCTCCAAATTGGCAAAAAAAAGCGTTGCTGATTTTTCCTGGAAAAAACACTAAAAATCTTACGAGCCGTTCCCGAGTAATCACACCTTCTCCAAATTGGCCAAAAAAAAGCGTTGCTGATTTTTCCTGGAAATTACACTAAAAATCCTACGAGCCGTTCCCGAGTAATCACACCTTCTCCAAATTGGCCAAAAAAAAGCGTTGCACATTTCTCCTGGAAAATACACTAAAAATCCTACGAGTTGTTCCCGAGTAATCCGATCTTCTCCAAATTGGCCAAAAAAAAGCGTTGCTGATTTTTCCTGGAAAATACACTAAAAATCCTACGAGCCGTTCCCGAGTAATCACACCTTCTCCGAATTGGCCAAAAAAAAGCGTTGCTGATTTTTCCTGGAAAATACACTAAAAATCTTACGAGCCATTCCCGAGTAATCCCATCTTCTCCAAATTGGCCAAAAAAAAGCGTTGCTGATTTTTCCTGGAAAATACACTAACAATCCTACGAGCCGTTCCCGAGTAATCCCATCTTCTCCAAATTAGAAAAAAAGCGTTGCTGATTTTTCCTGGAAAATACACTAAAAATCCTACGAGCCGTTCCCGAGTAATCCCATCTTCTCCAAATTAGCAAAAAAAAAGCGTTGCTGATTTTTCCTGGAAAATACACTTAAAATCCTACGAGCCGTTCCCGAGTAATCCCATCTTCTCCAAATTGGCCAAAAAAAGCGTTGCTGATTTTTCCTGGAAAATACACTGAAAATCCTACGAGCCGTTCCCGAGTAATCCCATCTTCTCCAAATTGGCCAAAAAAAAGCGTTGCTGATTTTTCCTGGAAATTACACTAAAAATCCAACGAGCCGTTCCCGAGTAATCCCATCTTCTCCAAATTGGCCAAAAAAAAGCGTTGCTGATTTTTCCTTGAAAATACACTAAAAAACCTACGAGCCGTTCCCAAGTAATCCCATCTTCTCCAAATTAGCAAAAAAAAAAAAGCGTTGCTGATTTTTCATGGAAAATATATTAAAAATTTTATGAGCCGTTCCCGAGTAATCACACCTTCTCCAAATTGGCAAAAAAAAGCGTTGCTGATTTTTCGTGGAAAAAACACTAAAAATCTTACGAGCCGTTCCAGAGTAATCACACCTTCTCCAAATTGGCCAAAAAAAAGCGTTGCTGATTTTTCCTGGAAATTACACTAAAAATCCTACGAGCCGTTCCCGAGTAATCCCATCTTCTCCAAATTGGCCAAAAAAAAGCGTTGCTGATTTTTCCTGGAAAATACACTAAAAATCCTACGAGCCGTTCCCGAGTAATCCCATCTTCTCCAAATTGGCCAAAAAAAAGCGTTGTTGATTTTTCCTGGAAAATACACTAAAAATCCTACGAGCCGTTCCCGAGTAATCACACCTTCTCCAAATTGGCCAAAAAAAAGCGTTGCTAATTTTTCCAGGAAAATACACTAAAAATCCTACGAGCCGTTCCCGAGTAATCCAATCTTCTCCGAATTGGCCAAAAAAAAGCGTTGCTGATTTTTCCTGGAAAATACACTAAAAATCCTACGAGCCGTTCCCGAGTAATCCCATCTTCTCCAAATTAGCAAAAAAAAAGCGTTGCTGATTTTTCCTGGAAAATACACTAAAAAACCTACGAGCCGTTCCCGAGTAATCCCAACTTCTCCAAATTGGCCAAAAAAAGCGTTGCTGATTTTTCCTGGAAAATACACTAAAAATCCTACGAGCCGTTCCCGAGTAATCCCATCTTCTCCAAATTGGCCAAAAAAAAGCGTTGGTGATTTTTCCTGGAAAATACACTAAAAATCCTACGAGCCGTTCCCGAGTAATAACACCTTCTCCAAATTGGCAAAAAAAAAACGTTGCTAATTTTTCCTGGAAAATACACTACAAATCCTACGAGGCGTTCCCGAGTAATCCCATCTTCTCCGAATTGGCCAAAAAAAAGCGTTGCTGATTTTTCCTTGAAAATACACTAAAAAACCTACGAGCCGTTCCCGAGTAATCCCATCTTCTCCAAATTGGCAAAAAAAAGCGTTGTTGATTTTTCCTGGAAAATACACTAAAAATCCTACGAGCCGTTCCCGAGTAATCACACCTTCTCCAAATTGGCAAAAAAAAGCGTTGTTGATTTTTTCTGGAAAATACACTAAAAATCCTACGAGCCGTTCCCGAGTAATCACACCTTCTCCAAATTGGCCAAAAAAAAGCGTTGTTGATTTTTCCTGGAAAATACACTAAAAATCCTACGAGCCGTTCCCGAGAAATCACACCTTCTCCAAATTGGCCAAAAAAAGCGTTGCTGATTTTTCCTGGAAAATACACTAAAAAACCTACGAGCCGTTCCCGAGTTATCCCAACTTCTCCAAATTGGCCAAAAAAAAGCGTTGCTGATTTTTCCTGGAAAATACACTAAAAATCCTACGAGCCATTCCCGAGTAATCACACCTTCTCCAAATTGCCAAAAAAAAAGCGTTGCTGATTTTTCCTGGAAAATAAACTAAAAATTCTACGAGCCGTTCCCGAGTAATCACACCTTCTCCAAATTGGCCAAAAAAAAGCGTTGTTGATTATTCCTGGAAAATACACTAAAAATCCTACGAGCCGTTCCAGAGTAATCACACCTTCTCCAAATTGGCCAAAAAAAGCGTTCCTGATTTTTCTTGGAAAATACACTAAAAATCCTACGAGCCGTTCCTGAGTAATCACACCTTCTCCAAATTGGCCAAAAAAAAGCGTTGCTGATTTTTCCTGGAAAATACACTAAAAATCTTACGAGCCGTTCCCGAGTAATCACACCTTCTTCAAATTGGCAAAAAAAAAGCGTTGCTGATTTTTCCTGGAAAATACACTAAAAATCCTACGAGCCGTTCCCGAGTAATCACACCTTCTCCAAATTGGCAAAAAAAAAGCGTTGTTGATTTTTCCTGGAAAATACACTAAAAATCCTACGAGCCGTTCCCGAGTAATCACACCTTCTCCAAATTGGCCAAAAAAAGCGTTGTTGATTTTTCCTGGAAAATACACTAAAAATCCTACGAGCCGTTCCCGAGTAATCACACCTTCTCCAAATTGGCAAAAAAAAGCGTTGCTGATTTTTCCTGGAAAAAACACTAAAAATCTTACGAGCCGTTCCCGAGTAATCACACCTTCTCCAAATTGGCCAAAAAAAAGCGTTGCTGATTTTTCCTGGAAATTACACTAAAAATCCTACGAGCCGTTCCCGAGTAATCCCATCTTCTCCAAATTGGCCAAAAAAAAGCGTTGCTGATTTTTCCTGGAAAATACACTAAAAATCCTACGAGCCGTTCCCGAGTAATCACACCTTCTCCAAATTGGCAAAAAAAAGCGTTGTTGATTTTTCCTGGAAAATACACTAAAAATCCTACGAGCCGTTCCCGAGTAATCACACCTTCTCCAAATTGGCCAAAAAAAGCGTTGTTGATTTTTCCTGGAAAATACACTAAAAATCCTACGAGCCGTTCCCGAGTAATCACACCTTCTCCAAATTGGCCAAAAAAAGCGTTCCTGATTTTTCTTGGAAAATACACTAAAAATCCTACGAGCCGTTCCCGAGTAATCACACCTTCTCCAAATTGGCAAAAAAAAAGCGTTGCTGATTTTTCCTGGAAAATACACTAAAAATCTTACGAGCCGTTCCCGAGTAATCACACCTTCTTCAAATTGGCAAAAAAAAACGTTGCTGATTTTTCCTGGAAAAAACACTAAAAATCTTACGAGCCGTTCCCGAGTAATCACACCTTCTCCAAATTGGCCAAAAAAAAGCGTTGCTGATTTTTCCTGGAAAATACACTAAAAATCTTACGAGCCGTTCCCGAGTAATCACACCTTCTCCAAATTGGCAAAAAAAAGCGTTGCTGATTTTTCCTGGAAAATACACTAAAAATCCTACGAGCCGTTCCCGAGTAATCACACCTTCTCCAAATTGGCCAACAAAAAGCGTTGCTGATTTTTCCTGGAAAATACACTAAAAATCCTACGAGCCGTTCCCGAGTAATCCCATCTTCTCCAAATTGGCCAAAAAAAACGTTGCTGATTTTTCCTGGAAAATACACTAAAAAACCTACGAGCCGTTCCCGAGTAATCCCATCTTCTCCAAATTGGCCAAAAAAAGCGTTGCTGATTTTTCCTGGAAAATACACTAAAAATCCTACGAGCCGTTCCCGAGTAATCCCATCTTCTCCAAATTAGCAAAAAAAAGCGTTGCTGATTTTTCCTGGAAAATATATTAAAAGTTTTATGAGCCGTTCCCGAGTAATCACACCTTCTCCAAATTGGCAAAAAAAAGCGTTGCTGATTTTTTCTGGAAAAAACACTAAAAATCTTACGAGCCGTTCCCGAGTAATCACACCTTCTCCAAATTGGCCAAAAAAAAGCGTTGCTGATTTTTCCTGGAAATTACACTAAAAATCCTACGAGCCGTTCCCGAGTAATCACACCTTCTCCAAATTGGCCAAAAAAAAGCGTTGCACATTTCTCCTGAAAAATACACTAAAAATCCTACGAGCCGTTCCCGAGTAATCCCATCTTCTCCAAATTGGCCAAAAAAAACGTTGCTGATTTTTCCTGGAAAATACACTAAAAAACCTACGAGCCATTCCCGAGTAATCCCATCTTCTCCAAATTGGCCAAAAAAAGCGTTGCTGATTTTTCCTGGAAAATACACAAAAAATCCTACGAGCCGTTCCCGAGTAATCCCATCTTCTCCAAATTAGCAAAAAAAAAGCGTTGCTGATTTTTCCTGGAAAATATATTAAAAGTTTTATGAGCCGTTCCCGAGTAATCACACCTTCTCCAAATTGGCAAAAAAAAGCGTTGCTGATTTTTCCTGGAAAAAACACTAAAAATCTTACGAGCCGTTCCCGAGTAATCACACCTTCTCCAAATTGGCCAAAAAAAAGCGTTGCTGATTTTTCCTGGAAATTACACTAAAAATCCTACGAGCCGTTCCCGAGTAATCACACCTTCTCCAAATTGGCCAAAAAAAAGCGTTGCACATTTCTCCTGAAAAATACACTAAAAATCCTACGAGCCGTTCCCGAGTAATCCCATCTTCTCCAAATTGGCCAAAAAAAAGCGTTGCTGATTTTTCCTGGAAAATACACTAAAAATCCTACGAGCCGTTCCCGAGTAATCACACCTTCTCCGAATTGGCCAAAAAAAAGCGTTGCTGATTTTTCCTGGAAAATACACTAAAAATCTTACGAGCCATTCCCGAGTAATCCCATCTTCTCTAAATTGGCCAAAAAAAAGCGTTGCTGATTTTTCCTGGAAAATACACTAACAATCCTACGAGCCGTTCCCGAGTAATCCCATCTTCTCCAAATTAGAAAAATAAGCGTTGCTGATTTTTCCTGGAAAATACACTAAAAATCCTACGAGCCGTTCCCGAGTAATCCCATCTTCTCCAAATTAGCAAAAAAAAAGCGTTGCTGATTTTTCCTGGAAAATACACTTAAAATCCTACGAGCCGTTCCCGAGTAATCCCATCTTCTCCAAATTGGCCAAAAAAAGCGTTGCTGATTTTTCCTGGAAAATACACTAAAAAACCTACGAGCCGTTCCCAAGTAATCCCATCTTCTCCAAATTAGCAAAAAAAAAAGCGTTGTTGATTTTTCCTGGAAAATATATTAAAAATTTTATGAGCCGTTCCCGAGTAATCACACCTTCTCCAAATTGGCAAAAAAAAGCGTTGCTGATTTTTCCTGGAAAAAACACTAAAAATCTTACGAGCCGTTCCCGAGTAATCACACCTTCTCCAAATTGGCCAAAAAAAAGCGTTGCTGATTTTTCCTGGAAATTACACTAAAAATCCTACGAGCCGTTCCCGAGTAATCCCATCTTCTCCAAATTGGCCAAAAAAAAAGCGTTGCTGATTTTTCCTGGAAAATACACTAAAAATCCTACGAGCCGTTCCCGAGTAATCACACCTTCTCCAAATTGGCCAAAAAAAGCGTTGTTGATTTTTCCTGGAAAATACACTAAAAATCCTGCGAGCCGTTCCCGAGTAATCACACCTTCTCCAAATTGGCCAAAAAAAGCATTGCTGATTTTTCCTGGAAAATACACTAAAAAACCTACGAGCCGTTCCCGAGTAATCCCAACTTCTCCAAATTGGCCAAAAAAAAGCGTTGCTGATTTTTCCTGGAAAATACACTAAAAATCCTACGAGCCGTTCCCGAGTAATCACACCTTCTCCAAATTGCCAAAAAAAGCGTTGCTGATTTTTCCTCGAAAATACACTAAAAATCCTACGAGCCGTTCCCGAGTAATCACACCTTCTCCAAATTGGCCAAAAAAAAAGCGTTGTTGATTTTTCCTGGAAAATACACTAAAAATCCTACGAGCCGTTCCCGAGTAATCACACCTTCTCCAAATTGGCCAAAAAAGCGTTCCTGATTTTTCTTGGAAAATACACTAAAAATCCTACGAGCCGTTCCCGAGTAATCACACCTTCTTCAAATTGGCCAAAAAAAAGCGTTGCTGATTTTTCCTGGAAAATATATTAAAAGTTTTATGAGCCGTTCCCGAGTAATCACACCTTCTCCAAATTGGCAAAAAAAAGCGTTGCTGATTTTTCCTGGAAAATACACTAAAAATCCTACGAGCCGTTCCCGAGTAATCACACCTTCTCCAAATTGGCCAAAAAAGCGTTCCTGATTTTTCTTGGAAAATACACTAAAAATCCTACGAGCCGTTCCCGAGTAATCCCATCTTCTCCAAATTAGCAAAAAAAAAGCGTTGCTGATTTTTCCTGGAAAATATATTAAAAGTTTTATGAGCCGTTCCCGAGTAATCACACCTTCTCCAAATTGGCAAAAAAAAGCGTTGCTGATTTTTCCTGGAAAATACACTAAAAATCCTACGAGCCGTTCCCGAGTAATCACACCTTCTCCAAATTGGCCAAAAAAAGCGTTGCTGATTTTTCCTTGAAAATACACTAAAAAACCTACGAGCCGTTCCCGAGTAATCCCATCTTCTCCGAATTGGCCAAAAAAAGCGTTGCTGATTTTTCCTGGAAAATACACTAAAAATCCTACGAGCCGTTCCCGAGTAATCACACCTTCTCCAAATTGGCAAAAAAAAAGCGTTGCTGATTTTTCCTGGAAAATACACTAAAAATCCTACGAGCCGTTCCCGAGTAATCACAGCTTCTCCAAATTGGCCAAAAAAAGCGTTGTTGATTTTTCCTGGAAAATACACTAAAAATCCTACGAGCCATTCCCGAGTAATCACACCTTCTCCAAATTGGCCAAAAAAAGCGTTGCTGATTTTTCCTGAAAAATACACTAAAAAACCTACGAGCCGTTCCCGAGTAATCACACCTTCTCCAAATTGGCCAAAAAAAAGCGTTGCTGATTTTTCCTGGAAAATACACTAAAAATCCTACGAGCCGTTCCCGAGTAATCCCATCTTCTCCAAATTGGCCAAAAAAAAAAGCGTTGCTGATTTTTCCTTGAAAATACACTAAATAACCTACGAGCCGTTCTGGAGTAATCCCATCTTCTCCAAATTAGCAAAAAAAAAGCGTTGCTGATTTTTCCTGAAAAATACACTAAAAAACCTACGAGCCGTTCCCGAGTAATCACATCTTCTCCAAATTGGCCAAAAAAAAGCGTTGCTGATTTTTCCTGGAAAATATATTAAAAATTTTATGAGCCGTTCCCGAGTAATCACACCTTCTCCAAATTGGCAAAAAAAAGCGTTGCTGATTTTTCCTGGAAAAAACACTAAAAATCTTACGAGCCGTTCCCGAGTAATCACACCTTCTCCAAATTGGCCAAAAAAAAGCGTTGCTGATTTTTCCTGGAAATTACACTAAAAATCCTACGAGCCGTTCCCGAGTAATCCCATCTTCTCCAAATTGGCCAAAAAAAAAGCGTTGCTGATTTTTCCTGGAAAATACACTAAAAATCCTACGAGCCGTTCCCGAGTAATCACACCTTCTCCAAATTGGCCAAAAAAAGCGTTGTTGATTTTTCCTGGAAAATACACTAAAAATCCTGCGAGCCGTTCCCGAGTAATCACACCTTCTCCAAATTGGCCAAAAAAAGCATTGCTGATTTTTCCTGGAAAATACACTAAAAAACCTACGAGCCGTTCCCGAGTAATCCCAACTTCTCCAAATTGGCCAAAAAAAAGCGTTGCTGATTTTTCCTGGAAAATACACTAAAAATCCTACGAGCCGTTCCCGAGTAATCACACCTTCTGCAAATTGCCAAAAAAAGCGTTGCTGATTTTTCCTCGAAAATACACTAAAAATCCTACGAGCCGTTCCCGAGTAATCACACCTTCTCCAAATTGGCCAAAAAAAAGCGTTGTTGATTTTTCCTGGAAAATACACTAAAAATCCTACGAGCCGTTCCCGAGTAATCACACCTTATCCAAATTGGCCAAAAAAGCGTTCCTGGTTTTTCTTGGAAAATACACTAAAAATCCTACGAGCCGTTCCCGAGTAATCACACCTTCTTCAAATTGGCCAAAAAAAAGCGTTGCTGATTTTTCCTGGAAAATATATTAAAAGTTTTATGAGCCGTTCCCGAGTAATCACACCTTCTCCAAATTGGCAAAAAAAAGCGTTGCTGATTTTTCCTGGAAAATACACTAAAAATCCTACGAGCCGTTCCCGAGTAATCACACCTTCTCCAAATTGGCCAAAAAAGCGTTCCTGATTTTTCTTGGAAAATACACTAAAAATCCTACGAGCCGTTCCCGAGTAATCCCATCTTCTCCAAATTAGCAAAAAAAAAGCGTTGCTGATTTTTCCTGGAAAATATATTAAAAGTTTTATGAGCCGTTCCCGAGTAATCACACCTTCTCCAAATTGGCAAAAAAAAGCGTTGCTGATTTTTCCTGGAAAATACACTAAAAATCCTACGAGCCGTTCCCGAGTAATCACACCTTCTCCAAATTGGCCAAAAAAAGCGTTGCTGATTTTTCCTTGAAAATACACTAAAAAACCTACGAGCCGTTCCCGAGTAATCCCATCTTCTCCGAATTGGCCAAAAAAAGCGTTGCTGATTTTTCCTGGAAAATACACTAAAAATCCTACGAGCCGTTCCCGAGTAATCACACCTTCTCCAAATTGGCAAAAAAAAAAGCGTTGCTGATTTTTCCTGGAAAATACACTAAAAATCCTACGAGCCGTTCCCGAGTAATCACACCTTCTCCAAATTGGCCAAAAAAAAGCGTTGCTGATTTTTCCTGGAAAATACACTAAAAATCTTACGAGCCGTTCCCGAGTAATCCCATCTTCTCCAAATTGGCCAAAAAAAAGCGTTGCTGATTTTTCCTGGAAAATACACTAAAAATTCTACGAGCCGTTCCCGAGTAATCATACCTTCTCCAAATTGGCCAAAAAAAAGCGTTGTTGATTTTTCCTGGAAAATACACTAAAAATCTTACGAGCCGTTCCGGAGTAATCACACCTTCTCCAAATTGGCCAAAAAAAGCGTTGCTGATTTTTCCTGGAAAATACACTAAAAATCCTACGAGCCGTTCCCGAGTAATCACACCTTCTCCAAATTGGCCAAAAAAAAAAGCGTTGCTGATTTTTCCTGGAAAATACACTAAAAATCCTACGAGCCGTTCCCGAGTAATCACACCTTCTCCAAATTGGCCAAAAAAAAGCGTTGCTGATTTTTCCTGGAAAATACACTAAAAATCCTACGAGCCGTTCCCGAGTAATCCCATCTTCTCCGAAATGGCCAAAAAAAAGCGTTGCTGATTTTTCCTGGAAATTACACTAAAAATCCTACGAGCCGTTCCCGAGTAATCCCATCTTCTCCAAATTGGCCAAAAAAAAAAGCGTTGCTGATTTTTCCTTGAAAATACACTAAATAACCTACGAGCCGTTCTGGAGTAATCCCATCTTCTCCAAATTAGCAAAAAAAAAGCGTTGCTGATTTTTCCTGAAAAATACACTAAAAAACCTACGAGCCGTTCCCGAGTAATCACATCTTCTCCAAATTGGCCAAAAAAAAGCGTTGCTGATTTTTCCTGGAAAATATATTAAAAATTTTATGAGCCGTTCCCGAGTAATCACACCTTCTCCAAATTGGCAAAAAAAAGCGTTGCTGATTTTTCCTGGAAAAAACACTAAAAATCTTACGAGCCGTTCCCGAGTAATCCCATCATCTCCAAATTGGCCAAAAAAAACGTTGCTGATTTTTCCTGGAAAATACACTAAAAAACCTACGAGCCGTTCCCGAGTAATCCCAACTTCTCCAAATTGGCCAAAAAAAGCGTTGCTGATTTTTCCTGGAAAATACACTAAAAATCCTACGAGCCGTTCCCGAGTAATTACACCTTCTCCAAATTGGCCAAAAAAAAGCGTTGCTAATTTTTCCTGGAAAATACACTAAAAATCTTACGAGCCGTTCCCGAGTAATCCCATCTTCTCCAAATTGGCCAAAAAAAAAACGTTGCTGATTTTTCCTGGAAAATACACTAAAAATCTTACGAGCCGTTCCCGAGTAATCACACCTTCTCCAAATTGGCCAAAAAAAAGCGTTGCTGATTTTTCCTGGAAAATACACTAAAAATCCTACGAGACGTTCCCGAGTAATCCCATCTTCTCCAAATTGGCCAACAAAAAGCGTTGCTGATTTTTCCTGGAAATTACACTAAAAATCCTACGAGCCGTTCCCGAGTAATCCCATCTTCTCCAAATTGGCCAAAAAAAAAGCGTTGCTGATTTTTCCTTGAAAATACACTAAAAAACCTACGAGCCGTTCCCAAGTAATCCCATCTTCTCCAAATTAGCAAAAAAAAAAAGCGTTGCTGATTTTTCCTGGAAAATATATTAAAAATTTTATGAGCCGTTCCCGAGTAATCACACCTTCTCCAAATTGGCAAAAAAAAGCGTTGCTGATTTTTCCTGGAAAAAACACTAAAAATCTTACGAGCCGTTCCCGAGTAATCACACCTTCTCCAAATTGGCCAAAAAAAGCGTTGCTGATTTTTCCTGGAAATTACAGTAAAAATCCTACGAGCCGTTCTTGAGTAATCCCATCTTCTCCAAATTGGCCAAAAAAAAGCGTTGCTGATTTTTCCTGGAAAATACACTAAAAATCCTACGAGCCGTTCCCGAGTAATCACACCTTCTCCAAATTGGCAAAAAAAAAGCGTTGCTGATTTTTCCTGGAAAATACACTAAAAATCCAACGAGCCGTTCCCGAGTAATCCCATCTTCTCCAAATTGGCAAAAAAAAGCGTTGTTGATTTTTCCTGGAAAATACACTAAAAATCCTACGAGCCGTTCCCGAGTAATCACACCTTCTCCAAATTGGCCAAAAAAAAGCGTTGCTGATTTTTCCTTGAAAATACACTAAAAAACCTACGAGCCGTTCCCGAGTAATCCCATCTTCTCCAAATTAGCAAAAAAAGCGTTGCTGATTTTTCCTGGAAAATATATTAAAAATTCTACGAGCCGTTCCCGAGTAATCATACCTTCTCCAAATTGGCCAAAAAAAACGTTGCTGATTTTTCCTGGAAAATACACTAAAAATCTTACGAGCCGTTCCCGAGTAATCCCATCTTCTCCAAATTAGCAAAAAAAAGCGTTGCTGATTTTTCCTGGAAAATATATTAAAAATTTTATGAGCCGTTCCCGAGTAATCACACCTTCTCCAAATTGGCAAAAAAAAGCGTTGCTGATTTTTCCTGGAAAAAACATCAAAAATCTTACGAGCCGTTCCCGAGTAATCACACCTTCTCCAAATTGGCCAAAAAAAAGCGTTGCTGATTTTTCCTGGAAAATACACTTAAAATCCTACGAGCCGTTCCCGAGTAATCCCATCTTCTCCAAATTGGCCAAAAAAAGCGTTGCTGATTTTTCCTGGAAAATACACTAAAAATCCTACGAGCCGTTCCCGAGTAATCACACCTTCTCCAAATTGGCAAAAAAAAGCGTTGTTGATTTTTCCTGGAAAATACACTAAAAATCCTACGAGCCGTTCCCGAGTAATCACACCTTCTCCAAATTGGCCAAAAAAAGCGTTGTTGATTTTTCCTGGAAAATACACTAAAAATGCTACGAGCCGTTCCCGAGTAATCACACCTTCTCCAAATTGGCCAAAAAAAAGCGTTGCTGATTTTTCCTTGAAAATACACTAAAAAACCTACGAGCCGTTCCCAAGTAATCCCATCTTCTCCAAATTAGCAAAAAAAAAAAGCGTTGCTGATTTTTCCTGGAAAATATATTAAAAATTTTATGAGCCGTTCCCGAGTAATCACACCTTCTCCAAATTGGCAAAAAAAAGCGTTGCTGATTTTTCCTGGAAAAAACACTAAAAACCTTACGAGCCGTTCCCGAGTAATCACACCTTCTCCAAATTGGCCAAAAAAAAGCGTTGCTGATTTTTCCTGGAAATTACACTAAAAATCCTACGAGCCGTTCCCGAGTAATCCCATCTTCTCCAAATTGGCCAAAAAAAAGCGTTGCTGATTTTTCCTGGAAAATACACTAAAAATCCTACGAGCCGTTCCCGAGTAATCACACCTTCTCCAAATTGGCCAAAAAAAAGCGTTGCTGATTTTTCCTGGAAAATACACTAAAAATCTTACGAGCCGTTCCCGAGTAATCCCATCTTCTCCAAATTGGCCAAAAAAAAGCGTTGCTGATTTTTCATGGAAAATACACTAAAAAACCTACGAGCCGTTCCCGAGTAATCCCAACTTCTCCAAATTGGCCAAAAAAAGCGTTGCTGATTTTTCCTGGAAAATACACTAAAAATCCTACGAGCCGTTCCCGAGTAATCACACCTTCTCCAAATTGGCCAAAAAAAAGCGTTGCTGATTTTTCCTGGAAAATACACTAAAAATCTTACGAGCCGTTCCCGAGTAATCCCATCTTCTCCAAATTGGCCAAAAAAAAAACGTTGCTGATTTTTCCTGGAAAATACACTAAAAATCTTACGAGCCGTTCCCGAGTAATCACACCTTCTCCAAATTGGCCAAAAAAAAGCGTTGCTGATTTTTCCTGGAAAATACACTAAAAATCCTACGAGACGTTCCCGAGTAATCCCATCTTCTCCAAATTGGCCAACAAAAAGCGTTGCTGATTTTTCCTGGAAATTACACTAAAAATCCTACGAGCCGTTCCCGAGTAATCCCATCTTCTCCAAATTGGCCAAAAAAAAGCGTTGCTGATTTTTCCTTGAAAATACACTAAAAAACCTACGAGCCGTTCCCAAGTAATCCCATCTTCTCCAAATTAGCAAAAAAAAAAAGCGTTGCTGATTTTTCCTGGAAAATATATTAAAAATTTTATGAGCCGTTCCCGAGTAATCACACCTTCTCCAAATTGGCAAAAAAAAGCGTTGCTGATTTTTCCTGGAAAAAACACTAAAAATCTTACGAGCCGTTCCCGAGTAATCACACCTTCTCCAAATTGGCCAAAAAAAGCGTTGCTGATTTTTCCTGGAAATTACAGTAAAAATCCTACGAGCCGTTCTTGAGTAATCCCATCTTCTCCAAATTGGCCAAAAAAAAGCGTTGCTGATTTTTCCTGGAAAATATACTAAAAATCCTACGTGCCGTTCTTGAGTAATCCCATCTTCTCCAAATTGGCCAAAAAAAAGCGTTGTTGATTTTTCCTGGAAAATACACTAAAAATCCTACGAGCCGTTCCCGAGTAATCACACCTTCTCCAAATTGGCCAAAAAAAAGCGTTGCTGATTTTTCCTGGAAAATACACTAAAAATCTTACGAGCCGTTCCCGAGTAATCCCATCTTCTCCAAATTGGCCAAAAAAAAGCGTTGCTGATTTTTCCTGGAAAATACACTAAAAATCCTACGAGCCGTTCCCGAGTAATCCCATCTTCTCCAAATTGGCCAAAAAAAAACGTTGCTGATTTTTCCTGGAAAATACACTAAAAATCCTACGAGCCGTTCCCGAGTAATCACACCTTCTCCAAATTGGCAAAAAAAAGCGTTGTTGATTTTTCCTGGAAAATACACTAAAAATCCTACGAGCCGTTCCCGAGTAATCCCATCTTCTCCGAATTGGCCAAAAAAAAGCGTTGCTGATTTTTCCTGGAAAATACACTAAAAATCCTACGAGCCGTTCCCGAGTAATCACACCTTCTCCAAATTGGCAAAAAAAAGCGTTGCTGATTTTTCCTGGAAAATACACTAAAAATCTTACGAGCCGTTCCCGAGTAATCCCAACTTCTCCAAATTAGCCAAGAAAAAGCGTTGCTGATTTTTCCTGGAAAATACACTAAAAATCCTACGAGCCGTTCCCGAGTAATCACACCTTCTCCAAATTGGCAAAAAAAAGCGTTGTTGATTTTTCCTGGAAAATACACTAAAAATCCTACGAGCCGTTCCCGAGTAATCACACCTTCTCCAAATTGGCCAAAAAAAGCGTTGTTGATTTTTCCTGGAAAATACACTAAAAAACTTACGAGCCGTTCCCGAGTAATCCCATCTTCTCCAAATTGGCCAAAAAAAAGCGTTGCTGATTTTTCCTGGAAAATATATTAAACATTTTATGAGCCGTTCCCGAGTAATCACACCTTCTCCAAATTGGCAAAAAAAAGCGTTGCTGATTTTTCCTGGAAAATACACTAAAAATCCTACGAGCCGTTCCCGAGTAATCACACCTTCTCCAAATTGGCAAAAAAAAGCGTTGCTGATTTTTCCTGGAAAATACACTAAAAATCCTACGAGCCGTTCCCGAGTAATCACACCTTCTCCAAATTGGCCAAAAAAAAGCGTTGCTGATTTTTCCTGGAAAATACACTAAAAATCTTACGAGCCGTTCCCGAGTAATCCCATCTTCTCCAAATTGGCCAAAAAAAAGCGTTGCTGATTTTTCCTGGAAAATACACTAAAAATCCTACGAGCCGTTCCCGAGTAATCCCATCTTCTCCAAATTGGCCAAAAAAAAGCGTTGCTGATTTTTCCTGGAAAATACACTAAAAATCCTACGAGCCGTTCCCGAGTAATCACACCTTCTCCAAATTGGCAAAAAAAAGCGTTGTTGATTTTTCCTGGAAAATACACTAAAAATCTTACGAGCCGTTCCCGAGTAATCCCATCTTCTCCAAATTAGCAAAAAAAAGCGTTGCTGATTTTTCCTGGAAAATACACTTAAAATCTTACGAGCCGTTCCCGAGTAATCCCATCTTCTCCAAATTGGCAAAAAAAAGCGTTGCTGATTTTTCCTTGAAAATACACTAAAAATCCCACGAGCCGTTCCCGAGTAATCACACCTTCTCCAAATTGGCCAAAAAAAAGCGTTGCTGATTTTTCCTGGAAATTACACCAAAAATCCTACGAGCCGTTCCCGAGTAATCACACCTTCTCCAATTTGCAAAAAAAAAGCGTTGCTGATTTTTCCTGGAAAATACACTAAAAATCCTACGAGCCGTTCCCGAGTAATCACACCTTCTCCAAATTGCCAAAAAAAAGCGTTGCTGATTTTTCCTGGAAAATACACTAAAAATCCCACGAGCCGTTCCCGAGTAATCACACCTTCTCCAAATTGGCCAAAAAAAAGCGTTGTTGATTTTTCCTGGAAAATACACTAAAAATCCTACGAGCCGTTCCCGATTAATCACACCTTCTCCAAATTGGCCAAAAAAAAGCGTTGCTGATTTTTCCTGGAAAATACATCAAAAATCTTACGAGCCGTTCCCGAGTAATCCCATCTTCTCCAAATTAGCAAAAAAAAGCGTTGCTGATTTTTCCTGGAAAATATATTAAAAATTTTATGAGCCGTTCCCGAGTAATCACACCTTCTCCAAATTGGCAAAAAAAAGCGTTGCTGATTTTTCCTGGAAAATATATTAAAAATTTTATGAGCCGTTCCCGAGTAATCACACCTTCTCCAAATTGGCAAAAAAAAGCGTTGCTGATTTTTCCTGGAAAAAACACTAAAAATCTTACGAGCCGTTCCCGAGTAATCACACCTTCTCCAAATTGGCCAAAAAAAAGCGTTGCTGATTTTTCCTGGAAAATACACTAAAAATCCTACGAGCCGTTCCCGAGTAATCACACCTTCTCCAAATTGGCAAAAAAAAGCGTTGCTGATTTTTCCTGGAAAATACACTAAAAATCCTACGAGCCGTTCCCGAGTAATCTCAACTTCTCCAAATTGGCCAAAAAAAAGCGTTGCTGATTTTTCCTGGAAAAAACACTAAAAATCCTACGAGCCGTTCCCGAGTAATACCATCTTCTCCAAATTGGCCAAAAAAAAGCGTTGCTGATATTTCCTGGAAAATATATTCAAAATCTTACGAGCCGTTCCCGAGTAATCCCATCTTCTCCAAATTAGCAAAAAAAAGCGTTGCTGATTTTTCCTGGAAAATACACTAAAAATCTTACGAGCCGTTCCCGAGTAATCCCATCTTCTCCAAATTGGCCAAAAAAAAGCGTTGCTGATTTTTCCTGGAAAATACACTAAAAATCCTACGAGCCGTTCCCGAGTAATCCCATCTTCTCCAAATTGGCCAAAAAAAAGCGTTGCTGATTTTTCCTGGAAATTACACTAAAAATCCTACGAGCCGTTCCCGAGTAATCCCATCTTCTCCAAATTGGCCAAAAAAAAGCGTTGCTGATTTTTCCTGGAAAATACACTAAAAATCCTACGAGCCGTTCCCGAGTAATCACACCTTCTCCAAATTGGCCAAAAAAAAGCGTTGCTGATTTTTCCTGGAAAATACACTAAAAATCTTACGAGCCGTTCCCGAGTAATCCCATCTTCTCCAAATTGGCCAAAAAAAAGCGTTGCTGATTTTTCCTGGAAAATACACTAAAAATCCTACGAGCCGTTCCCGAGTAATCCCATCTTCTCCAAATTGGCCAAAAAAAAGCGTTGCTGATTTTTCCTGGAAAATACACTAAAAATCCTACGAGCCGTTCCCGAGTAATCACACCTTCTCCAAATTGGCAAAAAAAAGCGTTGTTGATTTTTCCTGGAAAATACACTAAAAATCTTACGAGCCGTTCCCGAGTAATCCCATCTTCTCCAAATTAGCAAAAAAAAGCGTTGCTGATTTTTCCTGGAAAATACACTTAAAATCTTACGAGCCGTTCCCGAGTAATCCCATCTTCTCCAAATTGGCAAAAAAAAGCGTTGCTGATTTTTCCTTGAAAATACACTAAAAATCCCACGAGCCGTTCCCGAGTAATCACACCTTCTCCAAATTGGCCAAAAAAAAGCGTTGCTGATTTTTCCTGGAAATTACACTAAAAATCCTACGAGCCGTTCCCGAGTAATCACACCTTCTCCAAATTGCCAAAAAAAGCGTTGCTGATTTTTCCTGGAAAATACACTAAAAATCCTACGAGCCGTTCCCGAGTAATCACACCTTCTCCAAATTGCCAAAAAAAAAGCGTTGCTGATTTTTCCTGGAAAATACACTAAAAATCCCACGAGCCGTTCCCGAGTAATCACACCTTCTCCAAATTGGCCAAAAAAAGCGTTGTTGATTTTTCCTGGAAAATACACTAAAAATCCTACGAGCCGTTCCCGAGTAATCACACCTTCTCCAAATTGGCCAAGAAAAAGCGTTGCTGATTTTTCCTGGAAAATACATCAAAAATCTTACGAGCCGTTCCCGAGTAATCCCATCTTCTCCAAATTAGCAAAAAAAAGCGTTGCTGATTTTTCCTGGAAAATATATTAAAAATTTTATGAGCCGTTCCCGAGTAATCACACCTTCTCCAAATTGGCAAAAAAAAGCGTTGCTGATTTTTCCTGGAAAATATATTAAAAATTTTATGAGCCGTTCCCGAGTAATCACACCTTCTCCAAATTGGCAAAAAAAAGCGTTGCTGATTTTTCCTGGAAAATACACTAAAAATCTTACGAGCCGTTCCCGAGTAATCCCAACTTCTCCAAATTGGCCAAAAAAAAGCGTTGCTGATTTTTCCTGGAAAATACACTAAAAATCCTACGAGCCGTTCCCGAGTAATCACACCTTCTCCAAATTGGCAAAAAAAAGCGTTGTTGATTTTTCCTGGAAAATACACTAAAAATCCTACGAGCCGTTCCCGAGTAATCACACCTTCTCCAAATTGGCCAAAAAAAGCGTTGTTGATTTTTCCTGGAAAATACACTAAAAAACCTACGAGCCGTTCCCAAGTAATCCCATCTTCTCCAAATTAGCAAAAAAGCGTTGCTGATTTTTCCTGGAAAATATATTAAACATTTTATGAGCCGTTCCCGAGTAATCACACCTTCTCCAAATTGGCAAAAAAAAGCGTTGCTGATTTTTCCTGGAAAATACACTAAAAATCCTACGAGCCGTTCCCGAGTAATCACACCTTCTCCAAATTGGCCAAAAAAAAGCGTTGCTGATTTTTCCTGGAAAATACACTAAAAATCTTACGAGCCGTTCCCGAGTAATCCCATCTTCTCCAAATTGGCCAAAAAAAAGCGTTGCTGATTTTTCCTGGAAAATACACTAAAAATCCTACGAGCCGTTCCCGAGTAATCCCATCTTCTCCAAATTGGCCAAGAAAAAGCGTTGCTGATTTTTCCTGGAAAATACACTAAAAATCCTACGAGCCGTTCCCGAGTAATCACACCTTCTCCAAATTGGCAAAAAAAAGCGTTGTTGATTTTTCCTGGAAAATACACTAAAAATCTTACGAGCCGTTCCCGAGTAATCCCATCTTCTCCAAATTAGCAAAAAAAAGCGTTGCTGATTTTTCCTGGAAAATACACTTAAAATCTTACGAGCCGTTCCCGAGTAATCCCATCTTCTCCAAATTGGCAAAAAAAAAGCATTGCTGATTTTTCCTTGAAAATACACTAAAAATCCCACGAGCCGTTCCCGAGTAATCACACCTTCTCCAAATTGGCCAAAAAAAAGCGTTGCTGATTTTTCCTGGAAATTACACTAAAAATCCTACGAGCCGTTCCCGAGTAATCACACCTTCTCCAAATTGCCAAAAAAAAGCGTTGCTGATTTTTCCTGGAAAATACACTAAAAATCCTACGAGCCGTTCCCGAGTAATCACACCTTCTCCAAATTGCCAAAAAAAAAGCGTTGCTGATTTTTCCTGGAAAATACACTAAAAATCCCACGAGCCGTTCCCGAGTAATCACACCTTCTCCAAATTGGCCAAAAAAAAGCGTTGTTGATTTTTCCTGGAAAATACACTAAAAATCCTACGAGCCGTTCCCGAGTAATCACACCTTCTCTAAATTGGCAAAAAAAAGCGTTGCTGATTTTTCCTGGAAAATATATTAAAAATTTTATGAGCCGTTCCCGAGTAATCACACCTTCTCCAAATTGGCAAAAAAAAGCGTTGCTGATTTTTCCTGGAAAAAACACTAAAAATCTTACGAGCCGTTCCCGAGTAATCACACCTTCTCCAAATTGGCCAAAAAAAAGCGTTGCTGATTTTTCCTGGAAAATACACTAAAAATCCTACGAGCCGTTCCCGAGTAATCACACCTTCTCCAAATTGGCAAAAAAAAGCGTTGCTGATTTTTCCTGGAAAATACACTAAAAATCCTACGAGCCGTTCCCGAGTAATCCCAACTTCTCCAAATTGGCCAAAAAAAAAGCGTTGCTGATTTTTACTGGAAAAAACACTAAAAATCCTACGAGCCGTTCCCGAGTAATCCCATCTTCTCCAAATTGGCCAAAAAAAAGTGTTGCTGATTTTTCCTGGAAAATATATTAAAAATCTTACGAGCCGTTCCCGAGTAATCCCATCTTCTCCAAATTAGCAAAAAAAAGCGTTGCTGATTTTTCCTGGAAAATATATTAAAAATTTTATGAGCCGTTCCCGAGTAATCACACCTTCTCCAAATTGGCCAAAAAAAAGCGTTGCTGATTTTTCCTGGAAATTACACTAAAAATCCTACGAGCCGTTCCCGAGTAATCACACCTTCTCCAAATTGCCAAAAAAAAGCGTTGCTGATTTTTCCTGGAAAATACACTAAAAATCCTACGAGCCGTTCCCGAGTAATCACACCTTCTCCAAATTGCCAAAAAAAAAGCGTTGCTGATTTTTCCTGGAAAATACACTAAAAATCCCACGAGCCGTTCCCGAGTAATCACACCTTCTCCAAATTGGCCAAAAAAAAGCGTTGTTGATTTTTCCTGGAAAATACACTAAAAATCCTACGAGCCGTTCCCGAGTAATCACACCTTCTCCAAATTGGCCAAAAAAAAGCGTTGCTGATTTTTCCTGGAAAATACATCAAAAATCTTACGAGCCGTTCCCGAGTAATCCCATCTTCTCCAAATTAGCAAAAAAAGCGTTGCTGATTTTTCCTGGAAAATATATTAAAAATTTTATGAGCCGTTCCCGAGTAATCACACCTTCTCTAAATTGGCAAAAAAAAGCGTTGCTGATTTTTCCTGGAAAATATATTAAAAATTTTATGAGCCGTTCCCGAGTAATCACACCTTCTCCAAATTGGCAAAAAAAAGCGTTGCTGATTTTTCCTGGAAAAAACACTAAAAATCTTACGAGCCGTTCCCGAGTAATCACACCTTCTCCAAATTGGCCAAAAAAAAGCGTTGCTGATTTTTCCTGGAAAATACACTAAAAATCCTACGAGCCGTTCCCGAGTAATCACACCTTCTCCAAATTGGCAAAAAAAAGCGTTGCTGATTTTTCCTGGAAAATACACTAAAAATCCTACGAGCCGTTCCCGAGTAATCCCAACTTCTCCAAATTGGCCAAAAAAAAGCGTTGCTGATTTTTACTGGAAAAAACACTAAAAATCCTACGAGCCGTTCCCGAGTAATCCCATCTTCTCCAAATTGGCCAAAAAAAAGTGTTGCTGATTTTTCCTGGAAAATATATTAAAAATCTTACGAGCCGTTCCCGAGTAATCCCATCTTCTCCAAATTAGCAAAAAAAAGCGTTGCTGATTTTTCCTGGAAAATATATTAAAAATTTTATGAGCCGTTCCCGAGTAATCACACCTTCTCCAAATTGGCCAAAAAAAAGCGTTGCTGATTTTTCCTGGAAATTACACTAAAAATCCTACGAGCCGTTCCCGAGTAATCCCATCTTCTCCAAATTGGCCAAAAAAAAGCGTTGCTGATTTTTCCTGGAAAATACACTAAAAATCCTACGAGCCGTTCCCGAGTAATCACACCTTCTCCAAATTGGCCAAAAAAAAGCGTTGCTGATTTTTCCTGGAAAAAACACTAAAAATCTTACGAGCCGTTCCCGAGTAATCACACCTTCTCCAAATTGGCCTAAAAAAAGCGTTGCTGATTTTTCCTGGAAAAAACACTAAAAATCTTACGAGCCGTTCCCGAGTAATCCCATCTTCTCCAAATTAGCAAAAAAAAGCGTTGCTGATTTTTCCTGGAAAATACACTAAAAATCCTACGAGCCGTTCCCGAGTAATCACACCTTCTCCAAAATGGCCAAAAAAAAGCGTTGCTGATTTTTCCTGGAAAATACACTAAAAATCTTACGAGCCGTTCCCGAGTAATCCCATCTTCTCCAAATTGGCCAAAAAAAAAGCGTTGCTGATTTTTCCTGGAAAATACACTAAAAATCCTACGAGCCGTTCCCGAGTAATCCCATCTTCTCCAAATTGGCCAAAAAAAAAGCGTTGCTGATTTTTCCTGGAAAATACACTAAAAATCCTACGAGCCGTTCCCGAGTAATCACACCTTCTCCAAATTGGCAAAACAAAGCGTTGTTGATTTTTCCTGGAAAATACACTAAAAATCCTACGAGCCGTTCCCGAGTAATCCCATCTTCTCCGAATTGGCCAAAAAAAAGCGTTGTTGAGTTTTCCTGGAAAATACACTAAAAATCCTACGAGCCGTTCCCGAGTAATCCCATCTTCTCCAAATTAGCAAAAAAAAAAGCGTTGCTGATTTTTCCTGGAAAATATATTAAAAATTTTATGAGCCGTTCCCGAGTAATCACATCTTCTCCAAATTGGCAAAAAAAAGCGTTGCTGATTTTTCCTGGAAAATACACTAAAAATCCTACGAGCCGTTCCCGAGTAATCACACCTTCTCCGAATTGGCCAAAAAAAAGCGTTGCTGATTTTTCCTGGAAAATACACTAAAAATCTTACGAGCCGTTCCCGAGTAATCTCATCTTCTCCAAATTGGCCAAAAAAAAGCGTTGCTGATTTTTCCTGGAAAATACACTAAAAATCCTACGAGCCGTTCTTGAGTAATCCCATCTTCTCCAAATTGGCCAAAAAAAAAGCGTTGCTGATTTTTCCTGGAAAATACACTAAAAATCCTACGAGCCGTTCCCGAGTAATCACACCTTCTCCAAATTGGCAAAAAAAAAGCGTTGTTGATTTTTCCTGGAAAATACACTAAAAATCTTACGAGCCGTTCCCGAGTAATCCCATCTTCTCCAAATTAGCAAATAAAAAAGCGTTGCTGATTTTTCCTGGAAAATATATTAAAAATTCTATGAGCCGTTCCCGAGTAATCACACCTTCTCCAAATTGGCAAAAAAAAGCGTTGCTGATTTTTCCTGGAAAATATATTAAAAATTTTATGAGCCGTTCCCGAGTAATCACACCTTCTCCAAATTGGCAAAAAAAAGCGTTGCTGATTTTTCCTGGAAAAAACACTAAAAATCTTACGACCCGTTCCCGAGTAATCACACCTTCTCCAAATTGGCCAAAAAAAAGCGTTGCTGATTTTTCCTGGAAAATACACTTAAAATCCTACGAGCCGTTCCCGAGTAATCACACCTTCTCCAAATTGGCAAAAAAAAGCGTTGCTGATTTTTCCTGGAAAAAACATCAAAAATCTTACGAGCCGTTCCCGAGTAATCCCATCTTCTCCAAATTAGCAAAAAAAAAGCGTTGCTGATTTTTCCTGGAAAAAACACTAAAAATCTTACGAGCCGTTCCCGAGTAATCCCATCTTCTCCAAATTAGCAAAAAAAAGCGTTGCTGATTTTTCCTGGAAAATATATTAAAAATTTTATGAGCCGTTCCCGAGTAATCACACCTTCTCCAAATTGGCAAAAAAAAGCGTTGCTGATTTTTCCTGGAAAAAACACTAAAAATCTTACGAGCCGTTCCCGAGTAATCCCATCTTCTCCAAATTAGCAAAAAAAAGCGTTGCTGATTTTTCCTGGAAAAAACACTAATAATCTTACGAGCCGTTCCCGAGTAATCACACCTTCTCCAAATTGGCCAAAAAAAAGCATTGCTGATTTTTCCTGGAAATTACACTAAAAATCCTACGAGCCGTTCCCGAGTAATCCCATCTTCTCCAAATTGGCCAAAAAAAATAGTTGCTGATTTTTCCTGGAAAATACACTAAAAATCCTACGAGCCGTTCCCGAGTAATCACACCTTCTCCAAAATGGCCAAAAAAAAGCGTTGCTGATTTTTCCTGGAAAATACACTAAAAATCTTACGAGCCGTTCCCGAGTAATCCCATCTTCTCCAAATTGGCCAAAAAAAAGCGTTGCTGATTTTTCCTGGAAAATACACTAAAAATCCTACGAGCCGTTCCCGAGTAATCCCATCTTCTCCAAATTGGCCAAAAAAAAGCGTTGCTGATTTTTCCTGGAAAATACACTAAAAATCCTACGAGCCGTTCCCGAGTAATCACACCTTCTCCAAATTGGCAAAAAAAAGCGTTGTTGATTTTTCCTGGAAAATACACTAAAAATCCTACGAGCCGTTCCCGAGTAATCCCATCTTCTCCGAATTGGCCAAAAAAAAGCGTTGTTGAGTTTTCCTGGAAAATACACTAAAAATCCTACGAGCCGTTCCCGAGTAATCCCATCTTCTCCAAATTAGCAAAAAAAAAAGCGTTGCTGATTTTTCCTGGAAAATATATTAAAAATTTTATGAGCCGTTCCCGAGTAATCACATCTTCTCCAAATTGGCAAAAAAAAGCGTTGCTGATTTTTCCTGGAAAATACACTAAAAATCCTACGAGCCGTTCCCGAGTAATCACACCTTCTCCAAATTGGCCAAAAAAAAGCGTTGCTGATTTTTACTGGAAAATACACTAAAAATCTTACGAGCCGTTCCCGAGTAATCTCATCTTCTCCAAATTGGCCAAAAAAAAGCGTTGCTGATTTTTCCTGGAAAATACACTAAAAATCCTACGAGCCGTTCCCGAGTAATCCCATCTTCTCCAAATTGGCCAAAAAAAAAGCGTTGCTGATTTTTCCTGGAAAATACACTAAAAATCCTACGAGCCGTTCCCGAGTAATCACACCTTCTCCAAATTGGCAAAAAAAAAGCGTTGTTGATTTTTCCTGGAAAATACACTAAAAATCTTACGAGCCGTTCCCGAGTAATCCCATCTTCTCCAAATTAGCAAAAAAAAAAGCGTTGCTGATTTTTCCTGGAAAATATATTAAAAATTCTATGAGCCGTTCCCGAGTAATCACACCTTCTCCAAATTGGCAAAAAAAAGCGTTGCTGATTTTTCCTGGAAAATATATTAAAAATTTTATGAGCCGTTCCCGAGTAATCACACCTTCTCCAAATTGGCAAAAAAAAGCGTTGCTGATTTTTCCTGGAAAAAACACTAAAAATCTTACGACCCGTTCCCGAGTAATCACACCTTCTCCAAATTGGCCAAAAAAAAGCGTTGCTGATTTTTCCTGGAAAATACACTTAAAATCCTACGAGCCGTTCCCGAGTAATCACACCTTCTCCAAATTGGCAAAAAAAAGCGTTGCTGATTTTTCCTGGAAAAAACATCAAAAATCTTACGAGCCGTTCCCGAGTAATCACACCTTCTCCAAATTGGCCAAAAAAAAGCGTTGCTGATTTTTCCTGGAAAATACACTAAAAATCTTACGAGCCGTTTCCGAGTAATCACACCTTCTCCAAATTGGCCAAAAAAAGCGTTGTTGATTTTTCCTGGAAAATACACTAAAAATCCTACGAGCCGTTCCCGAGTAATCACACCTTCTCCAAATTGGCCAAAAAAAGCGTTGCTGATTTTTCCTGGAAATTACACTTAAAATCCTACGAGCCGTTCCCGAGTAATCCCATCTTCTCCAAATTGGCCAAAAAAAAGCGTTGCTGATTTTTCCTTGAAAATACACTAAAAAACCTACGAGCCGTTCCCAAGTAATCTTATCTTCTCCAAATTAGCAAAAAAAAAACGTTGCTGATTTTTCCTGGAAAATACACTAAAAATTTTATGAGCCGTTCCCGAGTAATCACACCTTCTCCAAATTGGCCAAAAAAAGCGTTGCTGATTTTTCCTGGAAAATACACTAAAAATCCTACGAGCCGTTCCCGAGTAATCACACCTTCTCCAAATTGGCAAAAAAAAGCGTTGCTGATTTTTCCTGGAAAATACACTTAAAATCCTACGAGCCGTTCCCGAGTAATCACAGCTTCTCCAAATTGGCCAAAAAAAGCGTTGTTGATTTTTCCTGGAAAATACACTAAAAATCTTACGAGCCGTTCCCGAGTAATCACACCTTCTCCAAATTGGCAAAAAAAAGCGTTGCTGATTTTTCCTGGAAAATACACTAAAAATCTTACGAGCCGCTCCCGAGTAATCACACTTTCTCCAAATTGGCAAAAAAAAAGCGTTGCTGATTTTTCCTGGAAAAAACATCAAAAATCTTACGAGCCGTTCCCGAGTAATCACACCTTCTCCAAATTGGCCAAAAAAAAGCGTTGCTGATTTTTCCTGGAAAATACACTAAAAATCTTACGAGCCGTTTCCGAGTAATCACACCTTCTCCAAATTGGCCAAAAAAAGCGTTGTTGATTTTTCCTGGAAAATACACTAAAAATCCTACGAGCCGTTCCCGAGTAATCACACCTTCTCCAAATTGGCCAAAAAAAGCGTTGCTGATTTTTCCTGGAAATTACACTTAAAATCCTACGAGCCGTTCCCGAGTAATCCCATCTTCTCCAAATTGGCCAAAAAAAAGCGTTGCTGATTTTTCCTTGAAAATACACTAAAAAACCTACGAGCCGTTCCCAAGTAATCTTATCTTCTCCAAATTAGCAAAAAAAAAACGTTGCTGATTTTTCCTGGAAAATACACTAAAAATTTTATGAGCCGTTCCCGAGTAATCACACCTTCTCCAAATTGGCCAAAAAAAGCGTTGCTGATTTTTCCTGGAAAATACACTAAAAATCCTACGAGCCGTTCCCGAGTAATCACACCTTCTCCAAATTGGCAAAAAAAAGCGTTGCTGATTTTTCCTGGAAAATACACTTAAAATCCTACGAGCCGTTCCCGAGTAATCACAGCTTCTCCAAATTGGCCAAAAAAAGCGTTGTTGATTTTTCCTGGAAAATACACTAAAAATCTTACGAGCCGTTCCCGAGTAATCACACCTTCTCCAAATTGGCAAAAA
This sequence comes from Lypha dubia, assembly GCA_947311025.1. Lineage (NCBI taxonomy): Eukaryota > Metazoa > Arthropoda > Insecta > Diptera > Tachinidae > Lypha > Lypha dubia. The sequence continues at coordinate 184,800 of CAMZJU010000018.1, forward strand.
AAAGCGTTGCTGATTTTTCCTGGAAAATACACTAAAAATCTTACGAGCCGCTCCCGAGTAATCACACTTTCTCCAAATTGGCAAAAAAAAAGCGTTGCTGATTTTTCCTGGAAAATATATTAAAAGTTTTATGAGCCGTTCCCGAGTAATCCCATCTTCTCCAAATTAGCAAAAAAAAAGCGTTGCTGATTTTTCCTGGAAAATATATTAAAAGTTTTATGAGCCGTTCCCGAGTAATCACACCTTCTCCAAATTGGCAAAAAAAAGCGTTGCTGATTTTTCCTGGAAAAAACACTAAAAATCTTACGAGCCGTTTCCGAGTAATCCCATCTTCTCCAAATTAGCAAAAAAAAGCGTTGCTGATTTTTCCTGGAAAATACACTTAAAATCCTACGAGCCGTTCCCGAGTAATCCCATCTTCTCCAAATTGGCCAAAAAAAGCGTTGTTGATTTTTCCTGGAAAATACACTAAAAATCCTACGAGCCGTTCCCGAGTAATCACACCTTCTCCAAATTGGCCAAGAAAAGCGTTGCTGATTTTTCCTGGAAAATACACTAAAAATCCTACGAGCCGTTCCCGAGTAATCACACCTTCTCCAAATTGGCCAAAAAAAGCGTTGCTGATTTTTCCTGGAAAATACACTAAAAATCCTACGACCCGTTCCCGAGTAATCACACCTTCTCCAAATTGGCCAAAAAAAAGCGTTGCTGCTTTTTCCTGGAAAATACACTAAAAATCCTACGAGCCGTTCCCGAGTAATCACACCTTCTCCAAATTGGCCAAAAAAAAGCGTTGCTGATTTTTCCTGGAAAAAACACTAAAAATCTTACGAGCCGTTCCCGAGTAATCACACCTTCTCCAAATTGGCCTAAAAAAAGCGTTGCTGATTTTTCCTGGAAAAAACACTAAAAATCTTACGAGCCGTTCCCGAGTAATCCCATCTTCTCCAAATTAGCAAAAAAAAGCGTTGCTGATTTTTCCTGGAAAATACACTAAAAATCCTACGAGCCGTTCCCGAGTAATCACACCTTCTCCAAAATGGCCAAAAAAAAGCGTTGCTGATTTTTCCTGGAAAATACACTAAAAATCTTACGAGCCGTTCCCGAGTAATCCCATCTTCTCCAAATTGGCCAAAAAAAAAGCGTTGCTGATTTTTCCTGGAAAATACACTAAAAATCCTACGAGCCGTTCCCGAGTAATCCCATCTTCTCCAAATTGGCCAAAAAAAAAGCGTTGCTGATTTTTCCTGGAAAATACACTAAAAATCCTACGAGCCGTTCCCGAGTAATCACACCTTCTCCAAATTGGCAAAACAAAGCGTTGTTGATTTTTCCTGGAAAATACACTAAAAATCCTACGAGCCGTTCCCGAGTAATCCCATCTTCTCCGAATTGGCCAAAAAAAAGCGTTGTTGAGTTTTCCTGGAAAATACACTAAAAATCCTACGAGCCGTTCCCGAGTAATCCCATCTTCTCCAAATTAGCAAAAAAAAAAGCGTTGCTGATTTTTCCTGGAAAATATATTAAAAATTTTATGAGCCGTTCCCGAGTAATCACATCTTCTCCAAATTGGCAAAAAAAAGCGTTGCTGATTTTTCCTGGAAAATACACTAAAAATCCTACGAGCCGTTCCCGAGTAATCACACCTTCTCCGAATTGGCCAAAAAAAAGCGTTGCTGATTTTTCCTGGAAAATACACTAAAAATCTTACGAGCCGTTCCCGAGTAATCTCATCTTCTCCAAATTGGCCAAAAAAAAGCGTTGCTGATTTTTCCTGGAAAATACACTAAAAATCCTACGAGCCGTTCTTGAGTAATCCCATCTTCTCCAAATTGGCCAAAAAAAAAGCGTTGCTGATTTTTCCTGGAAAATACACTAAAAATCCTACGAGCCGTTCCCGAGTAATCACACCTTCTCCAAATTGGCAAAAAAAAAGCGTTGTTGATTTTTCCTGGAAAATACACTAAAAATCTTACGAGCCGTTCCCGAGTAATCCCATCTTCTCCAAATTAGCAAATAAAAAAGCGTTGCTGATTTTTCCTGGAAAATATATTAAAAATTCTATGAGCCGTTCCCGAGTAATCACACCTTCTCCAAATTGGCAAAAAAAAGCGTTGCTGATTTTTCCTGGAAAATATATTAAAAATTTTATGAGCCGTTCCCGAGTAATCACACCTTCTCCAAATTGGCAAAAAAAAGCGTTGCTGATTTTTCCTGGAAAAAACACTAAAAATCTTACGACCCGTTCCCGAGTAATCACACCTTCTCCAAATTGGCCAAAAAAAAGCGTTGCTGATTTTTCCTGGAAAATACACTTAAAATCCTACGAGCCGTTCCCGAGTAATCACACCTTCTCCAAATTGGCAAAAAAAAGCGTTGCTGATTTTTCCTGGAAAAAACATCAAAAATCTTACGAGCCGTTCCCGAGTAATCCCATCTTCTCCAAATTAGCAAAAAAAAAGCGTTGCTGATTTTTCCTGGAAAAAACACTAAAAATCTTACGAGCCGTTCCCGAGTAATCCCATCTTCTCCAAATTAGCAAAAAAAAGCGTTGCTGATTTTTCCTGGAAAATATATTAAAAATTTTATGAGCCGTTCCCGAGTAATCACACCTTCTCCAAATTGGCAAAAAAAAGCGTTGCTGATTTTTCCTGGAAAAAACACTAAAAATCTTACGAGCCGTTCCCGAGTAATCCCATCTTCTCCAAATTAGCAAAAAAAAGCGTTGCTGATTTTTCCTGGAAAAAACACTAATAATCTTACGAGCCGTTCCCGAGTAATCACACCTTCTCCAAATTGGCCAAAAAAAAGCATTGCTGATTTTTCCTGGAAATTACACTAAAAATCCTACGAGCCGTTCCCGAGTAATCCCATCTTCTCCAAATTGGCCAAAAAAAATAGTTGCTGATTTTTCCTGGAAAATACACTAAAAATCCTACGAGCCGTTCCCGAGTAATCACACCTTCTCCAAAATGGCCAAAAAAAAGCGTTGCTGATTTTTCCTGGAAAATACACTAAAAATCTTACGAGCCGTTCCCGAGTAATCCCATCTTCTCCAAATTGGCCAAAAAAAAGCGTTGCTGATTTTTCCTGGAAAATACACTAAAAATCCTACGAGCCGTTCCCGAGTAATCCCATCTTCTCCAAATTGGCCAAAAAAAAGCGTTGCTGATTTTTCCTGGAAAATACACTAAAAATCCTACGAGCCGTTCCCGAGTAATCACACCTTCTCCAAATTGGCAAAAAAAAGCGTTGTTGATTTTTCCTGGAAAATACACTAAAAATCCTACGAGCCGTTCCCGAGTAATCCCATCTTCTCCGAATTGGCCAAAAAAAAGCGTTGTTGAGTTTTCCTGGAAAATACACTAAAAATCCTACGAGCCGTTCCCGAGTAATCCCATCTTCTCCAAATTAGCAAAAAAAAAAGCGTTGCTGATTTTTCCTGGAAAATATATTAAAAATTTTATGAGCCGTTCCCGAGTAATCACATCTTCTCCAAATTGGCAAAAAAAAGCGTTGCTGATTTTTCCTGGAAAATACACTAAAAATCCTACGAGCCGTTCCCGAGTAATCACACCTTCTCCAAATTGGCCAAAAAAAAGCGTTGCTGATTTTTACTGGAAAATACACTAAAAATCTTACGAGCCGTTCCCGAGTAATCTCATCTTCTCCAAATTGGCCAAAAAAAAGCGTTGCTGATTTTTCCTGGAAAATACACTAAAAATCCTACGAGCCGTTCCCGAGTAATCCCATCTTCTCCAAATTGGCCAAAAAAAAAGCGTTGCTGATTTTTCCTGGAAAATACACTAAAAATCCTACGAGCCGTTCCCGAGTAATCACACCTTCTCCAAATTGGCAAAAAAAAAAGCGTTGTTGATTTTTCCTGGAAAATACACTAAAAATCTTACGAGCCGTTCCCGAGTAATCCCATCTTCTCCAAATTAGCAAAAAAAAAAGCGTTGCTGATTTTTCCTGGAAAATATATTAAAAATTCTATGAGCCGTTCCCGAGTAATCACACCTTCTCCAAATTGGCAAAAAAAAGCGTTGCTGATTTTTCCTGGAAAATATATTAAAAATTTTATGAGCCGTTCCCGAGTAATCACACCTTCTCCAAATTGGCAAAAAAAAGCGTTGCTGATTTTTCCTGGAAAAAACACTAAAAATCTTACGACCCGTTCCCGAGTAATCACACCTTCTCCAAATTGGCCAAAAAAAAGCGTTGCTGATTTTTCCTGGAAAATACACTTAAAATCCTACGAGCCGTTCCCGAGTAATCACACCTTCTCCAAATTGGCAAAAAAAAGCGTTGCTGATTTTTCCTGGAAAAAACATCAAAAATCTTACGAGCCGTTCCCGAGTAATCACACCTTCTCCAAATTGGCCAAAAAAAAGCGTTGCTGATTTTTCCTGGAAAATACACTAAAAATCTTACGAGCCGTTTCCGAGTAATCACACCTTCTCCAAATTGGCCAAAAAAAGCGTTGTTGATTTTTCCTGGAAAATACACTAAAAATCCTACGAGCCGTTCCCGAGTAATCACACCTTCTCCAAATTGGCCAAAAAAAGCGTTGCTGATTTTTCCTGGAAATTACACTTAAAATCCTACGAGCCGTTCCCGAGTAATCCCATCTTCTCCAAATTGGCCAAAAAAAAGCGTTGCTGATTTTTCCTTGAAAATACACTAAAAAACCTACGAGCCGTTCCCAAGTAATCTTATCTTCTCCAAATTAGCAAAAAAAAAACGTTGCTGATTTTTCCTGGAAAATACACTAAAAATTTTATGAGCCGTTCCCGAGTAATCACACCTTCTCCAAATTGGCCAAAAAAAAGCGTTGCTGATTTTTCCTGGAAAATACACTAAAAATCCTACGAGCCGTTCCCGAGTAATCCCATCTTCTCCAAATTGGCCAAAAAAAAACGTTGCTGATTTTTCCTGGAAAATACACTAAAAATCCTACGAGCCGTTCCCGAGTAATCCCACCTTCTCCGAATTGGCCAAAAAAGAGCGTTGTTGATTTTTCCTGGAAAATACACTAAAAATCCTACGAGCCGTTCCCGAGTAATCACACCTTCTCCAAATTGGCCAAAAAAAAGCGTTATTGATTTTTCCTAGAAAATAAACTAAAAATCCTACGAGCCGTTCCCGAGTAATCCCATCTTCTCCAAATTGGCCAAAAAAAAAGCGTTGTTGATTTTTCCTGGAAAATACACTAAAAATCCTACGAGCCGTTCCCGAGTAATCACACCTTCTCCAAATTGGCCAAAAAAAGCGTTGCTGATTTTTCTTGGAAAATACACTAAAAATCCTACGAGCCGTTCCCGAGTAATCCCATCTTCTCAAAATTGGCCAAAAAAAGCGTTGCTGATTTTTCCTGGAAAATACACTAAAAATCCTACGAGCCGTTCCCGAGTAATCACACCTTCTCCAAATTGGCCAAAAAAAAGCGTTGCTGATTTTTCCTGGAAAATACACTAAAAATCCTACGAGCCGTTCCCGAGTAATCCCATCTTCTCCAAATTAGCAAAAAAAAAAGCGTTGCTGATTTTTCCTGGATAATATATTAAAAATTTTATGAGCCGTTCCCGAGTAATCACACCTTCTCCAAATTGGCAAAAAAAAGCGTTGCACATTTTTCCTGGAAAATACACTAAAAATCCTACGAGCCGTTCCCGAGTAATCACACCTTCTCCAAATTGGCCAAAAAAAAGCGTTGCTGATTTTTCCTGGAAATTACACTAAAAATCCTACGAGCCGTTCCCGAGTAATCACACCTTCTCCAAATTGGCCAAAAAAAAGCGTTGCTGATTTTTCCTTGAAAATACACTAAAAAACCTACGAGCCGTTCCCGAGTAATCCCATCTTCTCCAAATTGGCCAAAAAAAAGCGTTGCTGATTTTTCCTGGAAAATACACTAAAAATCCTACGAGCCGTTCCCGAGTAATCACACCTTCTCCAAATTGGCCAAAAAAAAGAGTTGTTGATTTTTCCTGGAAATTACACTAAAAATCCTACGAGCCGTTCCCGAGTAATCACACCTTCTCCAAATTGGCAAAAAAAAGCGTTGCACATTTTTCCTGGAAAATACACTAAAAATCCTACGAGCCGTTCCCGAGTAATCACACCTTCTCCAAATTGCCAAAAAAAAGCGTTGCTGATTTTTCCTGGAAAATACACTAAAAATCCTACGAGCCGTTCCCGAGTAATCACACCTTCTCCAAATTGGCCAAAAAAAAGCGTTGTTGATTTTTCCTGGAAAATACACTAAAAATCCTACGAGCCGTTCCCGAGTAATCACACCTTCTCCAAATTGGCCAAAAAAAAGCGTTGCTGATTTTTCCTAGAAAATACACTAAAAATCCTACGAGCCGTTCCTGAGTAATCCCATCTTCTCCAAATTGGCCAAAAAAAAACCTTGCTGATTTTTCCTGGAAAATACACTAAAAATCCTACGAGCCGTTCTCGAGTAATCACACCTTCTCCAAATTGGCCAAAAAAAGCGTTGCTGATTTTTCCTGGAAAATACACTTAAAATCCTACGAGCCGTTCCCGAGTAATCCCATCTTCTCCAAATTGGCAAAAAAAAACCTTGCTGATTTTTCCTGGAAAATACACTAAAAATCCTACGAGCCGTTCCCGAGTAATCACACCTTCTCCAAATTGGCAAAAAAAAGCGTTGCTGATTTTTCCTGGAAAATACACTAAAAATCCTACGAGCCGTTCCCAAGTAATCCCATCTTCTCCAAATTACCAAAAAAAAAAGCGTTGCTGATTTTTCCTGGAAAAAACACTAAAAATCTTACGAGCCGTTCCCGAGTAATCACACCTTCTCCAAATTGGCCAAAAAAAAGCGTTGCTGATTTTTCCTGGAAATTACACTAAAAATCCTACGAGCCGTTCCCGAGTAATCCCATCTTCTCCAAATTGGCCAAAAAAAAGCGTTGCTGATTTTTCCTGGAAAATACACAAAAAAACATACGAGCCGTTCCCAAGTAATCCCATCTTCTCCAAATTAGCAAAAAAAAAAAGCGTTGCTGATTTTTCCTGGAAAAAACACTAAAAATCTTACGAGCCGTTCCCGAGTAATCACACCTTCTCCAAATTGGCCAAAAAAAAGCGTTGCTGATTTTTCCTGGAAATTACACTAAAAATCCTACGAGCCGTTCCCAAGTAATCCCATCTTCTCCAAATTAGCAAAAAAAAAGCGTTGCTGATTTTTCCTGGAAAATATATTAAAAATTTTATGAGCCGTTCCCGAGTAATCACACCTTCTCCAAATTAGCAAAAAAAAAAGCGTTGCTGATTTTTCCTGGAAAATACACTAAAAATCCTACGAGCCGTTCCCGAGTAATCACACCTTCTCCAAATTGCCAAAAAAAAAGCGTTGCTGATTTTTCCTGGAAATTACACTAAAAATCCTACGAGCCGTTCCCAAGTAATCCCATCTTCTCCAAATTAGCAAAAAAAAAAAGCGTTGTTGATTTTTCCTGGAAAATACACTAAAAATCCTACGAGCCGTTCCCGAGTAATCAAACCTTCTCCAAATTGGCCAAAAAAAAGCGTTGCTGATTTTTCCTGGAAAATACACAAAAAATCCTACGAGCCGTTCCCGAGTAATCCCATCTTCTCCAAATTGGCCAAAAAAAAGCGTTGCTGATTTTTCCTGGAAAATACACTAAAAAACCTACGAGCCGTTCCCGAGTAATCCCATCTTCTCCAAATTAGCAAAAAAAAAAGCGTTGCTGATTTTTCCTGGAAAATACACTAAAAATCCTACGAGCCGTTCTCGAGTAATCACACCTTCTCCAAATTGGCCAAAAAAAGCGTTGCTGATTTTTCCTGGAAATTACACTAAAAATCCTACGAGCCGTTCCCAAGTAATCCCATCTTCTCCAAATTAGCAAAAAAAAAAGCGTTGCTGATTTTTCCTGGAAAATATATTAAAAATTTTATGAGCCGTTCCCGAGTAATCACACCTTCTCCAAATTAGCAAAAAAAAAGCGTTGCTGATTTTTCCTGGAAAATATATTAAAAATTTTATGAGCCGTTCCCGAGTAATCACACCTTCTCCAAATTGGCAAAAAAAGCGTTGCTGATTTTTCCTGGAAAATACACTAAAAAACCTACGAGCCGTTCCCAAGTAATCCCATCTTCTCCAAATTAGCAAAAAAAAAGCGTTGCTGATTTTTCCTCGAAAAAACACTAAAAATCTTACGAGCCGTTCCCGAGTAATCACACCTTCTCCAAATTGGCCAAAAAAAAGCGTTGCTGATTTTTTCCTGGAAATTACACTAAAAATCCTACGAGCCGTTCCCGAGTAATCCCATCTTCTCCAAATTAGCAAAAAAAAAAAGCGTTGCTGATTTTTCCTGGAAAATATATTAAAAATTTATGAGCCGTTCCCGAGTAATCACACCTTCTCCAAATTGGCAAAAAAAAAAGCGTTGCTGATTTTTCCTGGAAAAAACACTAAAAATCCTACGAGCCGTTCCCAAGTAATCCCATCTTCTCCAAATTAGCAAAAAAAAAGCGTTGCTGATTTTTCCTGGAAAATATATTAAAAATTTTATGAGCCGTTCCCGAGTAATCACACCTTCTCCAAATTGGCCAAAAAAAAAGCGTTGTTGATTTTTCCTGGAAAATACACTAAAAATCCTACGAGCCGTTCCCGAGTAATCACACCTTCTCCAAATTGGCCAAAAAAAAGCGTTGCTGATTTTTCCTGGAAATTACACTAAAAATCCTACGAGCCGTTCCCGAGTAATCCCATCTTCTCCAAATTGGCCAACAAAAAGCGTTGCTGATTTTTCCTGGAAAATACACTAAAAATCCTACGAGCCGTTCCCGAGTAATCACACCTTCTCCAAATTGGCAAAAAAAAAGCGTTGTTGATTTTTCCTGGAAAATACACTAAAAATCCTACGAGCCGTTCCCGAGTAATCACACCTTCTCCAAATTGGCAAAAAAAAGCGTTGTTGATTTTTCCTGGAAAATACACTAAAAATCCTACGAGCCGTTCCCGAGTAATCTTATCTTCTCCAAATTGGCCAAAAAAAAAAGCGTTGCTGATTTTTCCTTGAAAATACACTAAAAAACCTACGAGCCGTTCCCGAGTAATCACACCTTCTCCAAATTGGCCAAAAAAAAGCGTTGCACATTTTTCCTGGAAAAAACACTAAAAATCTTACGAGCCGTTCCCGAGTAATCACACCTTCTCCAAATTGGCCAAAAAAAGGCATTGCTGATTTTTCCTGGAAAATACACTAAAAATCCTACGAGCCGTTCCCGAGTAATCTTATCTTCTCCAAATTGGCCAAAAAAAAAAGCGTTGCTGATTTTTCCTTGAAAATACACTAAAAAACCTACGAGCCGTTCCCGAGTAATCCCATCTTCTCCAAATTGGCCAAAAAAAAAGCGTTGCTGATCTTTCCTGGAAAATACACTAAAAATCCTACGAGCCGTTCCCGAGTAATCACACCTTCTCCAAATTGGCAAAAAAAAGCGTTGTTGATTTTTCCTGGAAAATACACTAAAAATCCTACGAGCCGTTCCCGAGTAATCACACCTTCTCCAAATTGGCCAAAAAAAAGCGTTGCTGATTTTTCCTGGAAATTACACTAAAAATCCTACGAGCCGATCCCGAGTAATCCCATCTTCTCCAAATTGGCCAAAAAAAAGCGTTGCTGATTTTTCCTGGAAAATACACTAAAAATCCTACGAGCCTTTCACGAGTAATCACACCTTCTCCAAATTGGCAAAAAAAAGCGTTGTTGATTTTTCCTGGAAAATACACTAAAAATCCTACGAGCCGTTCCCGAGTAATCACACCTTCTCCAAATTGGCCAAAAAAAAGCGTTGTTGATTTTTCTTGGAAAATACACTAAAAATCCTACGAGCCGTTCCCGAGTAATCCCATCTTCTCCAAATTGGCCAAAAAAAAAGCGTTGCTGATTTTTCCTGGAAAATACACTAAAAATCCTACGAGCCGTTCCCGAGTAATCACACCTTCTCCAAATTGGCCAAAAAAAAGCGTTGCTGATTTTTCCTGGAAAATACACTAAAAAACCTACGAGCCGTTCCCGAGTAATCCCATCTTCTCCAAATTGGCCAACAAAAAGCGTTGCTGATTTTTCCTGGAAAATACACTAAAAATTCTACGAGCCGTTTCCGAGTAATCCCATCTTCTCCAAATTGGCCAAAAAAAAACGTTGCTGATTTTTCCTGGAAAATACACTAAAAAACCTACGAGCCGTTCCCGAGTAATCCCATCTTCTCCAAATTGGCCAAAAAATGCGTTGTTGATTTTTCATGGAAAATACACTAAAAATGCTACGAGCCGAGTAATCCCATCTTCTCCAAATTGGCCAAAAAAAAACGTTGCTGATTTTTCCTGGAAAATACACTAAAAAACCTACGAGCCGTTCCCGAGTAATCCCATCTTCTCCAAATTGGCCAAAAAAGCGTTGTTGATTTTTCCTGGAAAATACACTAAAAATCCTACGAGCCGTTCCCGAGTAATCTTATCTTCTCCAAATTGGCCAAAAAAAAAAGCGTTGCTGATTTTTCCTTGAAAATACACTAAAAAAACCTACGAGCCGTTCTGGAGTAATCCCATCTTCTCCAAATTAGCAAAAAAAAGCGTTGTTGATTTTTCCTGGAAAATACACTAAAAATCCTACGAGCCGTTCCCGAGTAATCACACCTTCTCCAAATTGGCCAAAAAAAGCGTTGTTGATTTTTCCTGGAAAATACACTAAAAATCCTACGAGCCGTTCCCGAGTAATCACACCTTCTCCAAATTGGCCAACAAAAAGCGTTGCTGATTTTTCCTGGAAATTACACTAAAAATCCTACGAGCCGTTCCCGAGTAATCCCATCTTCTACAAATTGGCCAAAAAAAAGCGTTGCTGATTTTTCCTGGAAAATACACTAAAAATCCTACGAGCCGTTCCCGAGTAATCACACCTTCTCGAAATTGGCCAAAAAAAAAGCGTTGCACATTTTTCCTGGAAAATACACTAAAAATCCTACGAGCCGTTCCCGAGTAATCACACCTTCTCCAAATTGGCCAAAAAAAAGCGTTGTTGATTATTCCTGGAAAATACACTAAAAATCTTACGAGCCGTTCCCGAGTAATCACACCTTCTCCAAATTGGCAAAAAAAAGCGTTGTTGATTTTTCCTGGAAAATACACTAAAAATCCTACGAGCCGTTCCCGAGTAATCACACCTTCTCCAAATTGGCCAAAAAAAGCGTTGTTGATTTTTCCTGGAAATTACACTAAAAATCCTACGAGCCGTTCCCGAGTAATCACACCTTCTCCAAATTGGCAAAAAAAAGCGTTGCTGATTTTTCCTGGAAATTACACTAAAAATCCTACGAGCCGTTCCCGAGTAATCCCATCTTCTCCAAATTGGCCAAAAAAAAGCGTTGCTGATTTTTCCTGAAAAATACACTAAAAATCCTACGAGCCGTTCCCGAGTAATCACACCTTCTCCAAATTGGCAAAAAAAAACCTTGCTGATTTTTCCTGGAAAATACACTAAAAATCCTACGAGCCGTTCCCGAGTAATCACACCTTCTCTAAATTGGCCAAAAACAGCGTTGCTGATTTTTCCTTGAAAATACACTAAAAAACCTACGAGCCGTTCCCGAGTAATCCCATCTTCTCCGAATTGGCCAAAAAAAAGCGTTGCACATTTTTCCTGGAAAATATATTAAAAATTTTATGAGCCGTTCCCGAGTAATCACACCTTCTCCAAATTGGAAAAAAAAAGCGTTGCACATTTTTCCTGGAAAATACACTAAAAATCCTACGAGCCGTTCCCGAGTAATCCCATCTTCTCCAAATTGGCCAAAAAAAAGCGTTGCTGATTTTTCCTGGAAAATACACTAAAAATTCTACGATTCGTTCCCGAGTAATAATACCTTCTCCAAATTGGCCAAAAAAAAGCGTTGTTGATTTTTCCTGGAAAATAAACTAAAAATCCTACGAGCCGTTCCCGAGTAATCCCATCTTCTCCAAATTAGAAAAAAAAGCGTTGCTGATTTTTCCTGGAAAATACACTAAAAATCCTACGAGCCGTTCCCGAGTAATCCCATCTTCTCCAAATTAGCAAAAAAAAAGCGTTGCTGATTTTTCCTGGAAAATACACTTAAAATCCTACGAGCCGTTCCCGAGTAATCACACCTTCTCCAAATTGGCAAAAAAAAAGCGTTGCTGATTTTTCCTGGAAATTACACTAAAAATCCTACGAGCCGATCCCGAGTAATCCCATCTTCTCCAAATTGGCCAAAAAAAAGCGTTGCTGATTTTTCCTGGAAAATACACTAAAAATCCTACGAGCCTTTCACGAGTAATCACACCTTCTCCAAATTGGCAAAAAAAAGCGTTGTTGATTTTTCCTGGAAAATACACTAAAAATCCTACGAGCCGTTCCCGAGTAATCACACCTTCTCCAAATTGGCCAAAAAAAGCGTTGTTGATTGTTCTTGGAAAATACACTAAAAATCCTACGAGCCGTTCCCGAGTAATCCCATCTTCTCCAAATTGGCCAAAAAAAAAGCGTTGCTGATTTTTCCTGGAAAATACACTAAAAATCCTACGAGCCGTTCCCGAGTAATCACACCTTCTCCAAATTGGCCAAAAAAAGCGTTGCAGATTTTTCCTGGAAAATACACTAAAAAACCTACGAGCCGTTCCCGAGTAATCCCATCTTCTCCAAATTGGCCAACAAAAAGCGTTGCTGATTTTTCCTGGAAAATACACTAAAAATTCTACGAGCCGTTTCCGAGTAATCCCATCTTCTCCAAATTGGCCAAAAAAAAACGTTGCTGATTTTTCCTGGAAAATACACTAAAAAACCTACGAGCCGTTCCCGAGTAATCCCATCTTCTCCAAATTGGCCAAAAAAAGCGTTGTTGATTTTTCATGGAAAATACACTAAAAATCCTACAAGCCGAGTAATCCCATCTTCTCCAAATTGGCCAAAAAAAAACGTTGCTGATTTTTCCTGGAAAATACACTAAAAAACCTACGAGCCGTTCCCGAGTAATCCCATCTTCTCCAAATTGGCCAAAAAAAGCGTTGTTGATTTTTCCTGGAAAATACACTAAAAATCCTACGAGCCGTTCCCGAGTAATCTTATCTTCTCCAAATTGGCCAAAAAAAAAAGCGTTGCTGATTTTTCCTTGAAAATACACTAAAAAACCTACGAGCCGTTCTGGAGTAATCCCATCTTCTCCAAATTAGCAAAAAAAAGCGTTGTTGATTTTTCCTGGAAAATACACTAAAAATCCTACGAGCCGTTCCCGAGTAATCACACCTTCTCCAAATTGGCCAAAAAAAGCGTTGTTGATTTTTCCTGGAAAATACACTAAAAATCCTACGAGCCGTTCCCGAGTAATCACACCTTCTCCAAATTGGCCAACAAAAAGCGTTGCTGATTTTTCCTGGAAATTACACTAAAAATCCTACGAGCCGTTCCCGAGTAATCCCATCTTCTACAAATTGGCCAAAAAAAAGCGTTGCTGATTTTTCCTGGAAAATACACTAAAAATCCTACGAGCCGTTCCCGAGTAATCACACCTTCTCGAAATTGGCCAAAAAAAAAGCGTTGCACATTTTTCCTGGAAAATTCACTAAAAATCCTACGAGCCGTTCCCGAGTAATCACACCTTCTCCAAATTGGCCAAAAAAAAGCGTTGTTGATTATTCCTGGAAAATACACTAAAAATCTTACGAGCCGTTCCCGAGTAATCACACCTTCTCCAAATTGGCAAAAAAAAGCGTTGTTGATTTTTCCTGGAAAATACACTAAAAATCCTACGAGCCGTTCCCGAGTAATCACACCTTCTCCAAATTGGCCAAAAAAAGCGTTGTTGATTTTTCCTGGAAATTACACTAAAAATCCTACGAGCCGTTCCCGAGTAATCACACCTTCTCCAAATTGGCAAAAAAAAAGCGTTGCTGATTTTTCCTGGAAATTACACTAAAAATCCTACGAGCCGTTCCCGAGTAATCCCATCTTCTCCAAATTGGCCAAAAAAAAGCGTTGCTGATTTTTCCTGAAAAATACACTAAAAATCCTACGAGCCGTTCCCGAGTAATCACACCTTCTCCAAATTGGCAAAAAAAAACCTTGCTGATTTTTCCTGGAAAATACACTAAAAATCCTACGAGCCGTTCCCGAGTAATCACACCTTCTCTGAATTGGCCAAAAACAGCGTTGCTGATTTTTCCTTGAAAATACACTAAAAAACCTACGAGCCGTTCCCGAGTAATCCCATCTTCTCCGAATTGGCCAAAAAAAAGCGTTGCACATTTTTCCTGGAAAATATATTAAAAATTTTATGAGCTGTTCCCGAGTAATCACACCTTCTCCAAATTGGAAAAAAAAAGCGTTGCACATTTTTCCTGGAAAATACACTAAAAATCCTACGAGCCGTTCCCGAGTAATCCCATCTTCTCCAAATTGGCCAAAAAAAAGCGTTGCTGATTTTTCCTGGAAAATACACTAAAAATTCTACGATTCGTTCCCGAGTAATCATACCTTCTCCAAATTGGCCAAAAAAAAGCGTTGTTGATTTTTCCTGGAAAATAAACTAAAAATCCTACGAGCCGTTCCCGAGTAATCCCATCTTCTCCAAATTAGAAAAAAAAGCGTTGCTGATTTTTCCTGGAAAATACACTAAAAATCCTACGAGCCGTTCCCGAGTAATCCCATCTTCTCCAAATTAGCAAAAAAAAAAGCGTTGCTGATTTTTCCTGGAAAATACACTTAAAATCCTACGAGCCGTTCCCGAGTAATCCCATCTTCTCCAAATTGGCCAAAAAAAAGCGTTGCTGATTTTTCCTGGAAAATACACTAAAAATCCTACGAGCCGTTCCCGAGTAATCCCATCTTCTCCAAATTGGCCAAAAAAAAAGCGTTGCTGATTTTTCCTTGAAAATACACTAAAAAACCTACGAGCCGTTCTGGAGTAATCCCATCTTCTCTAAATTGGCAAAAAAAAGCGTTGTTGATTTTTCCTGGAAAATACACTAAAAATCCTACGAGCCGTTCCCGAGTAATCACACCTTCTCCAAATTGGCCAAAAAAAGCGTTGTTGATTTTTCCTGGAAAATACACTAAAAAACCTACGAGCCGTTCCCGAGTAATCCCATCTTCTCCAAATTAGCAAAAAAAAAGCGTTGCTGATTTTTCCTGGAAAATATACTTAAAATCCTACGAGCCGTTCCCGAGTATTCCCATCTTCTCCAAATTGGCCAAAAAAAGCGTTGCTGATTTTTCCTGGAAAATACACTAAAAATCCTACGAGCCGTTCCCGAGTAATCCCATCTTCTCCAAATTGGCCAAAAAAAAGCGTTGCTGATTTTTCCTGGAAATTACACTAAAAATCCTACGAGCCGTTCCCGAGTAATCCCATCTTCTCCAAATTGGCCAAAAAAAAGCGTTGCTGATTTTTCCTTGAAAATACACTAAAAAACCTACGAGCCGTTCCCAAGTAATCCCATCTTCTCCAAATTAGCAAAAAAAAAAGCGTTGCTGATTTTTCCTGGAAAATATATTAAAAGTTTTATGAGCCGTTCCCGAGTAATCACACCTTCTCCAAATTGGCCAAAAAAAAAAGCGTTGCACATTTTTCTTGGAAAATACACTAAAAATCCTACGAGCCGTTCCCGAGTAATCACACCTTCTCCAAATTGGCCAAAAAAAAAGCGTTGCTGATTTTTCCTTGAAAATACACTAACAAACCTACGAGCCGTTCTGGAGTAATCCCATCTTCTCCAAATTGGCCAAAAAAAAGCGTTGCACATTTTTCTTGGAAAATACACTAAAAATCCTACGAGCCGTTCCCGAGTAATCACACCTTCTCCAAATTGGCCAACAAAAAGCGTTGCTGATTTTTCCTGGAAAATACACTAAAAATCCTACGAGCCGTTCCCGAGTAATCACACCTTCTCCAAATTGGCCAACAAAAAGCGTTGCTGATTTTTCCTGGAAATTACACTAAAAATCCTACGAGCCGTTCCCGAGTAATCCCATCTTCTACAAATTGGCCAAAAAAAAGCGTTGCTGATTTTTCCTGGAAAATACACTAAAAATCCTACGAGCCGTTCCCGAGTAATCACACCTTCTCGAAATTGGCCAAAAAAAAAAGCGTTGCACATTTTTCCTGGAAAATACACTACAAATCCTACGAGCCGTTCCCGAGTAATCACACCTTCTCCAAATTGGCCAAAAAAAGCGTTGTTGATTATTCCTGGAAAATACACTAAAAATCTTACGAGCCGTTCCCGAGTAATCACACCTTCTCCAAATTGGCAAAAAAAGCGTTGTTGATTTTTCCTGGAAAATACACTAAAAATCCTACGAGCCGTTCCCGAGTAATCACACCTTCTCCAAATTGGCCAAAAAAAGCGTTGTTGATTTTTCCTGGAAATTACACTAAAAATCCTACGAGCCGTTCCCGAGTAATCACACCTTCTCCAAATTGGCAAAAAAAAAGCGTTGCTGATTTTTCCTGGAAATTACACTAAAAATCCTACGAGCCGTTCCCGAGTAATCCCATCTTCTCCAAATTGGCCAAAAAAAAGCGTTGCTGATTTTTCCTGGAAAATACACTAAAAATCCTACGAGCCGTTCCCAAGTAATCCCATCTTCTCCAAATTAGCAAAAAAAAAGCGTTGCTGATTTTTCCTGGAAAAAACACTAAAAATCTTACGAGCCGTTCCCGAGTAATCACACCTTCTCCAAATTGGCCAAAAAAAAGCGTTGCTGATTTTTCCTGGAAATTACACTAAAAATCCTACGAGCCGTTCCCGAGTAATCCCATCTTCTCCAAATTGGCCAAAAAAAAGCGTTGCTGATTTTTCCTGGAAAATACACTAAAAAACCTACGAGCCGTTCCCAAGTAATCCCATCTTCTCCAAATTAGCAAAAAAAAAAAGCGTTGCTGATTTTTCCTGGAAAAAACACTAAAAATCTTACGAGCCGTTCCCGAGTAATCACACCTTCTCCAAATTGGCCAAAAAAAAGCGTTGCTGATTTTTCCTGGAAATTACACTAAAAATCCTACGAGCCGTTCCCAAGTAATCCCATCTTCTCCAAATTAGCAAAAAAAAAAGCGTTGCTGATTTTTCCTGGAAAATATATTAAAAATTTTATGAGCCGTTCCCGAGTAATCACACCTTCTCCAAATTAGCAAAAAAAAAGCGTTGCTGATTTTTCCTGGAAAATATATTAAAAATTTTATGAGCCGTTCCCGAGTAATCACACCTTCTCCAAATTGGCAAAAAAAGCGTTGCTGATTTTTCCTGGAAAATACACTAAAAAACCTACGAGCCGTTCCCAAGTAATCCCATCTTCTCCAAATTAGCAAAAAAAAAAGCGTTGCTGATTTTTCCTGGAAAAAACACTAAAAATCTTACGAGCCGTTCCCGAGTAATCACACCTTCTCCAAATTGGCCAAAAAAAAGCGTTGCTGATTTTTTCCTGGAAATTACACTAAAAATCCTACGAGCCGTTCCCGAGTAATCCCATCTTCTCCAAATTAGCAAAAAAAAAAAGCGTTGCTGATTTTTCCTGGAAAATATATTAAAAATTTTATGAGCCGTTCCCGAGTAATCACACCTTCTCCAAATTGGCAAAAAAAAGCGTTGCTGATTTTTCCTGGAAAAAACACTAAAAATCCTACGAGCCGTTCCCAAGTAATCCCATCTTCTCCAAATTAGCAAAAAAAAGCGTTGCTGATTTTTCCTGGAAAATATATTAAAAATTTTATGAGCCGTTCCCGAGTAATCACACCTTCTCCAAATTGGCAAAAAAAAGCGTTGCTGATTTTTCCTGGAAAATACACTAAAAAACCTACGAGCCGTTCCCGAGTAATCCCATCTTCTCCAAATTAGCAAAAAAAAAGCGTTGCTGATTTTTCCTGGAAGGTTAGGTTAGGTTAGCAGGTTGCTGGTAAAGTGAAGATTAGATTCCAGCTCACTTGGGTCCTTGCATGGTCCCATTGTGCTACCTGTAATGAAGGAGAGTAATAGAGGGAGTAGTAAAGGGAGATTAGAGGTCAGAAGAAGAATAGGCAAAGAGAGGGACAGAGAAGAGCAGGAGAAGAACAGGTGGGAAAAAGTCGAGGCAAAGGGTGAATTCTGCAGTATAACAGGCAGGATGTCAGCCTACTATTGGGCGAACCATCCACTGCTCCTGATAAAGGAGCTAAGACAGCCAAGTTCCGTAACTGAAAGCTCGGAGAGGGTACTGAAGGATCTGTTGCCTAGAAAGCGAAGGCGGTAATCCTCCATAGCTGGGCAGCGGCATAGGAGGTGTGTTATGCTTTCATCTTCCTCCTCGTCGTTGCAGCTGAAGCAGTATTCGTTGTATGGTAAACCCATGCGTCTGGCATGGGTTCCGAAGGCGCAGTGCCCCGTGATCGTGGCCACAAGATTGCGCAATTGTTTTTTGGGAAAGTTCAGCAGATTTTTGGTTCTGTTGACGTCTATGCAAGGCCATAGTGTCCTCGCTGTGGTGCAGGTTGGCTCATTAAACCATCTGGTTTGTGCCAACTGCAAAAGTGTTTTATCAATTCGCTTCCAGCAGGCCAGGAGCGGAAGGCCGCAGAAATTGTCAATATCAGCAGCCTCTAGCTCTGTGCCTCTCCTGGCCAGATTGTCAGCGATGAAATTGCCTATATTTTCCCCGTGTCCCCGTATCCATACAAGGGTAACACTAGAATAATTAGCCAAATTGTTGAGTAATTTCCTGCATTCCAGGGTAAGAAGGGATGTTGTGTACACACCCGAGAGTGCAATTATTGCAGGTTTGCTGTCGGTTATGATTTGAATAACTCTGTTTGTTATTCGATAGTACCGCAGCCAATTTGTAGCCTTTTTGATGGCGGATATTTCAGCTTGTAAAATACTACATTCGTCCGGGAGTCTGAAGGAAATCTTGATCCCGAATTCTTCAATGTAGACACCCCCTCCAACCCTGGAGCCCCGTTTAGAGCCATCCGTGAACACTCGTAGGGCCCCGTGCGGTGTAGGGGGGAAGTCCTCCGATAAAGAGTAATTAAATATTCTATTAAAGGAAGGTTTTGGAATGCAATGGTCGATGAGATCAGGGATAGTTCCGATGGTCTCTACAATGCTGGCATGACCCCATGGTCGATGATTCCATGCGTCAATAGTACTAAGTCGTACCGCAGTGCGTAGTGCCAGCTTCCTAGCCAATAAGTCAGCCGGAAGCCAGCCCAGCATAGCAAATAGAGCCTTTGTGGGCGTAGTTCTAAGGGCACCAGTTATCATGATTGCCATTAAGCGAAGAGTTTTCTCAATTCGCTGTCGGTTTGTTGCCAAGTCCAATGCTTTCCACCAGATTGCAATACCGTAGAAGAGTGTTGGTTTGATAATAGTTTCAAATATCCAATTAATCCCTTTAGGACTTAAACCCCAGGTGGGACCAATGGCTTTCCTGCAAACATATATTGCCGCTACGGCTTTTGTTGCACGAGCGTGAAGATTGTCTCTCCATGTTAGTTTGCTGTCAAGGACGATGCCTAGAAATTTGGCCTTGTCCGATAGGGCTAGTGTAGTGCCATTTACTTTTGGTAAAGTAAAATTGGGAATTTTGTATCTTCTGGTGAAGAGCACTAGTTCCGTTTTGGTTGGGTTTACGCTGAGGCCGCTCTGTGAACACCACTTACTGACCTCGCTAAGTGCATCTTCCAACCTGTGCGTGATTGTATCAAGATGGAAGCCCGATGTAGCCACTGCCACATCATCTGCATATGCAACAGTATTGACGCACATGGACTCCAGTTTACTAAGCAGGACGTTTAATGCCACATTCCATAGCAGAGGGGATAGGACACCACCTTGTGGCGTACCCTTGCGGGCGTACCTCGTAATGCGTGCTTCCCCCATGGTAGATGTGATGGCTCTGCATTCAAGCAAATTCTTGATGAATTGACATAGTGACTGGTCTATTCCTAGCTCCGTGAGAGCTCGGATAATAGCAGCCGAATTGATATTATTAAAGGCGCCCTCAATGTCCATGAAAGCCACCAGAGTAAAGTTCTTATGCTCAAGTGATTTTTCTATGTGACCTACGAGCGAGTGTAGTGCCGTTTCAACCGATTTGCCTTTGGTGTAGGCGTGTTGATTGGCTGATAAAAGATTGCTGTCAATTGTCATAGTTCTGATGTGAACGTCGATCAGTCTTTCTAAAGTCTTTAGAAGAAAAGATGTAAGGCTGATAGGTCTGAAGTCCTTCGCCTTCGAGTGCGATGCTTTTCCCCCTTTTGGGATGAAAATTACATCGCATTTGGTCCATTGTTGCGGAATGTGGGACCAGGTAAGACATGCTCTGAAAATTGTGAGTAGCCAAGGTGTCACAAGGTCTAAATTATGTTGTAGATCTGCAGGAATGATTCCGTCCGGACCAGGTGATTTATACGGATGGAAACTTTTTATAGCCCAGTGAAGTCTGTCAGTAGTAATTTCTACGTTCGTGAAACACCGGGCAGGTGGGGAAGCATTTTGTACTTCCATAGAAGGAGAGCAGCCTGGAAAGTGAGTTTCCATTAGGGCTTCTAGGGACTCCAAGGAATTAGTAGTCCATTTACCATCTTGCTTCTGGATGAATCCAGGTACGGACGGTTGTTTGGCTAGAATTTTACGCAGCCTGCTAGTGTCGGAGAGGGATTCCACATTGTTGCAGAAATCTTTCCATGACTTGCATTTTGCGTTTCTGACTTGATTCTTAAATTTATTCAATGAGGCTTTATAAAGAGCCCAGTTACCCGTTCTTTTAGCCCCGTTAAAGAGTCTGCGGCAGCTTCTGCGAGACTCCTCTAAGCTGGCAGACCACCAAGGTGGTTTACTATTTTTGCGTTGTGTGGAAGGTTTGCAAGAGATTCTTGTTGCTTCCTTAAAGGCATCAGTTAGATTGCTGACAGCCAATTCTATGTCAGCTACTTCCTCTATGATTGGAGGATGTGCAATTATGGTGGTGAGGATATTCTTATGTTCCTCCCAGTTCGTTTTGCGTCTGTTTAAGAAAAGTTTGGAATTTCCGTTTGTAATACTAATATTGAATTCAATATAGCGGTGGTCAGAAAAGGAGCAGTCAGCTGAGACTCTCCAGTCCCTAATTATATGAGCATGTCTCGCACTAACAAGTGTAATATCTAGTACTTCTTGTCTGTTTGAGACTACAAAAGTTGGTTCTGAACCTCGATTTGACACTACTAAGTTATTATCAATAATAAAGTCAAATAGACACTCACCTCTTTCGTTGGTATCTGAGCTACCCCAGATATGGTGATGTGCATTTGCATCCGCACCCAGTAGGATTGGAATGCCTTTCAGATTGGCGTTGTGTGCCATCTTGTGGACCAGATTGTGTGGTGGTTGGTCCACATGGTCATGCGCCATGTAGCAGGATAGAATCCATATGGAGGATCCTCCTGTCTCCCATGCTGCGGTTACAGTATCTTCATCACTAAAATCAGAGAGAATGAAGATATTGAGATTTGCTCTTGCTAGGATACAGGATCTAATGTTTTTGTCATTGTTACCTGTTTTCGTTGCATACAGCAGCTTGTAGCCAGTGGTGCTGAGTCCAAGTATTTTGCCGTGTCTGGTCCACGGCTCTTGGATCAGCACAATGTCCTCCCCTTTTTCTGAAAGGCGGAGGGTTAATGCAGCTGACGCTGTCTTAGAATGATGCAGGTTGACCTGCAGCACCTTCGCCATTGTCCGCGTCGGGGTCATAGTTGACGTTTGCCTCGGCATCTCCCTGACTCGGGTTCAGGAGTGCGTCCTCGTCATCTCCGAAAATGAGTCCCTCCAGGAGATCCCCAACCAAACCTGCTGTTGATTGAGAGCATCCTGAAGTGACCGAATCCGCGGAGTCCCCTATGACCTCCGTGCCGGCTGGCTTGTCAGCTGCTTTTGTTGGCCCCTTCGTTTGGCCGCTAGGGTTTGCGGGATCGCGTTCGCCATCACCGCGGTACACACAGAGCCTGATTCCCATGAAACCGTAGAAAACCAGGCCCTGTCTGTCCCGAAGTAGAGGCAACGTCTCCTTGTTCAGGACAACGATCACCTTCCTACGAGCACCCTCCGCCCCAAAAACCTTGACCACCTTCCAATCACTGGTTGGTAGGTCAGGGTTCGCACGACGGAAGATGCCCAGGATAGCCTCTGGATCATGCGGCTCTGCCGGAATAATCGCAACTGCTCTCGGTCTACGAGGAATCTCGTTTACCGGGACCAATTCCAATCTCGCTCCAGGCCACACTTCACCAAGAGACTCGATCACCAACTTTAGCTTGGTGACCGACCTCTCGTCCGCACAGGAAACCAATTTGACACGGCCCTGGACCCAGCCAGCGTCCGTGAATTGAGGCGAGGTTTCTTGGGCCTCGCTGGTACTGCGCAGGTAAACGTCAAGCAGCCTTTGACAAATCAATCCCCATTGGGCATGATCGATTGATCCGTCGCTGTTGCTGCGATCAAGAACAGCTCTTATCAGCGGATTTTTAGCAACCTCGCTGTAAGACCTGCTCATGACTTTGCCGTCCACCTGTCTCTGTTTTTTGTTTGAGGGCTGCATCTGCTGCTGAGACGAGTCCTCTCCTGATCTCTGCCTTTTCGGGCCAGCAATTGCAGCCGGTTTGGCTGCGCCCTCAGGAGAAGATCCGTCTACAGCAGCCAGATGTGTTCTGGCCCAAGCTAGCGAGGATTTTTCCGCGCTAGTCAGTTCCGCCGCCGTCTTATTACCAAACCGCTCGATATAGCGTCGAGCGGCCCGTGACTCGGATATGGCTTTACGGGACGAGAACTTTCTTTCCCTTGAACCTGTCGAGGCGGATACATCAGGCGCAGTTGCCTTCGCTACAACCGGCGTATCCGCTACGATGATTTTGGGTGCAGTTGGCACAACTGGAGCATGTCCAGTCGGCGCACCTGTAGGTTTTGTATTTGCTGGTGCAGTTGGCACAGCTGGTTTGTCCACAGCCGGCACACCAGCAGGTGTTTTTTTGGGTACGTGAGGCGCAGCAGAGGTTTTCTCAGCCGGCGTACCCGTTTTAGTATTTGTAGCTAGGTTTTTACCAGCCGCGGAGGTGCCTGGACTTTCATCCCTGGACACACTCCGCTGCAATCTAGCCCTACCTAGCGACAGGGCTGCTGGTTTGTTTGTTGTTTGTTTGTTTGTTAGTTTTTTGTTTATTTTTTCCATGTAATTAATTTTGTTCCCACGAGTGAGCGCGTAAGGGGTTGGACGATCCATGCAGGGACGGCGTACATGGATTAGGCAACTGATTGTTTACAACCGATCCGTGCCCTGGCATCGGAGGGGAGTCGTTAACGACCAGTTCTCTTTATCCACTTACTGGCCATCCAGGCCTCGGCACGACTTCCAAACACCTTTGCACTTACAAGTGGGGTAGCATTGTTTTGGTCCGCGGGTCCGGTAAAAAATTCCTAGCCACCGTCATGATGGTGTAGGTGAGTCATACCCGCGATCCTTGGCGGGCCGCAAGACCACCTAAGGGTGTGAATTGCCACCGACCCTGAGTCGTGCAACAACTCCTCAGCAAGAGCTCATTCATAAATTGAATGCCGATCGTGCTCAGGGGTCGCAGGGGGATGACCCTCCATCATGACCACACTCATCCCAAGCACCAGCATAAGCTGCCTGCTTGAGCCGAGTGCCTTCATGTTTCATTCGGTTGGCTAGAATCCACCTAAGACCTCGGCCTGGTATAATAACACGTGCACCCCTGATGTATTGAGCCCACGTGGCATTAAGCCTGGCCCGAGTCATGCCTTTGACTTAATAACCATTTGCTGATTAATGAGCCACTGGCATGTCTCTACCCCTATCCGCCACCTGGGGACGCGCCCGATGGGAGACTACCACCTCTCCACACGGGATTTTTCCTGGAAAATACACTTAAAATCCTACGAGCCGTTCCCGAGTAATCACACCTTCTCCAAATTGGCCAAAAAAAGCGTTGCTGATTTTTCCTGGAAAATACACTAAAAATCCTACGAGCCGTTCCCGAGTAATCACACCTTCTCCAAATTGGCCAAAAAAAGCGTTGTTGATTTTTCCTGGAAAATACACTAAAAATCCTACGAGCCGTTCCCGAGTAATCACACCTTCTCCAAATTGGCCAAAAAAAAGCGTTGTTGATTTTTCCTGGAAAATAAACTAAAAATCCTACGAGCTGTTCCCGAGTAATCCCATCTTCTCCAAATTGGCCAAAAAAAAAGCGTTGTTGATTTTTCCTGGAAAATACACTAAAAATCCTACGAGCCGTTCCCGAGTAATCACACCTTCTCCAAATTGGCCAAAAAAAAGCGTTGCTGATTTTTCCTGGAAATTACACTAAAAATCCTACGAGCCGTTCCCGAGTAATCCCATCTTCTCCAAATTGGCCAACAAAAAGCGTTGCTGATTTTTCCTGGAAAATACACTAAAAATCCTACGAGCCGTTCCCGAGTAATCACACCTTCTCCAAATTGGCAAAAAAAAGCGTTGTTGATTTTTCCTGGAAAATACACTAAAAATCCTACGAGCCGTTCCCGAGTAATCACACCTTCTCCAAATTGGCAAAAAAAAGCGTTGTTGATTTTTCCTGGAAAATACACTAAAAATCCTACGAGCCGTTCCCGAGTAATCTTATCTTCTCCAAATTGGCCAAAAAAAAAAGCGTTGCTGATTTTTCCTTGAAAATACACTAAAAAACCTACGAGCCGTTCCCGAGTAATCACACCTTCTCCAAATTGGCAAAAAAAAAGCGTTGCACATTTTTCCTGGAAAAAACACTAAAAATCTCACGAGCCGTTCCCGAGTAATCACACCTTCTCCAAATTGGCCAAAAAAAGGCATTGCTGATTTTTCCTGGAAAATACACTAAAAATCCTACGAGCCGTTCCCGAGTAATCTTATCTTCTCCAAATTGGCCAAAAAAAAAAGCGTTGCTGATTTTTCCTTGAAAATACACTAAAAAACCTACGAGCCGTTCCCGAGTAATCCCATCTTCTCCAAATTGGCCAAAAAAAAGCGTTGCTGATTTTTCCTGGAAAATACACTAAAAATCCTACGAGCCGTTCCCGAGTAATCACACCTTCTCCAAATTGGCAAAAAAAAGCGTTGTTGATTTTTCCTGGAAAATACACTAAAAATCCTACGAGCCGTTCCCGAGTAATCACACCTTCTCCAAATTGGCCAAAAAAAAGCGTTGCTGATTTTTCCTGGAAATTACACTAAAAATCCTACGAGCCGATCCCGAGTAATCCCATCTTCTCCAAATTGGCCAAAAAAAAAGCGTTGCTGATTTTTCCTGGAAAATACACTAAAAATCCTACGAGCCTTTCACGAGTAATCACACCTTCTCCAAATTGGCAAAAAAAAGCGTTGTTGATTTTTCCTGGAAAATACACTAAAAATCCTACGAGCCGTTCCCGAGTAATCACACCTTCTCCAAATTGGCCAAAAAAAGCGTTGTTGATTTTTCTTGGAAAATACACTAAAAATCCTACGAGCCGTTCCCGAGTAATCCCATCTTCTCCAAATTGGCCAAAAAAAAAAGCGTTGCTGATTTTTCCTGGAAAATACACTAAAAATCCTACGAGCCGTTCCCGAGTAATCACACCTTCTCCAAATTGGCCAAAAAAAGCGTTGCTGATTTTTCCTGGAAAATACACTAAAAAACCTACGAGCCGTTCCCGAGTAATCCCATCTTCTCCAAATTGGCCAACAAAAAGCGTTGCTGATTTTTCCTGGAAAATACACTAAAAATTCTACGAGCCGTTCCCGAGTAATCCCATCTTCTCCAAATTGGCCAAAAAAAAACGTTGCTGATTTTTCCTGGAAAATACACTAAAAAACCTACGAGCCGTTCCCGAGTAATCCCATCTTCTCCAAATTGGCCAAAAAAAGCGTTGTTGATTTTTCATGGAAAATACACTAAAAATCCTACGAGCCGAGTAATCCCATCTTCTCCAAATTGGCCAAAAAAAACGTTGCTGATTTTTCCTGGAAAATACACTAAAAAACCTACGAGCCGTTCCCGAGTAATCCCATCTTCTCCAAATTGGCCAAAAAAAGCGTTGTTGATTTTTCCTGGAAAATACACTAAAAATCCTACGAGCCGTTCCCGAGTAATCTTATCTTCTCCAAATTGGCCAAAAAAAAAAAGCGTTGCTGATTTTTCCTTGAAAATACACTAAAAAACCTACGAGCCGTTCTGGAGTAATCCCATCTTCTCCAAATTAGCAAAAAAAAGCGTTGTTGATTTTTCCTGGAAAATACACTAAAAATCCTACGAGCCGTTCCCGAGTAATCACACCTTCTCCAAATTGGCCAAAAAAAGCGTTGTTGATTTTTCCTGGAAAATACACTAAAAATCCTACGAGCCGTTCCCGAGTAATCACACCTTCTCCAAATTGGCCAACAAAAAGCGTTGCTGATTTTTCCTGGAAATTACACTAAAAATCCTACGAGCCGTTCCCGAGTAATCCCATCTTCTACAAATTGGCCAAAAAAAGCGTTGCTGATTTTTCCTGGAAAATACACTAAAAATCCTACGAGCCGTTCCCGAGTAATCACACCTTCTCGAAATTGGCCAAAAAAAAAAGCGTTGCACATTTTTCCTGGAAAATACACTAAAAATCCTACGAGCCGTTCCCGAGTAATCACACCTTCTCCAAATTGGCCAAAAAAAAGCGTTGTTGATTATTCCTGGAAAATACACTAAAAATCTTACGAGCCGTTCCCGAGTAATCACACCTTCTCCAAATTGGCAAAAAAAAGCGTTGTTGATTTTTCCTGGAAAATACACTAAAAATCCTACGAGCCGTTCCCGAGTAATCACACCTTCTCCAAATTGGCCAAAAAAATCGTTGTTGATTTTTCCTGGAAATTACACTAAAAATCCTACGAGCCGTTCCCGAGTAATCACACCTTCTCCAAATTGGCAAAAAAAAGCGTTGCTGATTTTTCCTGGAAATTACACTAAAAATCCTACGAGCCGTTCCCGAGTAATCCCATCTTCTCCAAATTGGCCAAAAAAAAGCGTTGCTGATTTTTCCTGAAAAATACACTAAAAATCCTACGAGCCGTTCCCGAGTAATCACACCTTCTCCAAATTGGCAAAAAAAAACCTTGCTGATTTTTCCTGGAAAATACACTAAAAAACCTACGAGCCGTTCCCGAGTAATCACACCTTCTCTAAATTGGCCAAAAACAGCGTTGCTGATTTTTCCTTGAAAATACACTAAAAAACCTACGAGCCGTTCCCGAGTAATCCCATCTTCTCCGAATTGGCCAAAAAAAAGCGTTGCACATTTTTCCTGGAAAATATATTAAAAATTTTATGAGCCGTTCCCGAGTAATAACACCTTCTCCAAATTGGAAAAAAAAAGCGTTGCACATTTTTCCTGGAAAATACACTAAAAATCCTACGAGCCGTTCCCGAGTAATCCCATCTTCTCCAAATTGGCCAAAAAAAAGCGTTGCTGATTTTTCCTGGAAAATACACTAAAAATTCTACGATTCGTTCCCGAGTAATCATACCTTCTCCAAATTGGCCAAAAAAAAGCGTTGTTGATTTTTCCTGGAAAATAAACTAAAAATCCTACGAGCCGTTCCCGAGTAATCCCATCTTCTCCAAATTAGAAAAAAAAGCGTTGCTGATTTTTCCTGGAAAATACACTAAAAATCCTACGAGCCGTACCCGAGTAATCCCATCTTCTCCAAATTAGCAAAAAAAAGCGTTGCTGATTTTTCCTGGAAAATACACTTAAAATCCTACGAGCCGTTCCCGAGTAATCCCATCTTCTCCAAATTGGCCAAAAAAAAGCGTTGCTGATTTTTCCTGGAAAATACACTAAAAATCCTACGAGCCGTTCCCGAGTAATCCCATCTTCTCCAAATTGGCAAAAAAAAAAGCGTTGCTGATTTTTCCTTGAAAATACACTAAAAAACCTACGAGCCGTTCTGGAGTAATCCCATCTTCTCTAAATTGGCAAAAAAAAGCGTTGTTGATTTTTCCTGGAAAATACACTAAAAATCCTACGAGCCGTTCCCGAGTAATCACACCTTCTCCAAATTGGCCAAAAAAAGCGTTGTTGATTTTTCCTGGAAAATACACTAAAAAACCTACGAGCCGTTCCCGAGTAATCCCATCTTCTCCAAATTAGCAAAAAAAAAGCGTTGCTGATTTTTCCTGGAAAATATACTTAAAATCCTACGAGCCGTTCCCGAGTATTCCCATCTTCTCCAAATTGGCCAAAAAAAGCGTTGCTGATTTTTCCTGGAAAATACACTAATAATCCTACAACCGTTCCCGAGTAATCCCATCTTCTCCAAATTGGCCAAAAAAAAGCGTTGCTGATTTTTCCTGGAAATTACACTAAAAATCCTACGAGCCGTTCCCGAGTAATCCCATCTTCTCCAAATTGGCCAAAAAAAAGCGTTGCTGATTTTTCCTTGAAAATACACTAAAAAACCTACGAGCCGTTCCCAAGTAATCACATCTTCTCCAAATTAGCAAAAAAAAAAGCGTTGCTGATTTTTCCTGGAAAATATATTAAAAGTTTTATGAGCCGTTCCCGAGTAATCACACCTTCTCCAAATTGGCCAAAAAAAAAAGCGTTGCACATTTTTCTTGGAAAATACACTAAAAATCCTACGAGCCGTTCCCGAGTAATCACACCTTCTCCAAATTGGCCAAAAAAAAAGCGTTGCTGATTTTTCCTTGAAAATACACTAACAAACCTACGAGCCGTTCCCGAGTAAACCCATCTTCTCCAAATTGGCCAAAAAAAAAAAGCGTTGCTGATTTTTCCTTGAAAATACACTAAAAAACCTACGAGCCGTTCTGGAGTAATCCCATCTTCTCCAAATTGGCCAAAAAAAAGCGTTGCACATTTTTCTTGGAAAATACACTAAAAATCCTACGAGCCGTTCCCGAGTAATCACACCTTCTCCAAATTGGCCAACAAAAAGCGTTGCTGATTTTTCCTGGAAAATACACTAAAAATCCTACGAGCCGTTCCCGAGTAATCACACCTTCTCCAAATTGGCCAACAAAAAGCGTTGCTGATTTTTCCTGGAAATTACACTAAAAATCCTACGAGCCGTTCCCGAGTAATCCCATCTTCTACAAATTGGCCAAAAAAAAGCGTTGCTGATTTTTCCTGGAAAATACACTAAAAATCCTACGAGCCGTTCCCGAGTAATCACACCTTCTCGAAATTGGCCAAAAAAAAAAGCGTTGCACATTTTTCCTGGAAAATACACTACAAATCCTACGAGCCGTTCCCGAGTAATCACACCTTCTCCAAATTGGCCAAAAAAAGCGTTGTTGATTATTCCTGGAAAATACACTAAAAATCTTACGAGCCGTTCCCGAGTAATCACACCTTCTCCAAATTGGCAAAAAAAAGCGTTGTTGATTTTTCCTGGAAAATACACTAAAAATCCTACGAGCCGTTCCCGAGTAATCACACCTTCTCCAAATTGGCCAAAAAAAGCGTTGTTGATTTTTCCTGGAAATTACACTAAAAATCCTACGAGCCGTTCCCGAGTAATCACACCTTCTCCAAATTGGCAAAAAAAAGCGTTGCTGATTTTTCCTGGAAATTACACTAAAAATCCTACGAGCCGTTCCCGAGTAATCCCATCTTCTCCAAATTGGCCAAAAAAAAGCGTTGCTGATTTTTCCTGAAAAATACACTAAAAATCCTACGAGCCGTTCCCGAGTAATCACACCTTCTCCAAATTGGCAAAAAAAAAACCTTGCTGATTTTTCCTGAAAAATACACTAAAAATCCTACGAGCCGTTCCCGAGTAATCACACCTTCTCTAAATTGGCCAAAAAAAGCGTTGCTGATTTTTCCTTGAAAATACACTAAAAAACCTACGAGCCGTTCCCGAGTAATCCCATCTTCTCCGAATTGGCCAAAAAAAAGCGTTGCACATTTTTCCTGGAAAATACACTAAAAATCCTACGAGCCGTTCCCGAGTAATCCCATCTTCTCCAAATTGGCCAAAAAAAAGCGTTGCTGATTTTTCCTGGAAAATACACTAAAAATTCTACGATTCGTTCCCGAGTAATCATACCTTCTCCAAATTGGCCAAAAAAAAGCGTTGTTGATTTTTCCTGGAAAATAAACTAAAAATCCTACGAGCCGTTCCCGAGTAATCCCATCTTCTCCAAATTAGAAAAAAAAGCGTTGCTGATTTTTCCTGGAAAATACACTAAAAATCCTACGAGCCGTTCCCGAGTAATCCCATCTTCTCCAAATTAGCAAAAAAAAAGCGTTGCTGATTTTTCCTGGAAAATACACTTAAAATCCTACGAGCCGTTCCCGAGTAATCCCATCTTCTCCAAATTGGCCAAAAAAAAGCGTTGCTGATTTTTCCTGGAAAATACACTAAAAATCCTACGAGCCGTTCCCGAGTAATCACACCTTCTCGAAATTGGCCAAAAAAAAAGCGTTGCACATTTTTCCTGGAAAATACAGTAAAAATCCTACGAGCCGTTCCCGAGTAATCCCATCTTCTCCAAATTGGCCAAAAAAAAAGCGTTGCTGATTTTTCCTTGAAAATACACTAAAAAACCTACGAGCCGTTCTGGAGTAATCCCATCTTCTCTAAATTGGCAAAAAAAAGCGTTGTTGATTTTTCCTGGAAAATACACTAAAAATCCTACGAGCCGTTCCCGAGTAATCACACCTTCTCCAAATTGGCCAAAAAAAGCGTTGTTGATTTTTCCTGGAAAATACACTAAAAAACCTACGAGCCGTTCCCGAGTAATCCCATCTTCTCCAAATTAGCAAAAAAAAAGCGTTGCTGATTTTTCCTGGAAAATATACTTAAAATCCTACGAGCCGTTCCCGAGTATTCCCATCTTCTCCAAATTGGCCAAAAAAGCGTTGCTGATTTTTCCTGGAAAATACACTAAAAATCCTACGAGCCGTTCCCGAGTAATCCCATCTTCTCCAAATTGGCCAAAAAAAAGCGTTGCTGATTTTTCCTGGAAATTACACTAAAAATCCTACGAGCCGTTCCCGAGTAATCCCATCTTCTCCAAATTGGCCAAAAAAAAGCGTTGCTGATTTTTCCTTGAAAATACACTAAAAAACCTACGAGCCGTTCCCAAGTAATCCCATCTTCTCCAAATTAGCAAAAAAAAAAGCGTTGCTGATTTTTCCTGGAAAATATATTAAAAGTTTTATGAGCCGTTCCCGAGTAATCACACCTTCTCCAAATTGGCCAAAAAAAAAAGCGTTGCACATTTTTCTTGGAAAATACACTAAAAATCCTACGAGCCGTTCCCGAGTAATCACACCTTCTCCAAATTGGCCAAAAAAAAAGCGTTGCTGATTTTTCCTTGAAAATACACTAACAAACCTACGAGCCGTTCCCGAGTAATCCCATCTTCTCCGAATTGGCCAAAAAAAAGCGTTGCTGATTTTTCCTGGAAATTACACTAAAAATCCTACGAGCCGTTCCCGAGTAATCCCATCTTCTCCAAATTGGCCAAAAAAAAAAGCGTTGCTGATTTTTCCTTGAAAATACACTAAAAAACCTACGAGCCGTTCTGGAGTAATCCCATCTTCTCCAAATTGGCAAAAAAAACGTTGTTGATTTTTCCTGGAAAATACACTAAAAATCCTACGAGCCGTTCCCGAGTAATCACACCTTCTCCAAATTGGCCAACAAAAAGCGTTGCTGATTTTTCCTGGAAAATACACTAAAAATCCTACGAGCCGTTCCCGAGTAATCCCATCTTCTCCAAATTGGCCAAAAAAAAGCGTTGCTGATTTTTCCTGGAAAATACACTAAAAATCCTACGAGCCGTTCCCGAGTAATCACACCTTCTCCAAATTGGCAAAAAAAACCTTGCTGATTTTTCCTGGAAAATACACTAAAAATCCTACGAGCCGTTCCCGAGTAATCACACCTTCTCTAAATTGGCCAAAAAAAGCGTTGCTGATTTTTCCTTGAAAAAAAACTAAAAAACCTACGAGCCGTTCCCGAGTAATCCCATCTTCTCCGAATTGGCCAAAAAAAAGCGTTGCACATTTTTCCTGGAAAATATATTAAAAATTTTATGAGCCGTTCCCGAGTAATCACACCTTCTCCAAATTGGCAAAAAAAAGCGTTGCACATTTTTCCTGGAAAATACACTAAAAATCCTACGAGCCGTTCCCGAGTAATCCCATCTTCTCCAAATTGGCCAAAAAAAAGCGTTGCTGATTTTTCCTGGAAAATACACTAAAAATTCTACGAGCCGTTCCCGAGTAATAAAACCTTCTCCAAATTGGCCAAAAAAAAGCGTTGTTGATTTTTCCTGGAAAATAAACTAAAAATCCTACGAGCCGTTCCCGAGTAATCCCATCTTCTCCAAATTAGAAAAAAAAGCGTTGCTGATTTTTCCTGGAAAATACACTAAAAATCCTACGAGCCGTTCCCGAGTAATCCCATCTTCTCCAAATTAGCAAAAAAAAAGCGTTGCTGATTTTTCCTGGAAAATACACTTAAAATCCTACGAGCCGTTCCCGAGTAATCCCATCTTCTCCAAATTGGCCAAAAAAAAGCGTTGCTGATTTTTCCTGGAAAATACACTTAAAATCCTACGAGCCGTTCCCGAGTAATCACACCTTCTCGAAATTGGCCAAAAAAAAAAGCGTTGCACATTTTTCCTGGAAAATACACTAAAAATCCTACGAGCCGTTCCCGAGTAATCACACCTTCTCCAAATTGGCCAAAAAAAGCGTTGCTGATTTTTCCTTGAAAATACACTAAAAAACCTACGAGCCGTTCCCGAGTAATCCCATCTTCTCCGAATTGGCCAAAAAAAAGCATTGCACATTTTTCCTGGAAAATATATTAAAAATTTTATGAGCCGTTCCCGAGTAATCACACCTTCTCCAAATTGGCAAAAAAAAGCGTTGCACATTTTTCCTGGAAAATACACTAAAAATCCTACGAGCCGTTCCCGAGTAATTCCATCTTCTCCAAATTGGCCAAAAAAAAAGCGTTGCTGATTTTTCCTGGAAAATACACTAAAAATTCTACGAGCCGTTCCCGAGTAATAAAACCTTCTCCAAATTGGCCAAAAAAAAAGCGTTGTTGATTTTTCCTGGAAAATAAACTAAAAATCCTACGAGCCGTTCCCGAGTAATCCCATCTTCTCCAAATTAGAAAAAAAAGCGTTGCTGATTTTTCCTGGAAAATACACTAAAAATCCTACGAGCCGTTCCCGAGTAATCCCATCTTCTCCAAATTAGCAAAAAAAAAGCGTTGCTGATTTTTCCTGGAAAATACACTTAAAATCCTACGAGCCGTTCCCGAGTAATCCCATCTTCTCCAAATTGGCCAAAAAAAAGCGTTGCTGATTTTTCCTGGAAAATACACTAAAAATCCTACGAGCCGTTCCCGAGTAATCACACCTTCTCGAAATTGGCAAAAAAAAAAAAGCGTTGCACATTTTTCCTGGAAAATACACTAAAAATCCTACGAGCCGTTCCCGAGTAATTCCATCTTCTCCAAATTGGCCAAAAAAAAAGCGTTGCTGATTTTTCCTGGAAAATACACTAAAAATTCTACGAGCCGTTCCCGAGTAATAAAACCTTCTCCAAATTGGCCAAAAAAAAAGCGTTTTTGATTTTTCCTGGAAAATAAACTAAAAATCCTACGAGCCGTTCCCGAGTAATCCCATCTTCTCCAAATTAGAAAAAAAAGCGTTGCTGATTTTTCCTGGAAAATACACTAAAAATCCTACGAGCCGTTCCCGAGTAATCCCATCTTCTCCAAATTAGCAAAAAAAAAGCGTTGCTGATTTTTCCTGGAAAATACACTTAAAATCCTACGAGCCGTTCCCGAGTAATCCCATCTTCTCCAAATTGGCCAAAAAAAAGCGTTGCTGATTTTTCCTGGAAAATACACTAAAAATCCTACGAGCCGTTCCCGAGTAATCACACCTTCTCGAAATTGGCCAAAAAAAAAAAGCGTTGCACATTTTTCCTAGAAAATACACTAAAAATCCTACGAGCCGTTCCCGAGTAATCACACCTTCTCCAAATTGGCCAAAAAAAGCGTTGCTGATTTTTCCTTGAAAATACACTAACAAACCTACGAGCCGTTCCCGAGTAATCCCATCTTCTCCGAATTGGCCAAAAAAAAGCGTTGCTGATTTTTCCTGGAAATTACACTAAAAAACCTACGAGCCGTTCCCGAGTAATCCCATCTTCTCCAAATTGGCCAAAAAAAAAAGCGTTGCTGATTTTTCCTTGAAAATACACTAAAAAACCTACGAGCCGTTCTGGAGTAATCCCATCTTCTCTAAATTGGCAAAAAAAAGCGTTGTTGATTTTTCCTGGAAAATACACTAAAAATCCTACGAGCCGTTCCCGAGTAATCACACCTTCTCCAAATTGGCCAAAAAAAGCGTTGTTGATTTTTCCTGGAAAATACACTAAAAATCCTACGAGCCGTTCCCGAGTAATCCCATCTTCTCCAAATTAGCAAAAAAAAAGCGTTGCTGATTTTTCCTGGAAAATACACTTAAAATCCTACGAGCCGTTCCCGAGTAATCCCATCTTCTCCAAATTGGCCAAAAAAAAGCGTTGCTGATTTTTCCTGGAAAATACACTAAAAATCCTACGAGCCGTTCCCGAGTAATCCCATCTTCTCCAAATTAGCAAAAAAAAAGCGTTGCTGATTTTTCCTGGAAAATATACTTAAAATCCTACGAGCCGTTCCCAAGTATTCCCATCTTCTCCAAATTGGCCAAAAAAAGCGTTGCTGATTTTTCCTGGAAAATACACTAAAAATCCTACGAGCCGTTCCCGAGTAATCCCATCTTCTCCAAATTGGCCAAAAAAAAGCGTTGCTGATTTTTCCTGGAAATTACACTAAAAATCCTACGAGCCGTTCCCGAGTAATCCCATCTTCTCCAAATTGGCCAAAAAAAGCGTTGCTGATTTTTCCTGGAAAATACACTAAAAATCCTACGAGCCGTTCCCGAGTAATCCCATCTTCTCCAAATTGGCCAAAAAAAGCGTTGCTGATTTTTCCTGGAAAATACACTAAAAATCCTACGAGCCGTTCCCGAGTAATCCCATCTTCTCAAAATTGGCCAAAAAAAAGCGTTGCTGATTTTTCCTGGAAATTACACTAAAAATCCTACGAGCCGTTCCCGAGTAATCCCATCTTCTCCAAATTGGCCAAAAAAAAGCGTTGCTGATTTTTCCTGGAAATTACACTAAAAATCCTACGAGCCGTTCCCGAGTAATCCCATCTTCTCCAAATTGGCCAAAAAAAGCGTTGCTGATTTTTCCTGGAAAATACACTAAAAATCCTACGAGCCGTTCCCGAGTAATCCCATCTTCTCCAAATTGGCCAAAAAAAAAGCGTTGCTGATTTTTCCTGGAAATTACACTAAAAATCCTACGAGCCGTTCCCAAGTATTCCCATCTTCTCCAAATTGGCCAAAAAAAGCGTTGCTGATTTTTCCTGGAAAATACACTAAAAATCCTACGAGCCGTTCCCGAGTAATCCCATCTTCTCCAAATTGGCCAAAAAAAAGCGTTGCTGATTTTTCCTGGAAATTACACTAAAAATCCTACGAGCCGTTCCCGAGTAATCCCATCTTCTCCAAATTGGCCAAAAAAAAGCGTTGCTGATTTTTCCTTGAAAATACACTAAAAAACCTACGAGCCGTTCCCAAGTAATCCCATCTTCTCCAAATTAGCAAAAAAAAAGCGTTGCTGATTTTTCCTGGAAAATATATTAAAAGTTTTATGAGCCGTTCCCGAGTAATCACACCTTCTCCAAATTGGCCAAAAAAAAAAGCGTTGCACATTTTTCTTGGAAAATACACTAAAAATCCTACGAGCCGTTCCCGAGTAATCACACCTTCTCCAAATTGGCAAAAAAAAGCGTTGCTGATTTTTCCTTGAAAATACACTAACAAACCTACGAGCCGTTCCCGAGTAATCCCATCTTCTCCGAATTGGCCAAAAAAAAGCGTTGCTGATTTTTCCTGGAAATTACACTAAAAATCCTACGAGCCGTTCCCGAGTAATCCCATCTTCTCCAAATTGGCCAAAAAAAAAGCGTTGCTGATTTTTCCTTGAAAATACACTAAAAAACCTACGAGCCGTTCTGGAGTAATCCCATCTTCTCCAAATTGGCAAAAAAAAGCGTTGTTGATTTTTCCTGGAAAATACACTAAAAATCCTACGAGCCGTTCCCGAGTAATCACACCTTCTCCAAATTGGCAAAAAAAAACCTTGCTGATTTTTCCTTGAAAATACACTAACAAACCTACGAGCCGTTCCCGAGTAATCCCATCTTCTCCGAATTGGCCAAAAAAAAGCGTTGCTGATTTTTCCTGGAAATTACACTAAAAATCCTACGAGCCGTTCCCGAGTAATCACACCTTCTCCAAATTGGCAAAAA
This sequence comes from Lypha dubia, assembly GCA_947311025.1. Classification (NCBI taxonomy): domain Eukaryota; kingdom Metazoa; phylum Arthropoda; class Insecta; order Diptera; family Tachinidae; genus Lypha; species Lypha dubia. The sequence continues at coordinate 221,300 of CAMZJU010000018.1, forward strand.
AAAGCGTTGCTGATTTTTCCTGGAAATTACACTAAAAATCCTACGAGCCGTTCCCGAGTAATCCCATCTTCTCCAAATTGGCCAAAAAAAAGCGTTGCTGATTTTTCCTGAAAAATACACTAAAAATCCTACGAGCCGTTCCCGAGTAATCACACCTTCTCCAAATTGGCAAAAAAAAACCTTGCTGATTTTTCCTGGAAAATACACTAAAAATCCTACGAGCCGTTCCCGAGTAATCACACCTTCTCTAAATTGGCCAAAAAAAGCGTTGCTGATTTTTCCTTGAAAATACACTAAAAAACCTACGAGCCGTTCCCAAGTAATCTCATCTTCTCCAAATTAGCAAAAAAAAAAGCGTTGCTGATTTTTCCTGGAAAATATATTAAAAGTTTTATGAGCCGTTCCCGAGTAATCACACCTTCTCCAAATTGGCCAAAAAAAAAAGCGTTGCACATTTTTCTTGGAAAATACACTAAAAATCCTACGAGCCGTTCCCGAGTAATCACACCTTCTCCAAATTGGCCAAAAAAAAGCGTTGCTGATTTTTCCTTGAAAATACACTAAAAAACCTACGAGCCGTTCCCAAGTAATCCCATCTTCTCCAAATTAGCAAAAAAAAAAAGCGTTGCTGATTTTTCCTGGAAAATATATTAAAAGTTTTATGAGCCGTTCCCGAGTAATCACACCTTCTCCAAATTGGCCAAAAAAAAAAGCGTTGCACATTTTTCTTGGAAAATACACTAAAAATCCTACGAGCCGTTCCCGAGTAATCACACCTTCTCCAAATTGGCCAAAAAAAAAAGCGTTGCTGATTTTTCCTTGAAAATACACTAACAAACCTACGAGCCGTTCCCGAGTAATCCCATCTTCTCCGAATTGGCCAAAAAAAAGCGTTGCTGATTTTTCCTGGAAATTACACTAAAAATCCTACGAGCCGTTCCCGAGTAATCCCATCTTCTCCAAATTGGCCAAAAAAAAAGCGTTGCTGATTTTTCCTTGAAAATACACTAAAAAACCTACGAGCCGTTCTGGAGTAATCCCATCTTCTCCAAATTGGCAAAAAAAAAGCGTTGTTGATTTTTCCTGGAAAATACACTAAAAATCCTACGAGCCGTTCCCGAGTAATCACACCTTCTCCAAATTAACCAACAAAAAGCGTTGCTGATTTTTCCTGGAAAATACACTAAAAATCCTACGAGCCGTTCCCGAGTAATCCCATCTTCTCCAAATTGGCCAAAAAAAAAGCGTTGCTGATTTTTCCTGGAAAATACACTAAAAATCCTACGAGCCGTTCCCGAGTAATCACACCTTCTCCAAATTGGCAAAAAAAAACCTTGCTGATTTTTCCTGGAAAATACACTAAAAATCCTACGAGCCGTTCCCGAGTAATCACACCTTCTCTAAATTGGCCAAAAAAAGCGTTGCTGATTTTTCCTTGAAAATACACTAAAAAACCAACGAGCCGTTCCCGAGTAATCCCATCTTCTCCGAATTGGCCAAAAAAAAGCGTTGCACATTTTTCCTGGAAAATATATTAAAAATTTTATGAGCCGTTCCCGAGTAATCACACCTTCTCCAAATTGGCAAAAAAAAGCGTTGCACATTTTTCCTGGAAAATACACTAAAAATCCTACGAGCCGTTCCCGAGTAATCCCATCTTCTCCAAATTGGCCAAAAAAAAAGCGTTGCTGATTTTTCCTGGAAAACACACTAAAAATTCTACGAGCCGTTCCCGAGTAATAATACCTTCTCCAAATTGGCCAAAAAAAAGCGTTGTTGATTTTTCCTGGAAAATAAACTAAAAATCCTACGAGCCGTTCCCGAGTAATCCCATCTTCTCCAAATTAGAAAAAAAAGCGTTGCTGATTTTTCCTGGAAAATACACTAAAAATCCTACGAGCCGTTCCCGAGTAATCCCATCTTCTCCAAATTGGCCAAAAAAAGCGTTGTTGATTTTTCCTGGAAAATAAACTAAAAATCCTACGAGCCGTTCCCGAGTAATCCCATCTTCTCCAAATTAGAAAAAAAAGCGTTGCTGATTTTTCCTGGAAAATACACTAAAAATCCTACGAGCCGTTCCCGAGTAATCACACCTTCTCTAAATTGGCCAAAAAAAGCGTTGCTGATTTTTCCTTGAAAATACACTAAAAAACCTACGAGCCGTTCCCGAGTAATCCCATCTTCTCCGAATTGGCCAAAAAAAAGCGTTGCACATTTTTCCTGGAAAATATATTAAAAATTTTATGAGCCGTTCCCGAGTAATCACACCTTCTCCAAATTTGCAAAAAAAAAAGCGTTGCACATTTTTCCTGGAAAATACACTAAAAATCCTACGAGCCGTTCCCGAGTAATCCCATCTTCTCCAAATTGGCCAAAAAAAAGCGTTGCTGATTTTTCCTGGAAAATACACTAAAAATTCTACGAGCCGTTCCCGAGTAATAATACCTTCTCCAAATTGGCCAAAAAAAAGCGTTGTTGATTTTTCCTGGAAAATAAACTAAAAATCCTACGAACCGTTCCCGAGTAATCCCATCTTCTCCAAATTAGAAAAAAAAGCGTTGCTGATTTTTCCTGTAAAATACACTAAAAATCCTACGAGCCGTTCCCGAGTAATCCCATCTTCTCCAAATTAGCAAAAAAAAAGCGTTGCTGATTTTTCCTGGAAAATACACTTAAAATCCTACGAGCCGTTCCCGAGTAATCCCATCTTCTCCAAATTGGCCAAAAAAAAGCGTTGCTGATTTTTCCTGGAAAATACACTAAAAATCCTACGAGCCGTTCCCGAGTAATCACACCTTCTCGAAATTGGCCAAAAAAAAAGCGTTGCACATTTTTCCTGGAAAATACACTAAAAATCCTTCGAGCCATTCCCGAGTAATCACACCTTCTCCAAATTGGCCAAAAAAAAGCGTTGCTGATTTTTCCTTGAAAATACACTAACAAACCTACGAGCCGTTCCCGAGTAATCCCATCTTCTCCGAATTGGCCAAAAAAAAGCGTTGCTGATTTTTCCTGGAAATTACACAAAAAATCCTACGAGCCGTTCCCGAGTAATCCCATCTTCTCCAAATTGGCCAAAAAAAAAAAGCGTTGCTGATTTTTCCTTGAAAATACACTAAAAAACCTACGAGCCGTTCTGGAGTAATCCCATCTTCTCTAAATTGGCAAAAAAAAGCGTTGTTGATTTTTCCTGGAAAATACACTAAAAATCCTACGAGCCGTTCCCGAGTAATCACACCTTCTCCAAATTGGCCAAAAAAAGCGTTGTTGATTTTTCCTTGAAAATACACTAAAAAACCTACGAGCCGTTCCCGAGTAATCCCATCTTCTCCAAATTAGCAAAAAAAAAGCGTTGCTGATTTTTCCTGGAAAATATACTTAAAATCCTACGAGCCGTTCCCGAGTATTCCCATCTTCTCCAAATTGGCCAAAAAAAGCGTTGCTGATTTTTCCTGGAAAATACACTAAAAATCCTACGAGCCGTTCCCGAGTAATCCCATCTTCTCCAAATTGGCCAAAAAAAAGCGTTGCTGATTTTTCCTGGAAATTACACTAAAAATCCTACGAGCCGTTCCCGAGTAATCCCATCTTCTCCAAATTGGCCAAAAAAAAGCGTTGCTGATTTTTCCTGGAAAATATACTTAAAATCCTACGAGCCGTTCCCGAGTATTCCCATCTTCTCCAAATTGGCCAAAAAAAGCGTTGCTGATTTTTCCTGGAAAATACACTAAAAATCCTACGAGCCGTTCCCGAGTAATCCCATCTTCTCCAAATTGGCCAAAAAAAAGCGTTGCTGATTTTTCCTGGAAATTACACTAAAAATCCTACGAGCCGTTCCCGAGTAATCCCATCTTCTCCAAATTGGCCAAAAAAAAGCGTTGCTGATTTTTCCTGGAAAATATACTTAAAATCCTACGAGCCGTTCCCGAGTATTCCCATCTTCTCCAAATTGGCCAAAAAAAGCGTTGCTGATTTTTCCTGGAAATTACACTAAAAATCCTACGAGCCGTTCCCAAGTATTCCCATCTTCTCCAAATTGGCCAAAAAAAGCGTTGCTGATTTTTCCTGGAAAATACACTAAAAATCCTACGAGCCGTTCCCGAGTAATCCCATCTTCTCCAAATTGGCCAAAAAAAAGCGTTGCTGATTTTTCCTGGAAATTACACTAAAAATCCTACGAGCCGTTCCCGAGTAATCCCATCTTCTCCAAATTGGCCAAAAAAAAAGCGTTGCTGATTTTTCCTTGAAAATACACTAAAAAACCTACGAGCCGTTCCCAAGTAATCCCATCTTCTCCAAATTAGCAAAAAAAAAGCGTTGCTGATTTTTCCTGGAAAATATATTAAAAGTTTTATGAGCCGTTCCCGAGTAATCACACCTTCTCCAAATTGGCCAAAAAAAAAAGCGTTGCACATTTTTCTTGGAAAATACACTAAAAATCCTACGAGCCGTTCCCGAGTAATCACACCTTCTCCAAATTGGCAAAAAAAAGCGTTGCTGATTTTTCCTTGAAAATACACTAACAAACCTACGAGCCGTTCCCGAGTAATCCCATCTTCTCCGAATTGGCCAAAAAAAAGCGTTGCTGATTTTTCCTGGAAATTACACTAAAAATCCTACGAGCCGTTCCCGAGTAATCCCATCTTCTCCAAATTGGCCAAAAAAAAAGCGTTGCTGATTTTTCCTTGAAAATACACTAAAAAACCTACGAGCCGTTCTGGAGTAATCCCATCTTCTCCAAATTGGCAAAAAAAAGCGTTGTTGATTTTTCCTGGAAAATACACTAAAAATCCTACGAGCCGTTCCCGAGTAATCACACCTTCTCCAAATTGGCAAAAAAAAACCTTGCTGATTTTTCCTTGAAAATACACTAACAAACCTACGAGCCGTTCCCGAGTAATCCCATCTTCTCCGAATTGGCCAAAAAAAAGCGTTGCTGATTTTTCCTGGAAATTACACTAAAAATCCTACGAGCCGTTCCCGAGTAATCACACCTTCTCCAAATTGGCAAAAAAAAGCGTTGCTGATTTTTCCTGGAAATTACACTAAAAATCCTACGAGCCGTTCCCGAGTAATCCCATCTTCTCCAAATTGGCCAAAAAAAAGCGTTGCTGATTTTTCCTGAAAAATACACTAAAAATCCTACGAGCCGTTCCCGAGTAATCACACCTTCTCCAAATTGGCAAAAAAAAACCTTGCTGATTTTTCCTGGAAAATACACTAAAAATCCTACGAGCCGTTCCCGAGTAATCACACCTTCTCTAAATTGGCCAAAAAAAGCGTTGCTGATTTTTCCTTGAAAATACACTAAAAAACCTACGAGCCGTTCCCAAGTAATCTCATCTTCTCCAAATTAGCAAAAAAAAAAGCGTTGCTGATTTTTCCTGGAAAATATATTAAAAGTTTTATGAGCCGTTCCCGAGTAATCACACCTTCTCCAAATTGGCCAAAAAAAAAAGCGTTGCACATTTTTCTTGGAAAATACACTAAAAATCCTACGAGCCGTTCCCGAGTAATCACACCTTCTCCAAATTGGCCAAAAAAAAGCGTTGCTGATTTTTCCTTGAAAATACACTAAAAAACCTACGAGCCGTTCCCAAGTAATCCCATCTTCTCCAAATTAGCAAAAAAAAAAAGCGTTGCTGATTTTTCCTGGAAAATATATTAAAAGTTTTATGAGCCGTTCCCGAGTAATCACACCTTCTCCAAATTGGCCAAAAAAAAAAGCGTTGCACATTTTTCTTGGAAAATACACTAAAAATCCTACGAGCCGTTCCCGAGTAATCACACCTTCTCCAAATTGGCCAAAAAAAAAGCGTTGCTGATTTTTCCTTGAAAATACACTAACAAACCTACGAGCCGTTCCCGAGTAATCCCATCTTCTCCGAATTGGCCAAAAAAAAGCGTTGCTGATTCTTCCTGGAAATTACACTAAAAATCCTACGAGCCGTTCCCGAGTAATCCCATCTTCTCCAAATTGGCCAAAAAAAAAGCGTTGCTGATTTTTCCTTGAAAATACACTAAAAAACCTACGAGCCGTTCTGGAGTAATCCCATCTTCTCCAAATTGGCAAAAAAAAGCGTTGTTGATTTTTCCTGGAAAATACACTAAAAATCCTACGAGCCGTTCCCGAGTAATCACACCTTCTCCAAATTAACCAACAAAAAGCGTTGCTGATTTTTCCTGGAAAATACACTAAAAATCCTACGAGCCGTTCCCGAGTAATCCCATCTTCTCCAAATTGGCCAAAAAAAAAGCGTTGCTGATTTTTCCTGGAAAATACACTAAAAATCCTACGAGCCGTTCCCGAGTAATCACACCTTCTCCAAATTGGCAAAAAAAAACCTTGCTGATTTTTCCTGGAAAATACACTAAAAATCCTACGAGCCGTTCCCGAGTAATCACACCTTCTCTAAATTGGCCAAAAAAAGCGTTGCTGATTTTTCCTTGAAAATACACTAAAAAACCAACGAGCCGTTCCCGAGTAATCCCATCTTCTCCGAATTGGCCAAAAAAAAGCGTTGCACATTTTTCCTGGAAAATATATTAAAAATTTTATGAGCCGTTCCCGAGTAATCACACCTTCTCCAAATTGGCAAAAAAAAGCGTTGCACATTTTTCCTGGAAAATACACTAAAAATCCTACGAGCCGTTCCCGAGTAATCCCATCTTCTCCAAATTGGCCAAAAAAAAAGCGTTGCTGATTTTTCCTGGAAAACACACTAAAAATTCTACGAGCCGTTCCCGAGTAATAATACCTTCTCCAAATTGGCCAAAAAAAAGCGTTGTTGATTTTTCCTGGAAAATAAACTAAAAATCCTACGAGCCGTTCCCGAGTAATCCCATCTTCTCCAAATTAGAAAAAAAAGCGTTGCTGATTTTTCCTGGAAAATACACTAAAAATCCTACGAGCCGTTCCCGAGTAATCCCATCTTCTCCAAATTGGCCAAAAAAAAGCGTTGCTGATTTTTCCTGGAAAATACACTAAAAATTCTACGAGCCGTTCCCGAGTAATCACACCTTCTCCAAATTGGCCAAAAAAAGCGTTGTTGATTTTTCCTGGAAAATAAACTAAAAATCCTACGAGCCGTTCCCGAGTAATCCCATCTTCTCCAAATTAGAAAAAAAAGCGTTGCTGATTTTTCCTGGAAAATACACTAAAAATCCTACGAGCCGTTCCCGAGTAATCCCATCTTCTCCAAATTAGCAAAAAAAAAGCGTTGCTGATTTTTCCTGGAAAATACACTTAAAATCCTACGAGCCGTTCCCGAGTAATCCCATCTTCTCCAAATTGGCCAAAAAAAAGCGTTGCTGATTTTTCCTGGAAAATACACTAAAAATCCTACGAGCCGTTCCCGAGTAATCACACCTTCTCCAAATTGGCAAAAAAAAACCTTGCTGATTTTTCCTGGAAAATACACTAAAAATCCTACGAGCCGTTCCCGAGTAATCACACCTTCTCTAAATTGGCCAAAAAAAGCGTTGCTGATTTTTCCTTGAAAATACACTAAAAAACCTACGAGCCGTTCCCGAGTAATCCCATCTTCTCCGAATTGGCCAAAAAAAAGCGTTGCACATTTTTCCTGGAAAATATATTAAAAATTTTATGAGCCGTTCCCGAGTAATCACACCTTCTCCAAATTTGCAAAAAAAAAAGCGTTGCACATTTTTCCTGGAAAATACACTAAAAATCCTACGAGCCGTTCCCGAGTAATCCCATCTTCTCCAAATTGGCCAAAAAAAAGCGTTGCTGATTTTTCCTGGAAAATACACTAAAAATTCTACGAGCCGTTCCCGAGTAATAATACCTTCTCCAAATTGGCCAAAAAAAAGCGTTGTTGATTTTTCCTGGAAAATAAACTAAAAATCCTACGAACCGTTCCCGAGTAATCCCATCTTCTCCAAATTAGAAAAAAAAGCGTTGCTGATTTTTCCTGTAAAATACACTAAAAATCCTACGAGCCGTTCCCGAGTAATCCCATCTTCTCCAAATTAGCAAAAAAAAAGCGTTGCTGATTTTTCCTGGAAAATACACTTAAAATCCTACGAGCCGTTCCCGAGTAATCCCATCTTCTCCAAATTGGCCAAAAAAAAGCGTTGCTGATTTTTCCTGGAAAATACACTAAAAATCCTACGAGCCGTTCCCGAGTAATCACACCTTCTCGAAATTGGCCAAAAAAAAAGCGTTGCACATTTTTCCTGGAAAATACACTAAAAATCCTTCGAGCCATTCCCGAGTAATCACACCTTCTCCAAATTGGCCAAAAAAAAGCGTTGCTGATTTTTCCTTGAAAATACACTAACAAACCTACGAGCCGTTCCCGAGTAATCCCATCTTCTCCGAATTGGCCAAAAAAAAGCGTTGCTGATTTTTCCTGGAAATTACACAAAAAATCCTACGAGCCGTTCCCGAGTAATCCCATCTTCTCCAAATTGGCCAAAAAAAAAAAGCGTTGCTGATTTTTCCTTGAAAATACACTAAAAAACCTACGAGCCGTTCTGGAGTAATCCCATCTTCTCTAAATTGGCAAAAAAAAGCGTTGTTGATTTTTCCTGGAAAATACACTAAAAATCCTACGAGCCGTTCCCGAGTAATCACACCTTCTCCAAATTGGCCAAAAAAAGCGTTGTTGATTTTTCCTTGAAAATACACTAAAAAACCTACGAGCCGTTCCCGAGTAATCCCATCTTCTCCAAATTAGCAAAAAAAAAGCGTTGCTGATTTTTCCTGGAAAATATACTTAAAATCCTACGAGCCGTTCCCGAGTATTCCCATCTTCTCCAAATTGGCCAAAAAAAGCGTTGCTGATTTTTCCTGGAAAATACACTAAAAATCCTACGAGCCGTTCCCGAGTAATCCCATCTTCTCCAAATTGGCCAAAAAAAAGCGTTGCTGATTTTTCCTGGAAATTACACTAAAAATCCTACGAGCCGTTCCCGAGTAATCCCATCTTCTCCAAATTGGCCAAAAAAAAGCGTTGCTGATCTTTCCTGGAAAATATACTTAAAATCCTACGAGCCGTTCCCGAGTATTCCCATCTTCTCCAAATTGGCCAAAAAAAGCGTTGCTGATTTTTCCTGGAAAATACACTAAAAATCCTACGAGCCGTTCCCGAGTAATCCCATCTTCTCCAAATTGGCCAAAAAAAAAGCGTTGTTGATTTTTCCTGGAAAATACACTAAAAAACCTACGAGCCGTTCCCGAGTAATCCCATCTTCTCCAAATTAGCAAAAAAAAAAGCGTTGCTGATTTTTCCTGGAAAATATACTTAAAATCCTACGAGCCGTTCCCGAGTATTCCCATCTTCTCCAAATTGGCCAAAAAAAGCGTTGCTGATTTTTCCTGGAAAATACACTAAAAATCCTACGAGCCGTTCCCGAGTAATCCCATCTTCTCCAAATTGGCCAAAAAAAAGCGTTGCTGATTTTTCCTGGAAATTACACTAAAAATCCTACGAGCCGTTCCCGAGTAATCCCATCTTCTCCAAATTGGCCAAAAAAAAGCGTTGCTGATTTTTCCTTGAAAATACACTAAAAAACCTACGAGCCGTTCCCGAGTAATCACACCTTCTCCAAATTGGCCAACAAAAAGCGTTGCTGATTTTTTCTGGAAAATACACTAAAAATCTTACGAGCCGTTCCCGAGTAATCACACCTTCTCCAAATTGGCCAAAAAAAGCGTTGCTGATTTTTCCTGGAAAATACACTAAAAAACCTACGAGCCGTTCCCGAGTAATCCCATCTTCTCCAAATTAGCAAAAAAAAGCGTGGCTGATTTTTCCTGGAAAATATATTAAAAATTTTATGAGCCGTTCCCGAGTAATCACACCTTCTCCAAATTGCCAAAAAAAAGCGTTGCTGATTTTTCCTGGAAAATACACTAAAAATCCTACGAGCCGTTCCCGAGTAATCACACCTTCTTCAAATTGCCAAAAAAAAGCGTTGCTGATTTTTCCTGGAAAATACACTAAAAATCCTACGAGCCGTTCCCGAGTAATCACACCTTCTCCAAATTGGCCAAAAAAAAGCGTTGCTGATTTTTCCTGGAAAATACACTAAAAATCCTACGAGCCGTTCCCGAGTAATCACACCTTCTTCAAATTGCCAAAAAAAAGCGTTGCTGATTTTTCCTGGAAAATACACTAAAAATCCTACGAGCCGTTCCCGAGTAATCACACCTTCTCCAAATTGGCCAAAAAAAAGCGTTGCTGATTTTTCCTGGAAAATACACTAAAAATCTTACGAGCCGTTCCCGAGTAATCCCATCTTCTCCAAATTAGCAAAAAAAAGCGTTGCTGATTTTTCCTGGAAAATATATTAAAAATTTTATGAGCCGTTCCCGAGTAATCACACCTTCTCCAAATTGGCAAAAAAAAGCGTTGCTGATTTTTCCTGGAAAAAACACTAAAAATCCTACGAGCCGTTCCCAAGTAATCCCATCTTCTCCAAATTAGCAAAAAAAAGCGTGGCTGATTTTTCCTGGAAAATATATTAAAAATTTTATGAGCCGTTCCCGAGTAATCACACCTTCTCCAAATTGGCAAAAAAAAAAGCGTTGCACATTTTTCCTGGAAAATACACTAAAAATCCTACGAGCCGTTCCCGAGTAATCCCATCTTCTCCAAATTGGCCAAAAAAAAAAGCGTTGCTGATTTTTCCTGGAAATTACACTAAAAATCCTACGAGCCGTTCCCGAGTAATCACACCTTCTCCAAATTGGCCAAAAAAAGCGTTGCTGATTTTTCCTGGAAAATATATTAAAAATTTTATGAGCCGTTCCCGAGTAATCACACCTTCTCCAAATTGGCAAAAAAAAGCGTTGCTGATTTTTCCTGGAAAAAACACTAAAAATCCTACGAGCCGTTCCCAAGTAATCCCATCTTCTCCAAATTAGCAAAAAAAAGCGTGGCTGATTTTTCCTGGAAAATATATTAACAATTTTATGAGCCGTTCCCGAGTAATCACACCTTCTCCAAATTGGCAAAAAAAAAGCGTTGCACATTTTTCCTGGAAAATACACTAAAAATCCTACGAGCCGTTCCCGAGTAATCCCATCTTCTCCAAATTGGCCAAAAAAAAAAGCGTTGCTGATTTTTCCTGGAAAATACACTAAAAATCCTACGAGCCGTTCCCGAGTAATCACACCTTCTCCAAATTGGCAAAAAAAAAGCGTTGCTGATTTTTCCTGGAAAATACACTAAAAATCTTACGAGCCGTTCCCGAGTAATCCCATCTTCTCCAAATTAGCAAAAAAAAGCGTTGCTGATTTTTCCTGGAAAATATATTAAAAATTTTATGAGCCGTTCCCGAGTAATCACACCTTCTCCAAATTGGCAAAAAAAAGCGTTGCTGATTTTTCCTGGAAAATACACTAAAAATCCTACGAGCCGTTCCCGAGTAATCACACCTTCTTCAAATTGCCAAAAAAAAGCGTTGCTGATTTTTCCTGGAAAATACACTAAAAATCCTACGAGCCGTTCCCGAGTAATCACACCTTCTCCAAATTGGCCAAAAAAAAGCGTTGCTGATTTTTCCTGGAAAATACACTAAAAATCTTACGAGCCGTTCCCGAGTAATCCCATCTTCTCCAAATTAGCAAAAAAAAGCGTGGCTGATTTTTCCTGGAAAATATATTAAAAATTTTATGAGCCGTTCCCGAGTAATCACACCTTCTCCAAATTGCCAAAAAAAAGCGTTGCTGATTTTTCCTGGAAAATACACTAAAAATCCTACGAGCCGTTCCCGAGTAATCACACCTTCTTCAAATTGCCAAAAAAAAGCGTTGCTGATTTTTCCTGGAAAATACACTAAAAATCCTACGAGCCGTTCCCGAGTAATCACACCTTCTCCAAATTGGCCAAAAAAAAGCGTTGCTGATTTTTCCTGGAAAATACACTAAAAATCCTACGAGCCGTTCCCGAGTAATCACACCTTCTTCAAATTGCCAAAAAAAAGCGTTGCTGATTTTTCCTGGAAAATACACTAAAAATCCTACGAGCCGTTCCCGAGTAATCACACCTTCTCCAAATTGGCCAAAAAAAAGCGTTGCTGATTTTTCCTGGAAAATACACTAAAAATCTTACGAGCCGTTCCCGAGTAATCCCATCTTCTCCAAATTAGCAAAAAAAAGCGTTGCTGATTTTTCCTGGAAAATATATTAAAAATTTTATGAGCCGTTCCCGAGTAATCACACCTTCTCCAAATTGGCAAAAAAAAGCGTTGCTGATTTTTCCTGGAAAAAACACTAAAAATCCTACGAGCCGTTCCCAAGTAATCCCATCTTCTCCAAATTAGCAAAAAAAAGCGTGGCTGATTTTTCCTGGAAAATATATTAAAAATTTTATGAGCCGTTCCCGAGTAATCACACCTTCTCCAAATTGGCAAAAAAAAAAGCGTTGCACATTTTTCCTGGAAAATACACTAAAAATCCTACGAGCCGTTCCCGAGTAATCCCATCTTCTCCAAATTGGCCAAAAAAAAAAGCGTTGCTGATTTTTCCTGGAAATTACACTAAAAATCCTACGAGCCGTTCCCGAGTAATCACACCTTCTCCAAATTGGCCAAAAAAAGCGTTGCTGATTTTTCCTGGAAAATATATTAAAAATTTTATGAGCCGTTCCCGAGTAATCACACCTTCTCCAAATTGGCAAAAAAAAGCGTTGCTGATTTTTCCTGGAAAAAACACTAAAAATCCTACGAGCCGTTCCCAAGTAATCCCATCTTCTCCAAATTAGCAAAAAAAAGCGTGGCTGATTTTTCCTGGAAAATATATTAAAAATTTTATGAGCCGTTCCCGAGTAATCACACCTTCTCCAAATTGGCAAAAAAAAAGCGTTGCACATTTTTCCTGGAAAATACACTAAAAATCCTACGAGCCGTTCCCGAGTAATCCCATCTTCTCCAAATTGGCCAAAAAAAAAAGCGTTGCTGATTTTTCCTGGAAAATACACTAAAAATCCTACGAGCCGTTCCCGAGTAATCACACCTTCTCCAAATTGGCAAAAAAAAAGCGTTGCTGATTTTTCCTGGAAAATACACTAAAAATCTTACGAGCCGTTCCCGAGTAATCCCATCTTCTCCAAATTAGCAAAAAAAAGCGTTGCTGATTTTTCCTGGAAAATATATTAAAAATTTTATGAGCCGTTCCCGAGTAATCACACCTTCTCCAAATTGGCAAAAAAAAGCGTTGCTGATTTTTCCTGGAAAAAACACTAAAAATCCTACGAGCCGTTCCCAAGTAATCCCATCTTCTCCAAATTAGCAAAAAAAAGCGTGGCTGATTTTTCCTGGAAAATATATTAAAAATTTTATGAGCCGTTCCCGAGTAATCACACCTTCTCCAAATTGGCAAAAAAAAAAGCGTTGCACATTTTTCCTGGAAAATACACTAAAAATCCTACGAGCCGTTCCCGAGTAATCCCATCTTCTCCAAATTGGCCAAAAAAAAAAGCGTTGCTGATTTTTCCTGGAAAATACACTAAAAATCCTACGAGCCGTTCCCGAGTAATCCCATCTTCTCCAAATTAGCAAAAAAAAGCGTTGCTGATTTTTCCTGGAAAATATATTAAAAATTTTATGAGCCGTTCCCGAGTAATCACACCTTCTCCAAATTGGCAAAAAAAAGCGTTGCTGATTTTTCCTGGAAAAAACACTAAAAATCCTACGAGCCGTTCCCAAGTAATCCCATCTTCTCCAAATTAGCAAAAAAAAGCGTGGCTGATTTTTCCTGGAAAATATATTAAAAATTTTATGAGCCGTTCCCGAGTAATCACACCTTCTCCAAATTGGCAAAAAAAAAGCGTTGCACATTTTTCCTGGAAAATACACTAAAAATCCTACGAGCCGTTCCCGAGTAATCCCATCTTCTCCAAATTGGCCAAAAAAAAGCGTTGCTGATTTTTCCTGGAAAATACACTAAAAATTCTACGAGCCGTTCCCGAGTAATAATACCTTCTCCAAATTGGCCAAAAAAAAGCGTTGTTGATTTTTCCTGGAAAATAAACTAAAAATCCTACGAGCCGTTCCCGAGTAATCCCATCTTCTCCAAATTAGAAAAAAAAGCGTTGCTGATTTTTCCTGTAAAATACACTAAAAATCCTACGAGCCGTTCCCGAGTAATCCCATCTTCTCCAAATTAGCAAAAAAAAAGCGTTGCTGATTTTTCCTGGAAAATACACTTAAAATCCTACGAGCCGTTCCCGAGTAATCCCATCTTCTCCAAATTGGCCAAAAAAAAGCGTTGCTGATTTTTCCTGGAAAATACACTAAAAATCCTACGAGCCGTTCCCGAGTAATCACACCTTCTCGAAATTGGCCAAAAAAAAAAGCGTTGCACATTTTTCCTGGAAAATACACTAAAAATCCTTCGAGCCGTTCCCGAGTAATCACACCTTCTCCAAATTGGCCAAAAAAAAGCGTTGCTGATTTTTCCTTGAAAATACACTAACAAACCTACGAGCCGTTCCCGAGTAATCCTACTTCTCCGAATTGGCCAAAAAAAAGCGTTGCTGATTTTTCCTGGAAATTACACAAAAAATCCTACGAGCCGTTCCCGAGTAATCCCATCTTCTCCAAATTGGCCAAAAAAAAAAAGCGTTGCTGATTTTTCCTTGAAAATACACTAAAAAACCTACGAGCCGTTCTGGAGTAATCCCATCTTCTCTAAATTGGCAAAAAAAAGCGTTGTTGATTTTTCCTGGAAAATACACTAAAAATCCTACGAGCCGTTCCCGAGTAATCACACCTTCTCCAAATTGGCCAAAAAAAGCGTTGTTGATTTTTCCTGGAAAATACACTAAAAAACCTACGAGCCGTTCCCGAGTAATCCCATCTTCTCCAAATTAGCAAAAAAAAAGCGTTGCTGATTTTTCCTGGAAAATACACTAAAAATCCTACGAGCCGTTCCCGAGTAATCCCATCTTCTCCAAATTGGCCAAAAAAAAGCGTTGCTGATTTTTCCTGGAAATTACACTAAAAATCCTACGAGCCGTTCTTGAGTAATCCCATCTTCTCCAAATTGGCCAAAAAAAAGCGTTGCTGATTTTTCCTTGAAAATACACTAAAAAACCTACGAGCCGTTCCCGAGTAATCACACCTTCTCCAAATTGGCCAACAAAAAGCGTTGCTGATTTTTTCTGGAAAATACACTAAAAATCTTACGAGCCGTTCCCGAGTAATCACACCTTCTCCAAATTGGCCAAAAAAAGCGTTGCTGATTTTTCCTGGAAAATATATTAAAAATTTTATGAGCCGTTCCCGAGTAATCACACCTTCTCCAAATTGGCAAAAAAAAGCGTTGCTGATTTTTCCTGGAAAAAACACTAAAAATCCTACGAGCCGTTCCCAAGTAATCCCATCTTCTCCAAATTAGCAAAAAAAAGCGTGGCTGATTTTTCCTGGAAAATATATTAAAAATTTTATGAGCCGTTCCCGAGTAATCACACCTTCTCCAAATTGGCAAAAAAAAGCGTTGCTGATTTTTCCTGGAAAATACACTAAAAAACCTACGAGCCGTTCCCGAGTAATCCCATCTTCTCCAAATTAGCAAAAAAAAAGCGTTGCTGATTTTTCCTGGAAAATACACTTAAAATCCTACGAGCCGTTCCCGAGTAATCACACCTTCTCCAAATTGGCCAAAAAAAGCGTTGCTGATTTTTCCTGGAAAATACACTAAAAATCCTACGAGCCGTTCCCGAGTAATCACACCTTCTCCAAATTGGCCAAAAAAAGCGTTGTTGATTTTTCCTGGAAAATACACTAAAAATCCTACGAGCCGTTCCCGAGTAATCCCATCTTCTCCAAATTGGCCAAAAAAAAGCGTTGCTGATTTTTCCTGGAAATTACACTAAAAATCCTACGAGCCGTTCCTGAGTAATCCCATCTTCTCCAAATTGGCCAAAAAAAAGCGTTGCTGATTTTTCCTGGAAAATACACTAAAAATCCTACGAGCCGTTCCCGAGTAATCACACCTTCTCGAAATTGGCCAAAAAAAAAGCGTTGCACATTTTTCCTGGAAAATACACTAAAAATCCTACGAGCCGTTCCCGAGTAATCACACCTTCTCCAAATTGGCCAAAAAAAAGCGTTGCTGATTTTTCCTTGAAAATACACTAACAAACCTACGAGCCGTTCCCGAGTACTCCCATCTTCTCCGAATTGGCAAAAAAAAAGCGTTGCTGATTTCTCCTGGAAATTACACTAAAAATCCTACGAGCCGTTCCCGAGTAATCCCATCTTCTCCAAATTGGCCAAAAAAAAAAGCGTTGCTGATTTTTCCTGGAAATTACACTAAAAATCCTACGAGCCGTTCCCGAGTAATCCCACCTTCTCCAAATTGGTAAAAAAAAGCGTTGCACGTTTTTCCTGGAAAATACACTAAAAATCTTACGAGCCGTTCCCGAGTAATCACACCTTCTCCAAATTGGCCAAAAAATGCGTTGCTGATTTTTCCTGGAAAATACACTAAAAAACCTACGAGCCGTTCCCGAGTAATCCCAACTTCTCCAAATTGCCCAAAAAAAAGCGTTGCTGATTTTTCCTGGAAATTACACTAAAAAACCTACGAGCCGTTCCCGAGTAATCCCAACTTCTCCAAATTGGCCAAAAAAAAAGCGTTGCTGATTTTTCCTTGAATATACACTAACAAACCCTGAGCCGTTCCCGAGTAATCCCATCTTCTCCGAATTGGCCAAAAAAAAGCGTTGCTGATTTTTCCTGGAAATTACACTAAAAATCCTACGAGCCGTTCCCGAGTAATCCCATCTTCTCCAAATTGGCCAAAAAAAGCGTTGCTGCTTTTTCCTGGAAAATAAACTAAAAATCCTACGAGCCGTTCCCGAGTAATCCCATCTTCTCCAAATTGGCCAAAAAAAAGCGTTGCTGATTTTTCCTGGAAATTACACTAAAAATCCTACGAGCCGTTCCCGAGTAATCCCATCTTCTCCAAATTGGCCAAAAAAAGCGTTGCTGCTTTTTCCTGGAAAATAAACTAAAAATCCTACGAGCCGTTCCCGAGTAATCCCATCTTCTCCAAATTGGCCAAAAAAAAGCGTTGCTGATTTTTCCTTGAAAATACACTAAAAAACCTACGAGCCGTTCCCGAGTAATCCCAACTTCTCCAAATTGGCCAAAAAAAAAGCGTTGCTGATTTTTCCTTGAATATACACTAACAAACCCTGAGCCGTTCCCGAGTAATCCCATCTTCTCCGAATTGGCCAAAAAAAAGCGTTGCTGATTTTTCCTGGAAATTACACTAAAAATCCTACGAGCCGTTCCCGAGTAATCCCATCTTCTCCAAATTAGCAAAAAAAAAGCGTTGCTGATTTTTCCTGGAAAATATATTAAAAATTTTATGAGCCGTTCCCGAGTAATCCCAACTTCTCCAAATTGGCCAAAAAAAAGCGTTGCTGATTTTTCCTTGAAAATACACTAACAAACCTACGAGCCGTTCCCGAGTAATCCCATCTTCTCCGAATTGGCCAAAAAAAAGCGTTGCTGATTTTTCCTGGAAATTACACTAAAAATCCTACGAGCCGTTCCCGAGTAATCCCATCTTCTCCAAATTAGCAAAAAAAAGCGTTGCTGATTTTTCCTGGAAAATATATTAAAAATTTTATGAGCCGTTCCCGAGTAATCACACCTTCTCCAAATTGGCAAAAAAAAGCGTTGCTGATTTTTCCTGGAAAAAACACTAAAAATCCTACGAGCCGTTCCCAAGTAATCCCATCTTCTCCAAATTAGCAAAAAAAAGCGTGGCTGATTTTTCCTGGAAAATATATTAAAAATTTTATGAGCCGTTCCCGAGTAATCCCAACTTCTCCAAATTGGCCAAAAAAAAAGCGTTGCTGATTTTTCCTTGAAAATACACTAACAAACCTACGAGCCGTTCCCGAGTAATCCCAACTTCTCCAAATTGGCCAAAAAAAAGCGTTGCTGATTTTTCCTTGAAAATACACTAACAAACCTACGAGCCGTTCCCGAGTAATCCCATCTTCTCCAAATTGGCCAAAAAAAAAAGCGTTGCTGATTTTTCCTGGAAAATACACTAAAAATCCTACGAGCCGTTCCCGAGTAATCCCATCTTCTCCAAATTAGCAAAAAAAAGCGTTGCTGATTTTTCCTGGAAAATATATTAAAAATTTTATGAGCCGTTCCCGAGTAATCACACCTTCTCCAAATTGGCAAAAAAAAGCGTTGCTGATTTTTCCTGGAAAATATATTAAAAATTTTATGAGCCGTTCCCGAGTAATCACACCTTCTCCAAATTGCCAAAAAAAAGCGTTGCTGATTTTTCCTGGAAAATACACTAAAAATCCTACGAGCCGTTCCCGAGTAATCACACCTTCTTCAAATTGCCAAAAAAAAGCGTTGCTGATTTTTCCTGGAAAATACACTAAAAATCCTACGAGCCGTTCCCGAGTAATCACACCTTCTCCAAATTGGCCAAAAAAAAGCGTTGCTGATTTTTCCTGGAAAATACACTAAAAATCCTACGAGCCGTTCCCGAGTAATCACACCTTCTTCAAATTGCCAAAAAAAATCGTTGCTGATTTTTCCTGGAAAATACACTAAAAATCCTACGAGCCGTTCCCGAGTAATCACACCTTCTCCAAATTGGCCAAAAAAAAGCGTTGCTGATTTTTCCTGGAAAATACACTAAAAATCTTACGAGCCGTTCCCGAGTAATCCCATCTTCTCCAAATTAGCAAAAAAAAGCGTTGCTGATTTTTCCTGGAAAATATATTAAAAATTTTATGAGCCGTTCCCGAGTAATCACACCTTCTCCAAATTGGCAAAAAAAAGCGTTGCTGATTTTTCCTGGAAAAAACACTAAAAATCCTACGAGCCGTTCCCAAGTAATCCCATCTTCTCCAAATTAGCAAAAAAAAGCGTGGCTGATTTTTCCTGGAAAATATATTAAAAATTTTATGAGCCGTTCCCGAGTAATCACACCTTCTCCAAATTGGCAAAAAAAAGCGTTGCTGATTTTTCCTGGAAAATACACTAAAAAACCTACGAGCCGTTCCCGAGTAATCCCATCTTCTCCAAATTAGCAAAAAAAAAGCGTTGCTGATTTTTCCTGGAAAATACACTTAAAATCCTACGAGCCGTTCCCGAGTAATCACACCTTCTCCAAATTGGCCAAAAAAAGCGTTGCTGATTTTTCCTGGAAAATACACTAAAAATCCTACGAGCCGTTCCCGAGTAATCACACCTTCTCCAAATTGGCCAAAAAAAGCGTTGTTGATTTTTCCTGGAAAATACACTAAAAATCCTACGAGCCGTTCCCGAGTAATCCCATCTTCTCCAAATTGGCCAAAAAAAAGCGTTGCTGATTTTTCCTGGAAATTACACTAAAAATCCTACGAGCCGTTCCTGAGTAATCCCATCTTCTCCAAATTGGCCAAAAAAAAGCGTTGCTGATTTTTCCTGGAAAATACACTAAAAATCCTACGAGCCGTTCCCGAGTAATCACACCTTCTCGAAATTGGCCAAAAAAAAAGCGTTGCACATTTTTCCTGGAAAATACACTAAAAATCCTACGAGCCGTTCCCGAGTAATCACACCTTCTCCAAATTGGCCAAAAAAAAGCGTTGCTGATTTTTCCTTGAAAATACACTAACAAACCTACGAGCCGTTCCCGAGTACTCCCATCTTCTCCGAATTGGCAAAAAAAAAGCGTTGCTGATTTCTCCTGGAAATTACACTAAAAATCCTACGAGCCGTTCCCGAGTAATCCCATCTTCTCCAAATTGGCCAAAAAAAAAAGCGTTGCTGATTTTTCCTGGAAATTACACTAAAAATCCTACGAGCCGTTCCCGAGTAATCCCACCTTCTCCAAATTGGTAAAAAAAAAGCGTTGCACGTTTTTCCTGGAAAATACACTAAAAATCTTACGAGCCGTTCCCGAGTAATCACACCTTCTCCAAATTGGCCAAAAAATGCGTTGCTGATTTTTCCTGGAAAATACACTAAAAAACCTACGAGCCGTTCCCGAGTAATCCCAACTTCTCCAAATTGCCCAAAAAAAAGCGTTGCTGATTTTTCCTGGAAATTACACTAAAAAACCTACGAGCCGTTCCCGAGTAATCCCAACTTCTCCAAATTGGCCAAAAAAAAAGCGTTGCTGATTTTTCCTTGAATATACACTAACAAACCCTGAGCCGTTCCCGAGTAATCCCATCTTCTCCGAATTGGCCAAAAAAAAGCGTTGCTGATTTTTCCTGGAAATTACACTAAAAATCCTACGAGCTGTTCCCGAGTAATCCCATCTTCTCCAAATTGGCCAAAAAAAGCGTTGCTGCTTTTTCCTGGAAAATAAACTAAAAATCCTACGAGCCGTTCCCGAGTAATCCCATCTTCTCCAAATTGGCCAAAAAAAAGCGTTGCTGATTTTTCCTTGAAAATACACTAAAAAACCTACGAGCCGTTCCCGAGTAATCCCATCTTCTCCAAATTGGCCAAAAAAAGCGTTGCTGCTTTTTCCTGGAAAATAAACTAAAAATCCTACGAGCCGTTCCCAAGTAATCCCATCTTCTCCAAATTAGCAAAAAAAAAGCGTTGCTGATTTTTCCTGGAAAATATATTAAAAATTTTATGAGCCGTTCCCGAGTAATCCCAACTTCTCCAAATTGGCCAAAAAAAAGCGTTGCTGATTTTTCCTTGAAAATACACTAACAAACCTACGAGCCGTTCCCGAGTAATCCCATCTTCTCCGAATTGGCCAAAAAAAAGCGTTGCTGATTTTTCCTGGAAATTACACTAAAAATCCTACGAGCCGTTCCCGAGTAATCCCATCTTCTCCAAATTAGCAAAAAAAAGCGTTGCTGATTTTTCCTGGAAAATATATTAAAAATTTTATGAGCCGTTCCCGAGTAATCACACCTTCTCCAAATTGGCAAAAAAAAGCGTTGCTGATTTTTCCTGGAAAAAACACTAAAAATCCTACGAGCCGTTCCCAAGTAATCCCATCTTCTCCAAATTAGCAAAAAAAAGCGTAACTGATTTTTCCTGGAAAATATATTAAAAATTTTATGAGCCGTTCCCGAGTAATCCCAACTTCTCCAAATTGGCCGAAAAAAAGCGTTGCTGATTTTTCCTTGAAAATACACTAACAAACCTACGAGCCGTTCCCGAGTAATCCCAACTTCTCCAAATTGGCCAAAAAAAAGCGTTGCTGATTTTTCCTTGAAAATACACTAACAAACCTACGAGCCGTTCCCGAGTAATCCCATCTTCTCCAAATTGGCCAAAAAAAAAAGCGTTGCTGATTTTTCCTGGAAAATACACTAAAAATCCTACGAGCCGTTCCCGAGTAATCCCATCTTCTCCAAATTAGCAAAAAAAAGCGTTGCTGTTTTTTCCTGGAAAATATATTAAAAATTTTATGAGCCGTTCCCGAGTAATCACACCTTCTCCAAATTGGCAAAAAAAAGCGTTGCTGATTTTTCCTGGAAAAAACACTAAAAATCCTACGAGCCGTTCCCAAGTAATCCCATCTTCTCCAAATTAGCAAAAAAAAAGCGTGGCTGATTTTTCCTGGAAAATATATTAAAAATTTTATGAGCCGTTCCCGAGTAATCACACCTTCTCCAAATTGGCAAAAAAAAAAGCGTTGCACATTTTTCCTGGAAAATACACTAAAAATCCTACGAGCCGTTCCCGAGTAATCCCATCTTCTCCAAATTGGCCAAAAAAAAAAGCGTTGCTGATTTTTCCTGGAAAATACACTAAAAATCCTACGAGCCGTTCCCGAGTAATCCCATCTTCTCCAAATTAGCAAAAAAAAGCGTTGCTGATTTTTCCTGGAAAATATATTAAAAATTTTATGAGCCGTTCCCGAGTAATCACACCTTCTCCAAATTGGCAAAAAAAAGCGTTGCTGATTTTTCCTGGAAAAAACACTAAAAATCCTACGAGCCGTTCCCAAGTAATCCCATCTTCTCCAAATTAGCAAAAAAAAGCGTGGCTGATTTTTCCTGGAAAATATATTAAAAATTTTATGAGCCGTTCCCGAGTAATCACACCTTCTCCAAATTGGCAAAAAAAAAGCGTTGCACATTTTTCCTGGAAAATACACTAAAAATCCTACGAGCCGTTCCCGAGTAATCCCATCTTCTCCAAATTGGCCAAAAAAAAGCGTTGCTGATTTTTCCTGGAAAATACACTAAAAATTCTACGAGCCGTTCCCGAGTAATAATACCTTCTCCAAATTGGCCAAAAAAAAGCGTTGTTGATTTTTCCTGGAAAATAAACTAAAAATCCTACGAGCCGTTCCCGAGTAATCCCATCTTCTCCAAATTAGAAAAAAAAGCGTTGCTGATTTTTCCTGTAAAATACACTAAAAATCCTACGAGCCGTTCCCGAGTAATCCCATCTTCTCCAAATTAGCAAAAAAAAAGCGTTGCTGATTTTTCCTGGAAAATACACTTAAAATCCTACGAGCCGTTCCCGAGTAATCCCATCTTCTCCAAATTGGCCAAAAAAAAGCGTTGCTGATTTTTCCTGGAAAATACACTAAAAATCCTACGAGCCGTTCCCGAGTAATCACACCTTCTCGAAATTGGCCAAAAAAAAAGCGTTGCACATTTTTCCTGGAAAATACACTAAAAATCCTTCGAGCCGTTCCCGAGTAATCACACCTTCTCCAAATTGGCCAAAAAAAATCGTTGCTGATTTTTCCTTGAAAATACACTAACAAACCTACGAGCCGTTCCCGAGTAATCCTACTTCTCCGAATTGGCCAAAAAAAAGCGTTGCTGATTTTTCCTGGAAATTACACAAAAAATCCTACGAGCCGTTCCCGAGTAATCCCATCTTCTCCAAATTGGCCAAAAAAAAAAAGCGTTGCTGATTTTTCCTTGAAAATACACTAAAAAACCTACGAGCCGTTCTGGAGTAATCCCATCTTCTCTAAATTGGCAAAAAAAAAGCGTTGTTGATTTTTCCTGGAAAATACACTAAAAATCCTACGAGCCGTTCCCGAGTAATCACACCTTCTCCAAATTGGCCAAAAAAAGCGTTGTTGATTTTTCCTGGAAAATACACTAAAAAACCTACGAGCCGTTCCCGAGTAATCCCATCTTCTCCAAATTAGCAAAAAAAAAGCGTTGCTGATTTTTCCTGGAAAATACACTAAAAATCCTACGAGCCGTTCCCGAGTAATCCCATCTTCTCCAAATTGGCCAAAAAAAAGCGTTGCTGATTTTTCCTGGAAATTACACTAAAAATCCTACGAGCCGTTCCCGAGTAATCCCATCTTCTCCAAATTGGCCAAAAAAAAGCGTTGCTGATTTTTCCTTGAAAATACACTAAAAAACCTACGAGCCGTTCCCGAGTAATCACACCTTCTCCAAATTGGCCAACAAAAAGCGTTGCTGATTTTTTCTGGAAAATACACTAAAAATCTTACGAGCCGTTCCCGAGTAATCACACCTTCTCCAAATTGGCCAAAAAAAGCGTTGCTGATTTTTCCTGGAAAATACACTAAAAAACCTACGAGCCGTTCCCGAGTAATCCCATCTTCTCCAAATTAGCAAAAAAAAGCGTGGCTGATTTTTCCTGGAAAATATATTAAAAATTTTATGAGCCGTTCCCGAGTAATCACACCTTCTCCAAATTGCCAAAAAAAAGCGTTGCTGATTTTTCCTGGAAAATACACTAAAAATCCTACGAGCCGTTCCCGAGTAATCACACCTTCTTCAAATTGCCAAAAAAAAGCGTTGCTGATTTTTCCTGGAAAATACACTAAAAATCCTACGAGCCGTTCCCGAGTAATCACACCTTCTCCAAATTGGCCAAAAAAAAGCGTTGCTGATTTTTCCTGGAAAATACACTAAAAATCCTACGAGCCGTTCCCGAGTAATCACACCTTCTTCAAATTGCCAAAAAAAAGCGTTGCTGATTTTTCCTGGAAAATACACTAAAAATCCTACGAGCCGTTCCCGAGTAATCACACCTTCTCCAAATTGGCCAAAAAAAAGCGTTGCTGATTTTTCCTGGAAAATACACTAAAAATCTTACGAGCCGTTCCCGAGCAATCCCATCTTCTCCAAATTAGCAAAAAAAAGCGTTGCTGATTTTTCCTGGAAAATATATTAAAAATTTTATGAGCCGTTCCCGAGTAATCACACCTTCTCCAAATTGGCAAAAAAAAGCGTTGCTGATTTTTCCTGGAAAAAACACTAAAAATCCTACGAGCCGTTCCCAAGTAATCCCATCTTCTCCAAATTAGCAAAAAAAAGCGTGGCTGATTTTTCCTGGAAAATATATTAAAAATTTTATGAGCCGTTCCCGAGTAATCACACCTTCTCCAAATTGGCAAAAAAAAGCGTTGCTGATTTTTCCTGGAAAATACACTAAAAAACCTACGAGCCGTTCCCGAGTAATCCCATCTTCTCCAAATTAGCAAAAAAAAAGCGTTGCTGATTTTTCCTGGAAAATACACTTAAAATCCTACGAGCCGTTCCCGAGTAATCACACCTTCTCCAAATTGGCCAAAAAAAGCGTTGCTGATTTTTCCTGGAAAATACACTAAAAATCCTACGAGCCGTTCCCGAGTAATCACACCTTCTCCAAATTGGCCAAAAAAAGCGTTGTTGATTTTTCCTGGAAAATACACTAAAAATCCTACGAGCCGTTCCCGAGTAATCCCATCTTCTCCAAATTGGCCAAAAAAAAGCGTTGCTGATTTTTCCTGGAAATTACACTAAAAATCCTACGAGCCGTTCCTGAGTAATCCCATCTTCTCCAAATTGGCCAAAAAAAAGCGTTGCTGATTTTTCCTGGAAAATACACTAAAAATCCTACGAGCCGTTCCCGAGTAATCACACCTTCTCGAAATTGGCCAAAAAAAAAGCGTTGCACATTTTTCCTGGAAAATACACTAAAAATCCTACGAGCCGTTCCCGAGTAATCACACCTTCTCCAAATTGGCCAAAAAAAAGCGTTGCTGATTTTTCCTTGAAAATACACTAACAAACCTACGAGCCGTTCCCGAGTACTCCCATCTTCTCCGAATTGGCAAAAAAAAAGCGTTGCTGATTTCTCCTGGAAATTACACTAAAAATCCTACGAGCCGTTCCCGAGTAATCCCATCTTCTCCAAATTGGCCAAAAAAAAAAGCGTTGCTGATTTTTCCTGGAAATTACACTAAAAATCCTACGAGCCGTTCCCGAGTAATCCCACCTTCTCCAAATTGGTAAAAAAAAAGCGTTGCACGTTTTTCCTGGAAAATACACAAAAAATCTTACGAGCCGTTCCCGAGTAATCACACCTTCTCCAAATTGGCCAAAAAATGCGTTGCTGATTTTTCCTGGAAAATACACTAAAAAACCTACGAGCCGTTCCCGAGTAATCCCAACTTCTCCAAATTGCCCAAAAAAAAGCGTTGCTGATTTTTCCTGGAAATTACACTAAAAAACCTACGAGCCGTTCCCGAGTAATCCCAACTACTCCAAATTGGCCAAAAAAAAAGCGTTGCTGATTTTTCCTTGAATATACACTAACAAACCCTGAGCCGTTCCCGAGTAATCCCATCTTCTCCGAATTGGCCAAAAAAAAGCGTTGCTGATTTTTCCTGGAAATTACACTAAAAATCCTACGAGCCGTTCCCGAGTAATCCCATCTTCTCCAAATTGGCCAAAAAAAGCGTTGCTGCTTTTTCCTGGAAAATAAACTAAAAATCCTACGAGCCGTTCCCGAGTAATCCCATCTTCTCCAAATTGGCCAAAAAAAAGCGTTGCTGATTTTTCCTTGAAAATACACTAAAAAACCTACGAGCCGTTCCCGAGTAATCCCATCTTCTCCAAATTGGCCAAAAAAAGCGTTTCTGCTTTTTCCTGGAAAATAAACTAAAAATCCTACGAGCCGTTCCCAAGTAATCCCATCTTCTCCAAATTAGCAAAAAAAAAGCGTTGCTGATTTTTCCTGGAAAATATATTAAAAATTTTATGAGCCGTTCCCGAGTAATCCCAACTTCTCCAAATTGGCCAAAAAAAAGCGTTGCTGATTTTTCCTTGAAAATACACTAACAAACCTACGAGCCGTTCCCGAGTAATCCCATCTTCTCCGAATTGGCCAAAAAAAAGCGTTGCTGATTTTTCCTGGAAATTACACTAAAAATCCTACGAGCCGTTCCCGAGTAATCCCATCTTCTCCAAATTGGCCAAAAAAGCGTTGCTGCTTTTTCCTGGAAAATAAACTAAAAATCCTACGAGCCGTTCCCGAGTAATCCCATCTTCTCCAAATTGGCCAAAAAAAAGCGTTGCTGATTTTTCCTTGAAAATACACTAAAAAACCTACGAGCCGTTCCCGAGTAATCCCATCTTCTCCAAATTGGCCAAAAAAAGCGTTGCTGCTTTTTCCTGGAAAATAAACTAACAAACCTACGAGCCGTTCCCGAGTAATCCCATCTTCTCCGAATTGGCCAAAAAAAAGCGTTGCTGATTTTTCCTGGAAATTACACTAAAAATCCTACGAGCCGTTCCCGAGTTATCCCATCTTCTCCAAATTGGCCAAAAAAAGCGTTGCTGCTTTTTCCTGGAAAATAAACTAAAAATCCTACGAGCCGTTCCCGAGTAATCCCATCTTCTCCAAATTGGCCAAAAAAAAAAGCGTTGCTGATTTTTCCTTGAAAATACACTAACAAACCTACGAGCCGTTCCCAAGTAATCCCATTTTCTCCAAATTAGCAAAAAAAAAAGCGTTGCTGATTTTTCCTGGAAAAAACACTAAAAATCTTACGAGCCGTTCCCGAGTAATCACACCTTCTCCAAATTGGCCAAAAAAAGCGTTGCTGATTTTTCCTGGAAAATACACTAAAAATCTTACGAGCCGTTCCCGAGTAATCCCATCTTCTCCAAATTAGCAAAAAAAAGCGTTGCTGATTTTTCCTGGAAAATATATTAAAAATTTTATGAGCCGTTCCCGAGTAATCACACCTTCTCCAAATTGGCAAAAAAAAGCGTTGCTGATTTTTCCTGGAAAAAACACTAAAAATCCTACGAGCCGTTCCCAAGTAATCCCATCTTCTCCAAATTAGCAAAAAAAAGCGTGGCTGATTTTTCCTGGAAAATATATTAAAAATTTTATGAGCCGTTCCCGAGTAATCACACCTTCTCCAAATTGGCAAAAAAAAGCGTTGCTGATTTTTCCTGGAAAATACACTAAAAAACCTACGAGCCGTTCCCGAGTAATCCCATCTTCTCCGAATTGGCCAAAAAAAAGCGTTGCTGATTTTTCCTGGAAATTACACTAAAAATCCTACGAGCCGTTCCCGAGTAATCCCATCTTCTCCAAATTGGCCAAAAAAAGCGTTGCTGCTTTTTCCTGGAAAATAAACTAAAAATCCTACGAGCCGTTCCCGAGTAATCCCATCTTCTCCAAATTGGCCAAAAAAAAGCGTTGCTGATTTTTCCTTGAAAATACACTAAAAAACCTACGAGCCGTTCCCGAGTAATCCCATCTTCTCCAAATTGGCCAAAAAAAGCGTTTCTGCTTTTTCCTGGAAAATAAACTAAAAATCCTACGAGCCGTTCCCAAGTAATCCCATCTTCTCCAAATTAGCAAAAAAAAAGCGTTGCTGATTTTTCCTGGAAAATATATTAAAAATTTTATGAGCCGTTCCCGAGTAATCCCAACTTCTCCAAATTGGCCAAAAAAAAGCGTTGCTGATTTTTCCTTGAAAATACACTAACAAACCTACGAGCCGTTCCCGAGTAATCCCATCTTCTCCGAATTGGCCAAAAAAAAGCGTTGCTGATTTTTCCTGGAAATTACACTAAAAATCCTACGAGCCGTTCCCGAGTAATCCCATCTTCTCCAAATTGGCCAAAAAAGCGTTGCTGCTTTTTCCTGGAAAATAAACTAAAAATCCTACGAGCCGTTCCCGAGTAATCCCATCTTCTCCAAATTGGCCAAAAAAAAGCGTTGCTGATTTTTCCTTGAAAATACACTAAAAAACCTACGAGCCGTTCCCGAGTAATCCCATCTTCTCCAAATTGGCCAAAAAAAGCGTTGCTGCTTTTTCCTGGAAAATAAACTAAAAATCCTACGAGCCGTTCCCGAGTAATCCCATCTTCTCCAAATTGGCCAAAAAAAAAAGCGTTGCTGATTTTTCCTTGAAAATACACTAACAAACCTACGAGCCGTTCCCGAGTAATCCCATCTTCTCCGAATTGGCCAAAAAAAAGCGTTGCTGATTTTTCCTGGAAATTACACTAAAAATCCTACGAGCCGTTCCCGAGTTATCCCATCTTCTCCAAATTGGCCAAAAAAAGCGTTGCTGCTTTTTCCTGGAAAATAAACTAAAAATCCTACGAGCCGTTCCCGAGTAATCCCATCTTCTCCAAATTGGCCAAAAAAAAAAGCGTTGCTGATTTTTCCTTGAAAATACACTAACAAACCTACGAGCCGTTCCCAAGTAATCCCATTTTCTCCAAATTAGCAAAAAAAAAAGCGTTGCTGATTTTTCCTGGAAAAAACACTAAAAATCTTACGAGCCGTTCCCGAGTAATCACACCTTCTCCAAATTGGCCAAAAAAAGCGTTGCTGATTTTTCCTGGAAAATACACTAAAAATCTTACGAGCCGTTCCCGAGTAATCCCATCTTCTCCAAATTAGCAAAAAAAAGCGTTGCTGATTTTTCCTGGAAAATATATTAAAAATTTTATGAGCCGTTCCCGAGTAATCACACCTTCTCCAAATTGGCAAAAAAAAGCGTTGCTGATTTTTCCTGGAAAAAACACTAAAAATCCTACGAGCCGTTCCCAAGTAATCCCATCTTCTCCAAATTAGCAAAAAAAAGCGTGGCTGATTTTTCCTGGAAAATATATTAAAAATTTTATGAGCCGTTCCCGAGTAATCACACCTTCTCCAAATTGGCAAAAAAAAGCGTTGCTGATTTTTCCTGGAAAATACACTAAAAAACCTACGAGCCGTTCCCGAGTAATCCCATCTTCTCCAAATTAGCAAAAAAAAAGCGTTGCTGATTTTTCCTGGAAAATACACTTAAAATCCTACGAGCCGTTCCCGAGTAATCACACCTTCTCCAAATTGGCCAAAAAAAGCGTTGCTGATTTTTCCTGGAAAATACACTAAAAATCCTACGAGCCGTTCCCGAGTAATCACACCTTCTCCAAATTGGCCAAAAAAAGCGTTGTTGATTTTTCCTGGAAAATACACTAAAAATCCTACGAGCCGTTCCCGAGTAATCCCATCTTCTCCAAATTGGCCAAAAAAAAGCGTTGCTGATTTTTCCTGGAAATTACACTAAAAATCCTACGAGCCGTTCCTGAGTAATCCCATCTTCTCCAAATTGGCCAAAAAAAAGCGTTGCTGATTTTTCCTGGAAAATACACTAAAAATCCTACGAGCCGTTCCCGAGTAATCACACCTTCTCGAAATTGGCCAAAAAAAAAGCGTTGCTGATTTTTCCTTGAATATACACTAACAAACCCTGAGCCGTTCCCGAGTAATCCCATCTTCTCCGAATTGGCCAAAAAAAAGCGTTGCTGATTTTTCCTGGAAATTACACTAAAAATCCTACGAGCCGTTCCCGAGTAATCCCATCTTCTCCAAATTGGCCAAAAAAAAGCGTTGCTGATTTTTCCTGGAAAATACACTAAAAATCCTACGAGCCGTTCCCGAGTAATCACACCTTCTCGAAATTGGCCAAAAAAAAAGCGTTGCTGATTTTTCCTTGAATATACACTAACAAACCCTGAGCCGTTCCCGAGTAATCCCATCTTCTCCGAATTGGCCAAAAAAAGCGTTGCTGATTTTTCCTGGAAAATACACTAAAAATCCTACGAGCCGTTCCCGAGTAATCACACCTTCTCGAAATTGGCCAAAAAAAAGCGTTGCTGATTTTTCCTGGAAATTACACTAAAAATCCTACGAGCCGTTCCCGAGTAATCCCATCTTCTCCAAATTGGCCAAAAAAAAGCGTTGCTGATTTTTCCTGGAAATTACACTAAAAATCCTACGAGCCGTTCCTGAGTAATCCCATCTTCTCCAAATTGGCCAAAAAAAAGCGTTGCTGATTTTTCCTGGAAATTACACTAAAAATCCTACGAGCCGTTCCTGAGTAATCCCATCTTCTCCAAATTGGCCAAAAAAAAGCGTTGCTGATTTTTCCTGGAAATTACACTAAAAATCCTACGAGCCGTTCCTGAGTAATCCCATCTTCTCCAAATTGGCCAAAAAAAAGCGTTGCTGATTTTTCCTGGAAAATACACTAAAAATCCTACGAGCCGTTCCCGAGTAATCACACCTTCTCCAAATTGGCCAAAAAAAAGCGTTGCTGATTTTTCCTTGAAAATACACTAACAAACCTACGAGCCGTTCCCGAGTACTCCCATCTTCTCCGAATTGGCAAAAAAAAAGCGTTGCTGATTTCTCCTGGAAATTACACTAAAAATCCTACGAGCCGTTCCCGAGTAATCCCATCTTCTCCAAATTGGCCAAAAAAAAAAGCGTTGCTGATTTTTCCTGGAAATTACACTAAAAATCCTACGAGCCGTTCCCGAGTAATCCCACCTTCTCCAAATTGGTAAAAAAAAAGCGTTGCACGTTTTTCCTGGAAAATACACAAAAAATCTTACGAGCCGTTCCCGAGTAATCACACCTTCTCCAAATTGGCCAAAAAATGCGTTGCTGATTTTTCCTGGAAAATACACTAAAAAACCTACGAGCCGTTCCCGAGTAATCCCAACTTCTCCAAATTGCCCAAAAAAAAGCGTTGCTGATTTTTCCTGGAAATTACACTAAAAAACCTACGAGCCGTTCCCGAGTAATCCCAACTTCTCCAAATTGGCCAAAAAAAAAGCGTTGCTGATTTTTCCTTGAATATACACTAACAAACCCTGAGCCGTTCCCGAGTAATCCCATCTTCTCCGAATTGGCCAAAAAAAAGCGTTGCTGATTTTTCCTGGAAATTACACTAAAAATCCTACGAGCCGTTCCCGAGTAATCCCATCTTCTCCAAATTGGCCAAAAAAAGCGTTGCTGCTTTTTCCTGGAAAATAAACTAAAAATCCTACGAGCCGTTCCCGAGTAATCCCATCTTCTCCAAATTGGCCAAAAAAAAGCGTTGCTGATTTTTCCTTGAAAATACACTAAAAAACCTACGAGCCGTTCCCGAGTAATCCCATCTTCTCCAAATTGGCCAAAAAAAGCGTTTCTGCTTTTTCCTGGAAAATAAACTAAAAATCCTACGAGCCGTTCCCAAGTAATCCCATCTTCTCCAAATTAGCAAAAAAAAGCGTTGCTGATTTTTCCTGGAAAATATATTAAAAATTTTATGAGCCGTTCCCGAGTAATCCCAACTTCTCCAAATTGGCCAAAAAAAAGCGTTGCTGATTTTTCCTTGAAAATACACTAACAAACCTACGAGCCGTTCCCGAGTAATCCCATCTTCTCCGAATTGGCCAAAAAAAAGCGTTGCTGATTTTTCCTGGAAATTACACTAAAAATCCTACGAGCCGTTCCCGAGTAATCCCATCTTCTCCAAATTGGCCAAAAAAGCGTTGCTGCTTTTTCCTGGAAAATAAACTAAAAATCCTACGAGCCGTTCCCGAGTAATCCCATCTTCTCCAAATTGGCCAAAAAAAAGCGTTGCTGATTTTTCCTTGAAAATACACTAAAAAACCTACGAGCCGTTCCCGAGTAATCCCATCTTCTCCAAATTGGCCAAAAAAAGCGTTGCTGCTTTTTCCTGGAAAATAAACTAAAAATCCTACGAGCCGTTCCCGAGTAATCCCATCTTCTCCAAATTGGCCAAAAAAAAAAGCGTTGCTGATTTTTCCTTGAAAATACACTAACAAACCTACGAGCCGTTCCCGAGTAATCCCATCTTCTCCGAATTGGCCAAAAAAAAGCGTTGCTGATTTTTCCTGGAAATTACACTAAAAATCCTACGAGCCGTTCCCGAGTTATCCCATCTTCTCCAAATTGGCCAAAAAAAGCGTTGCTGCTTTTTCCTGGAAAATAAACTAAAAATCCTACGAGCCGTTCCCAAGTAATCCCATCTTCTCCAAATTAGCAAAAAAAAAATGCGTTGCTGATTTTTCCTGGAAAATATATTAAAAATTTTATGAGCCGTTCCCGAGTAATCACACCTTCTCCAAATTAGCAAAAAAAAAGCGTTGCTGATTTTTCCTGGAAAATATATTAAAAATTTTATGAGCCGTTCCCGAGTAATCACACCTTCTCCAAATTGGCAAAAAAAAGCGTTGCTGATTTTTCCTGGAAAATACACTAAAAAACCTACGAGCCGTTCCCAAGTAATCCCATTTTCTCCAAATTAGCAAAAAAAAAAGCGTTGCTGATTTTTCCTGGAAAAAACACTAA
Source organism: Lypha dubia (assembly GCA_947311025.1). Taxonomy (NCBI): domain Eukaryota; kingdom Metazoa; phylum Arthropoda; class Insecta; order Diptera; family Tachinidae; genus Lypha; species Lypha dubia. The sequence continues at coordinate 253,649 of CAMZJU010000018.1, forward strand.
AAATCTTACGAGCCGTTCCCGAGTAATCACACCTTCTCCAAATTGGCCAAAAAAAGCGTTGCTGATTTTTCCTGGAAATTACACTAAAAATCCTACGAGCCGTTCCCGAGTAATCCCATCTTCTCCAAATTAGCAAAAAAAAAGCGTTGCTGATTTTTCCTGGAAAATATATTAAAAATTTTATGAGCCGTTCCCGAGTAATCCCATCTTCTCCAAATTGGCCAAAAAAAGCGTTGCTGCTTTTTCCTGGAAAATAAACTAAAAATCCTACGAGCCGTTCCCGAGTAATCCCATCTTCTCCAAATTGGCCAAAAAAAGCGTTGTTGATTTTTCCTGGAAAATACACTAAAAAACCTACGAGCCGTTCCCGAGTAATCCCATCTTCTCCAAATTAGCAAAAAAAAAGCGTTGCTGATTTTTCCTGGAAAATATACTTAAAATCCTACGAGCCGTTTCCGAGTATTCCCATCTTCTCCAAATTGGCCAAAAAAAGCGTTGCTGATTTTTCCTGGAAAATACACTAAAAATCCTACGAGCCGTTCCCGAGTAATCCCATCTTCTCCAAATTGGCCAAAAAAAAGCGTTGCTGATTTTTCCTGGAAATTACACTAAAAATCCTACGAGCCGTTCCCGAGTAATCCCATCTTCTCCAAATTGGCCAAAAAAAAGCGTTGCTGATTTTTCCTTGAAAATACACTAAAAAACCTACGAGCCGTTCCCAAGTAATCCCATCTTCTCCAAATTAGCAAAAAAAAAAGCGTTGCTGATTTTTCCTGGAAAATATATTAAAATTTTTATGAGCCGTTCCCGAGTAATCACACCTTCTCCAAATTGGCCAAAAAAAAAGCGTTGCACATTTTTCCTGGAAAATACACTAAAAATCCTACGAGCCGTTCCCGAGTAATCACACCTTCTCCAAATTGGCCAAAAAAAAGCGTTGCTGATTTTTCCTTGAAAATACACTAACAAACCTACGAGCCGTTCCCGAGTAATCCCATCTTCTCCGAATTGGCCAAAAAAAAGCGTTGCTGATTTTTCCTGGAAATTACACTAAAAATCCTACGAGCCGTTCCCGAGTAATCCCATCTTCTCCAAATTGGCCAAAAAAAAAAGCGTTGCTGATTTTTCCTTGAAAATACACTAAAAAACCTACGAGCCGTTCTGGAGTAATCCCATCTTCTCCAAATTGGCAAAAAAAAGCGTTGTTGATTTTTCCTGGAAAATACACTAAAAATCCTACGAGCCGTTCCCGAGTAATCACACCTTCTCCAAATTGGCCAAAAAAAGCGTTGTTGATTTTTCCTGGAAAATACACTAAAAATCCTACGAGCCGTTCCCGAGTAATCACACCTTCTCCAAATTGGCCAACAAAAAGCGTTGCTGCTTTTTCCTGGAAAATAAACTAAAAATCCTACGAGCCGTTCCCGAGTAATCCCATCTTCTCCAAATTGGCCAAAAAAAAGCGTTGCTGATTTTTCCTTGAAAATACACTAACAAACCTACGAGCCGTTCCCGAGTAATCCCATCTTCTCCGAATTGGCCAAAAAAAAGCGTTGCTGATTTTTCCTGGAAATTACACTAAAAATCCTACGAGCCGTTCCCGAGTAATCCCATCTTCTCCAAATTGGCCAAAAAAGCGTTGCTGCTTTTTCCTGGAAAATAAACTAAAAATCCTACGAGCCGTTCCCAAGTAATCCCATCTTCTCCAAATTAGCAAAAAAAAAAGCGTTGCTGATTTTTCCTGGAAAATATATTAAAAATTTTATGAGCCGTTCCCGAGTAATCACACCTTCTCCAAATTAGCAAAAAAAAAAGCGTTGCTGATTTTTCCTGGAAAATATATTAAAAATTTTATGAGCCGTTCCCGAGTAATCACACCTTCTCCAAATTGGCAAAAAAAAAGCGTTGCTGATTTTTCCTGGAAAATACACTAAAAAACCTACGAGCCGTTCCCAAGTAATCCCATTTTCTCCAAATTAGCAAAAAAAAAAGCGTTGCTGATTTTTCCTGGAAAAAACACTAAAAATCTTACGAGCCGTTCCCGAGTAATCACACCTTCTCCAAATTGGCCAAAAAAAGCGTTGCTGATTTTTCCTGGAAATTACACTAAAAATCCTACGAGCCGTTCCCGAGTAATCCCATCTTCTCCAAATTAGCAAAAAAAAAGCGTTGCTGATTTTTCCTGGAAAATATATTAAAAATTTTATGAGCCGTTCCCGAGTATTCCCATCTTCTCCAAATTGGCCAAAAAAAGCGTTGCTGCTTTTTCCTGGAAAATAAACTAAAAATCCTACGAGCCGTTCCCGAGGAATCCCCTCTTCTCCAAATTGGCCAAAAAAAGCGTTGTTGATTTTTCCTGGAAAATACACTAAAAAACCTACGAGCCGTTCCCGAGTAATCCCATCTTCTCCAAATTAGCAAAAAAAAAGCGTTGCTGATTTTTCCTGGAAAATATACTTAAAATCCTACGAGCCGTTCCCGAGTATTCCCATCTTCTCCAAATTGGCCAAAAAAGCGTTGCTGATTTTTCCTGGAAAATACACTAAAAATCCTACGAGCCGTTCCCGAGTAATCCCATCTTCTCCAAATTGGCAAAAAAAAGGCGTTGCTGATTTTTCCTGGAAATTACACTAAAAATCCTACGAGCCGTTCCCGAGTAATCCCATCTTCTCCAAATTGGCCAAAAAAAAGCGTTGCTGATTTTTCCTTGAAAATACACTAAAATACCTACGAGCCGTTCCCAAGTAATCCCATCTTCTCCAAATTAGCAAAAAAAAAAGCGTTGCTGATTTTTTCTGGAAAATATATTAAAATTTTTATGAGCCGTTCCCGAGTAATCACACCTTCTCCAAATTGGCCAAAAAAAAAGCGTTGCACATTTTTCCTGGAAAATACACTAAAAATCCTACGAGCCGTTCCCGAGTAATCACACCTTCTCCAAATTGGCCAAAAAAAAGCGTTGCTGATTTTTCCTTGAAAATACACTAACAAACCTACGAGCCGTTCCCGAGTAATCCCATCTTCTCCGAATTGGCCAAAAAAAAGCGTTGCTGATTTTTCCTGGAAATTACACTAAAAATCCTACGAGCCGTTCCCGAGTAATCCGATCTTCTCCAAATTGGCCAAAAAAAAGCGTTGCTGATTTTTTCTTGAAAATACACTAAAAAACCTACGAGCCTTTCTGAAGTAATCCCATCTTCTCCAAATTGGCAAAAAAAAGCGTTGTTGATTTTTCCTGGAAAATACACTAAAAATCCTACGAGCCGTTCCCGAGTAATCACACCTTCTCCAAATTGGCCAAAAAAAGCGTTGTTGATTTTTCCTGGAAAATACACTAAAAATCCTACGAGCCGTTCCCGAGTAATCACACCTTCTCCAAATTGGCCAACAAAAAGCGTTGCTGATTTTTCCTGGAAAATACACTAAAAATCCTACGAGCCGTTCCCGAGTAATCCCATCTTCTCCAAATTGGCCAAAAAAAACGTTGCTGATTTTTCCTGGAAAATACACTAAAAAACCTACGAGCCGTTCCCGAGTAATCCCATCTTCTCCAAATTGGCCAAAAAAAGCGTTGCTGCTTTTTCCTGGAAAATAAACTAAAAAATCCTACGAGCCGTTCCGGAGTAATCCCATCTTCTCCAAATTGGCCAAAAAAAAAGCGTTGCTGATTTTTCCTTGAAAATACACTAAAAAACCTACGAGCCGTTCCCGAGTAATCCCATCTTCTCCAAATTGGCCAAAAAAAAGCGTTGCTGATTTTTCCTGGAAAATACACTAAAAATTCTACGAGCCGTTCCCGAGTAATCACACCTTCTCCAAATTGGCCAACAAAAAGCGTTGCTGATTTTTCCTGGAAAATATACTAAAAATCTTACGAGCCGTTCCCGAGTAATCACACCTTCTCCAAATTGGCCAAAAAAAGCGTTGCTGATTTTTCCTGGAAAATACACTAAAAAACCTACGAGCCGTTCCCGAGTAATCCCATCTTCTCCAAATTGGCCAAAAAAAAAGCGTTGCTGATTTTTCCTGGAAAATACACTAAAAATCCTACGAGCCGTTCCCGAGTAATCACACCTTCTCCAAATTGGCAAAAAAAAGCGTTGTTTATTTTATCTGGAAAATACACTAAAAATCCTACGAGCCGTTCCCGAGTAATCACACCTTCTCCAAATTGGCCAAAAAAAAGCGTTGCTGATTTTTCCTTGAAAATACACTAAAAAACCTACGAGCCGTTCCCGAGTAATCACACCTTCTCCAAATTGGCCAAAAAAAGCGTTGTTGATTTTTCCTGGAAAATACACTAAAAATCCTACGAGCCGTTCCCGAGTAATCACACCTTCTCCAAATTGGCCAAAAAAGCGTTGCTGATTTTTCCTGGAAAATACACTAAAAAACCTACGAGCCGTTCCCGAGTAATCCCAACTTCTCCAAATTGGTCAAAAAAAAGCGTTGCTGATTTTTCCTGGAAAATACACTAAAAATCCTACGAGCCGTTCCCGAGTAATCACACCTTCTTCAAATTGCCAAAAAAAAGCGTTGCTGATTTTTCCTGGAAAATACACTAAAAATCCTACGAGCCGTTCCCGAGTAATCACACCTTCTCCAAATTGGCCAAAAAAAAGCGTTGCTGATTTTTCCTGGAAAATACACTAAAAATCTTACGAGCCGTTCCCGAGTAATCCCATCTTCTCCAAATTAGCAAAAAAAAGCGTTGCTGATTTTTCCTGGAAAATATATTAAAAATTTTATGAGCCGTTCCCGAGTAATCACACCTTCTCCAAATTGGCAAAAAAAAGCGTTGCTGATTTTTCCTGGAAAATACACTAAAAATCTTACGAGCCGTTCCTGAGTAATCCCATCTTCTCCAAATTAGCAAAAAAAAAAGCGTTGCTGATTTTTCCTGGAAAATATATTAAAAATTTTATGAGCCGTTCCCGAGTAATCACACCTTCTCCAAATTGGCAAAAAAAAGCGTTGCTGATTTTTCCTGGAAAAAACACTAAAAATCCTACGAGCCGTTCCCAAGTAATCCCATCTTCTCCAAATTAGCAAAAAAAAGCGTTGCTGATTTTTCCTGGAAAATATATTAAAAATTTTATGAGCCGTTCCCGAGTAATCACACCTTCTCCAAATTGGCAAAAAAAAGCGTTGCTGATTTTTCCTGGAAAATACACTAAAAAACCTACGAGCCGTTCCCGAGTAATCCCATCTTCTCCAAATTAGCAAAAAAAAAGCGTTGCTGATTTTTCCTGGAAAATACACTTAAAATCCTACGAGCCGTTCCCGAGTAATCACACCTTCTCCAAATTGGCCAAAAAAGCGTTGCTGATTTTTCCTGGAAAATACACTAAAAATCCTACGAGCCGTTCCCGAGTAATCCCATCTTCTCCGAATTGGCCAAAAAAAAGCGTTGCTGATTTTTCCTGGAAATTACACTAAAAATCCTACGAGCCGTTCCCGAGTAATCCCATCTTCTCCAAATTGGCCAAAAAAAGCGTTGCTGCTTTTTCCTGGAAAATAAACTAAAAATCCTACGAGCCGTTCCTGAGTAATCCCATCTTCTCCAAATTGGCCAAAAAAAAGCGTTGCTGATTTTTCCTTGAAAATACACTAAAAAACCTACGAGCCGTTCCCGAGTAATCCCATCTTCTCCAAATTGGCCAAAAAAAGCGTTGCTGCTTTTTCCTGGAAAATAAACTAAAAATCCTACGAGCCGTTCCCGAGTAATCACATCTTCTCCAAATTGGCCAAAAAAAAGCGTTGCTGATTTTTCCTTGAAAATACAATAACAAACCTAAGAGCCGTTCCCGAGTAATCCCATCTTCTCCGAATTGGCCAAAAAAAAGCGTTGCTGATTTTTCCTGGAAATTACACTAAAAATCCTACGAGCCGTTCCCGAGTAATCCCATCTTCTCCAAATTGGCCAAAAAAAAGCGTTGCTGCTTTTTCCTGGAAAATATATTAAAAATTTTATGAGCCGTTCCCGAGTAATCACACCTTCTCCAAATTAGCAAAAAAAAAAGCGTTGCTGATTTTTCCTGGAAAATATATTAAAAATTTTATGAGCCGTTCCCGAGTAATCACACCTTCTCCAAATTGGCAAAAAAAAGCGTTGCTGATTTTTCCTGGAAAATACACTAAAAAACCTACGAGCCGTTCCCAAGTAATCCCATCTTCTCCAAATTAGCAAAAAAAAAAGCGTTGCTGATTTTTCCTGGAAAACACACTAAAAATCTTACGAGCCGTTCCCGAGTAATCACACCTTCTCCAAATTGGCCAAAAAAAAGCGTTGCTGATTTTTCCTGGAAATTACACTAAAAATCCTACGAGCCGTTCCCGAGTAATCCCATCTTCTCCAAATTAGCAAAAAAAAAGCGTTGCTGATTTTTCCTGGAAAATATATTAAAAATTTTATGAGCCGTTCCCGAGTAATCACACCTTCTCCAAATTGGCCAAAAAAAAGCGTTGCTGATTTTTCCTTGAAAATACAATAACAAACCTAAGAGCCGTTCCCGAGTAATCCCATCTTCTCCGAATTGGCCAAAAAAAAGCGTTGCTGATTTTTCCTTGAAAATACACTAACAAACCTACGAGCCGTTCCCGAGTAATCCCATCTTCTCCAAATTGGCCAAAAAAAGCGTTGCTGCTTTTTCCTGGAAAATAAACTAAAAATCCTACGAGCCGTTCCCAAGTAATCCCATCTTCTCCAAATTAGCAAAAAAAAAGCGTTGCTGATTTTTCCTGGAAAATATATTAAAAATTTTATGAGCCGTTCCCGAGTAATCCCAACTTCTCCAAATTGGCCAAAAAAAAGCGTTGCTGATTTTTCCTTGAAAATACACTAACAAACCTACGAGCCGTTCCCGAGTAATCCCATCTTCTCCGAATTGGCCAAAAAAAAGCGTTGCTGATTTTTCCTGGAAATTACACTAAAAATCCTACGAGCCGTTCCCGAGTAATCCCATCTTCTCCAAATTGGCCAAAAAAAGCGTTGCTGCTTTTTCCTGGAAAATAAACTAAAAATCCTACGAGCCGTTCCTGAGTAATCCCATCTTCTCCAAATTGGCCAAAAAAAAGCGTTGCTGATTTTTCCTTGAAAATACACTAAAAAACCTACGAGCCGTTCCCGAGTAATCCCATCTTCTCCAAATTGGCCAAAAAAAGCGTTGCTGCTTTTTCCTGGAAAATAAACTAAAAATCCTACGAGCCGTTCCCGAGTAATCACATCTTCTCCAAATTGGCCAAAAAAAAGCGTTGCTGATTTTTCCTTGAAAATACAATAACAAACCTAAGAGCCGTTCCCGAGTAATCCCATCTTCTCCGAATTGGCCAAAAAAAGCGTTGCTGCTTTTTCCTGGAAAATAAACTAAAAATCCTACGAGCCGTTCCCGAGTAATCCCATCTTCTCCGAATTGGCCAAAAAAAGCGTTGCTGATTTTTCCTGGAAATTACACTAAAAATCCTACGAGCCGTTCCCGAGTAATCCCATCTTCTCCAAATTGGCCAAAAAAAAGCGTTGCTGCTTTTTCCTGGAAAATATATTAAAAATTTTATGAGCCGTTCCCGAGTAATCACACCTTCTCCAAATTAGCAAAAAAAAAAGCGTTGCTGATTTTTCCTGGAAAATATATTAAAAATTTTATGAGCCGTTCCCGAGTAATCACACCTTCTCCAAATTGGCAAAAAAAAGCGTTGCTGATTTTTCCTGGAAAATACACTAAAAAACCTACGAGCCGTTCCCAAGTAATCCCATCTTCTCCAAATTAGCAAAAAAAAAAGCGTTGCTGATTTTTCCTGGAAAACACACTAAAAATCTTACGAGCCGTTCCCGAGTAATCACACCTTCTCCAAATTGGCCAAAAAAAAGCGTTGCTGATTTTTCCTGGAAATTACACTAAAAATCCTACGAGCCGTTCCCGAGTAATCCCATCTTCTCCAAATTAGCAAAAAAAAAAGCGTTGCTGATTTTTCCTGGAAAATATATTAAAAATTTTATGAGCCGTTCCCGAGTAATCACACCTTCTCCAAATTGGCAAAAAAAAGCGTTGCTGATTTTTCCTGGAAAAAACACTAAAAATCCTACGAGCCGTTCCCAAGTAATCCCATCTTCTCCAAATTAGCAAAAAAAAGCGTTGCTGATTTTTCCTGGAAAATATATTAAAAACTTTATGAGCCGTTCCCGAGTAATCACACCTTCTCCAAATTGGCAAAAAAAAGCGTTGCTGATTTTTCCTGGGAAATACACTAAAAAACCTACGAGCCGTTCCCGAGTAATCCCATCTTCTCCAAATTAGCAAAAAAAAAGCGTTGCTGATTTTTCCTGGAAAATACACTTAAAATCCTACGAGCCGTTCCCGAGTAATCACACATTCTCCAAATTGGCCAAAAAAAGCGTTGCTGATTTTTCCTGGAAAATACACTAAAAATCCTACGAGCCGTTCCCGTGTAATCACACCTTCTCCAAATTGGCCAAAAAAAGCGTTGTTGATTTTTCCTGGAAAATACACTAAAAATCCTACGAGCCGTTCCCGAGTAATCACACCTTCTTCAAATTGGCCAAAAAAAAAAGCGTTGTTGATTTTTCCTGGAAAATAAACTAAAAATCCTACGAGCCGTTCCCGAGTAATCCCATCTTCTCCAAATTGGCCAAAAAAAAAGCGTTGTTGATTTTTCCTGGAAAATACACTAAAAATCCTACGAGCCGTTCCCGAGTAATCACACCTTCTCCAAATTGGCCAAAAAAAGCGTTGTTGATTTTTCCTGGAAAATACACTAAAAAACCTGCGAGCCGTTCCCGAGTAATCCCAACTTCTCCAAATTGGCCAAAAAAAAGCGTTGCTGATTTTTCCTGGAAATTACACTAAAAAACCTACGAGCCGTTCCCGAGTAATCCCAACTTCTCCAAATTGGCCAAAAAAAAGCGTTGCTGATTTTTTCTTGAATATACACTAACAAACCTACGAGCCGTTCCCGAGTAATCCCATCTTCTCCGAATTGGCCAAAAAAAAGCGTTGCTGATTTTTCCTGGAAATTACACTAAAAATCCTACGAGCCGTTCCCGAGTAATCCCATCTTCTCCAAATTGGCCAAAAAAAGCGTTGCTGCTTTTTTCTGGAAAATAAACTAAAAATCCTACGAGCCGTTCCCGAGTAATCCCATCTTCTCCAAATTGGCCAAAAAAAAGCGTTGCTGATTTTTCCTTGAAAATACACTAAAAAACCTACGAGCCGTTCCCGAGTAATCCCATCTTCTCCAAATTGGCCAAAAAAAGCGTTGCTGCTTTTTCCTGGAAAATAAACTAAAAATCCTACGAGCCGTTCCCAAGTAATCCCATCTTCTCCAAATTAGCAAAAAAAAAGCGTTGCTGATTTTTCCTGGAAAATATATTAAAAATTTTATGAGCCGTTCCCGAGTAATCCCAACTTCTCCAAATTGGCCAAAAAAAAGCGTTGCTGATTTTTCCTTGAAAATACACTAACAAACCTACGAGCCGTTCCCGAGTAATCCCATCTTCTCCGAATTGGCCAAAAAAAAGCGTTGCTGATTTTTCCTGGAAATTACACTAAAAATCCTACGAGCCGTTCCCGAGTAATCCCATCTTCTCCAAATTGGCCAAAAAAAGCGTTGCTGCTTTTTCCTGGAAAATAAACTAAAAATCCTACGAGCCGTTCCTGAGTAATCCCATCTTCTCCAATTTGGCCAAAAAAAAGCGTTGCTGATTTTTCCTTGAAAATACACTAAAAAACCTACGAGCCGTTCCCGAGTAATCCCATCTTCTCCAAATTGGCCAAAAAAAGCGTTGCTGCTTTTTCCTGGAAAATAAACTAAAAATCCTACGAGCCGTTCCCGAGTAATCACATCTTCTCCAAATTGGCCAAAAAAAAGCGTTGCTGATTTTTCCTTGAAAATACAATAACAAACCTAAGAGCCGTTCCCGAGTAATCCCATCTTCTCCGAATTGGCCAAAAAAAAGCGTTGCTGATTTTTCCTGGAAATTACACTAAAAATCCTACGAGCCGTTCCCGAGTAATCCCATCTTCTCCAAATTGGCCAAAAAAAAGCGTTGCTGCTTTTTCCTGGAAAATATATTAAAAATTTTATGAGCCGTTCCCGAGTAATCACACCTTCTCCAAATTAGCAAAAAAAAAAGCGTTGCTGATTTTTCCTGGAAAATATATTAAAAATTTTATGAGCCGTTCCCGAGTAATCACACCTTCTCCAAATTGGCAAAAAAAAGCGTTGCTGATTTTTCCTGGAAAATACACTAAAAAACCTACGAGCCGTTCCCAAGTAATCCCATCTTCTCCAAATTAGCAAAAAAAAAAGCGTTGCTGATTTTTCCTGGAAAACACACTAAAAATCTTACGAGCCGTTCCCGAGTAATCACACCTTCTCCAAATTGGCCAAAAAAAAGCGTTGCTGATTTTTCCTGGAAATTACACTAAAAATCCTACGAGCCGTTCCCGAGTAATCCCATCTTCTCCAAATTAGCAAAAAAAAAGCGTTGCTGATTTTTCCTGGAAAATATATTAAAAATTTTATGAGCCGTTCCCGAGTAATCACACCTTCTCCAAATTGGCAAAAAAAAGCGTTGCTGATTTTTCCTGGAAAAAACACTAAAAATCCTACGAGCCGTTCCCAAGTAATCCCATCTTCTCCAAATTAGCAAAAAAAAAGCGTTGCTGATTTTTCCTGGAAAATATATTAAAAACTTTATGAGCCGTTCCCGAGTAATCACACCTTCTCCAAATTGGCAAAAAAAAGCGTTGCTGATTTTTCCTGGGAAATACACTAAAAAACCTACGAGCCGTTCCCGAGTAATCCCATCTTCTCCAAATTAGCAAAAAAAAAGCGTTGCTGATTTTTCCTGGAAAATACACTTAAAATCCTACGAGCCGTTCCCGAGTAATCACACATTCTCCAAATTGGCCAAAAAAAGCGTTGCTGATTTTTCCTGGAAAATACACTAAAAATCCTACGAGCCGTTCCCGAGTAATCACACCTTCTCCAAATTGGCCAAAACAAGCGTTGTTGATTTTTCCTGGAAAATACACTAAAAATCCTACGAGCCGTTCCCGAGTAATCACACCTTCTCCAAATTGGCCAAAAAAAAGCGTTGTTGATTTTTCCTGGAAAATAAACTAAAAATCCTACGAGCCGTTCCCGAGTAATCCCATCTTCTCCAAATTGGCCAAAAAAAAAAGCGTTGTTGATTTTTCCTGGAAAATACACTAAAAATCCTACGAGCCGTTCCCGAGTAATCACACCTTCTCCAAATTGGCCAAAAAAAGCGTTGTTGATTTTTCCTGGAAAATACACTAAAAATCCTACGAGCCGTTCCCGAGTAATCACACCTTCTCCAAATTGGCCAAAAAAAAGCGTTGTTGATTTTTCCTGGAAAATAAACTAAAAATCCTACGAGCCGTTCCCGAGTAATCCCATCTTCTCCAAATTGGCCAAAAAAAAAGCGTTGTTGATTTTTCCTGGAAAATACACTAAAAATCCTACGAGCCGTTCCCGAGTAATCACACCTTCTCCAAATTGGCCAAAAAAAAGCGTTATTGATTTTTCCTGGAAAATAAACTAAAAATCCTACGAGCCGTTCCCGAGTAATCCCATCTTCTCCAAATTAGCAAAAAAAAAGCGTTGCTGATTTTTCCTGGAAAATACACTAAAAATCCTACGAGCCGTTCCCGAGTAATCCCATCTTCTCCAAATTAGCAAAAAAAAAGCGTTGCTGATTTTTCCTGGAAAATACACTAAAAATCCTACGAGCCGTTCCCGAGTAATCACACCTTCTCCAAATTGGCCAAAAAAAGCGTTGTTGATTTTTCCTGGAAAATACACTAAAAATCCAACGAGCCGTTCCCGAGTAATCACACCTTCTCCAAATTGGCCAAAAAAAAGCGTTGTGTATTTTTCCTGGAAAATAAACTAAAAATCCTACGAGCCGTTCCCGAGTAATCCCATCTTCTCCAAATTGGCCAAAAAAAAGCGTTGCTGATTTTTCCTGGAAATTACACTAAAAATCCTACGAGCCGTTCCCGAGTAATCCCATCTTCTCCAAATTGGCAAAAAAAAAGCGTTGCTGATTTTTCCTGGAAAATACACTAAAAATCCTGCGAGCCGTTCCCGAGTAATCACACCTTCTCGAAATTGGCCAAAAAAAAGCGTTGCACATTTTTCCTGGAAAATACACTAAAAATCCTACGAGCCGTTCCCGAGTAATCACACCTTCTCCAAATTGGCCAAAAAAAAGCGTTGCTGATTTTTCCTTGAAAATACACTAACAAACCTACGAGCCGTTCCCGAGTAATCCCATCTTCTCCGAATTGGCCAAAAAAAAGCGTTGCTGATTTTTCCTGGAAATTACACTAAAAATCCTACGAGCCGTTCCCGAGTAATCCCATCTTCTCCAAATTGGCCAAAAAAAAAAGCGTTGCTGATTTTTCCTGGAAATTACTCTAAAAATCCTACGAGCCGTTCCCGAGTAATCCCACCTTCTCCAAATTGGTAAAAAAAAAGCGTTGCACATTTTTCCTGGAAAATACACTAAAAATCTTACGAGCCGTTCCCGAGTAATCACACCTTCTCCAAATTGGCCAAAAAAAGCGTTGCTGATTTTTCCTGGAAAATACACTAAAAAACCTACGAGCCGTTCTCGAGTAATCCCAACTTCTCCAAATTGGCCAAAAAAAAGCGTTGCTGATTTTTCCTGGAAATTACACTAAAAAACCTACGAGCCGTTCCCGAGTAATCCCAACTTCTCCAAATTGGCCAAAAAAAAGCGTTGCTGATTTTTCCTTGAAAATACACTAACAAACCTACGAGCCGTTCCCGAGTAATCCCATCTTCTCCGAATTGGCCAAAAAAAAGCGTTGCTGATTTTTCCTGGAAATTACACTAAAAATCCTACGAGCCGTTCCCGAGTAATCCCATCTTCTCCAAATTGGCCAAAAAAAGCGTTGCTGCTTTTTCCTGGAAAATAAACTAAAAATCCTACGAGCCGTTCCCGAGTAATCCCATCTTCTCCAAATTGGCCAAAAAAAAGCGTTGCTGATTTTTCTTGAAAATACACTAAAAAACCTACGAGCCGTTCCCGAGTAATCCCATCTTCTCCAAATTAGCAAAAAAATAGCGTTGCTGATTTTTCCTGGAAAATACACTTAAAATCCTACGAGCCGTTCCCGAGTAATCACACATTCTCCAAATTGGCCAAAAAAAGCGTTGCTGATTTTTCCTGGAAAATACACTAAAAATCCTACGAGCCGTTCCCGAGTAATCACACCTTCTCCAAATTGGCCAAAAAAAGCGTTGTTGATTTTTCCTGGAAAATACACTAAAAATCCTACGAGCCGTTCCCGAGTAATCACACCTTCTCCAAATTGGCCAAAAAAAAGTGTTGTTGATTTTTCCTGGAAAATAAACTAAAAATCCTACGAGCCGTTCCCGAGTAATCCCATCTTCTCCAAATTGGCCAAAAAAAAGCGTTGTTGATTTTTCCTGGAAAATACACTAAAAATCCTACGAGCCGTTCCCGAGTAATCACACCTTCTCCAAATTGGCCAAAAAAAGCGTTGTTGATTTTTCCTGGAAAATACACTAAAAATCCTACGAGCCGTTCCCGAGTAACCACACCTTCTCCAAATTGGCCAAAAAAAAGCGTTGTTGATTTTTCCTGGAAAATAAACTAAAAATCCTACGAGCCGTTCCCGAGTAATCCCATCTTCTCCAAATTGGCCAAAAAAAAAGCGTTGTTGATTTTTCCTGGAAAATACACTAAAAATCCTACGAGCCGTTCCCGAGTAATCACACCTTCTCCAAATTGGCCAAAAAAAAGCGTTATTGATTTTTCCTGGAAAATAAACTAAAAATCCTACGAGCCGTTCCCGAGTAATCCCATCTTCTACAAATTAGCAAAAAAAAAGCGTTGCTGATTTTTCCTGGAAAATACACTTAAAATCCTACGAGCCGTTCCCGAGTAATCACACCTTCTCCAAATTGGCCAAAAAAAGCGTTGCTGATTTTTCCTGGAAAATACACTAAAAATCCTACGAGCCGTTCCCGAGTAATCCCATCTTCTCCAAATTAGCAAAAAAAAAGCGTTGCTGATTTTTCCTGGAAAATACACTTAAAATCCTACGAGCCGTTCCCGAGTAATCACACCTTCTCCAAATTGGCCAAAAAAAGCGTTGCTGATTTTTCCTGGAAAATACACTAAAAATCCTACGAGCCGTTCCCGAGTAATCACACCTTCTCCAAATTGGCCAAAAAAAGCGTTGTTGATTTTTCCTGGAAAATACACTAAAAATCCAACGAGCCGTTCCCGAGTAATCACACCTTCTCCAAATTGGCCAAAAAAAAAGCGTTGTGTATTTTTCCTGGAAAATAAACTAAAAATCCTACGAGCCGTTCCCGAGTAATCCCATCTTCTCCAAATTGGCCAAAAAAAAGCGTTGCTGATTTTTCCTGGAAATTACACTAAAAATCCTACGAGCCGTTCCCGAGTAATCACACCTTCTCGAAATTGGCCAAAAAAAAAGCGTTGCACATTTTTCCTGGAAAATACACTAAAAATCCTACGAGCCGTTCCCGAGTAATCACACCTTCTCCAAATTGGCCAAAAAAAAGCGTTGCTGATTTTTCCTTGAAAATACACTAACAAACCTACGAGCCGTTCCCGAGTAATCCCATCTTCTCCGAATTGGCCAAAAAAAAGCGTTGCTGATTTTTCCTGGAAATTACACTAAAAATCCTACGAGCCGTTCCCGAGTAATCCCATCTTCTCCAAATTGGCCAAAAAAAAAAAAGCGTTGCTGATTTTTCCTGGAAATTACTCTAAAAATCCTACGAGCCGTTCCCGAGTAATCCCACGTTCTCCAAATTGGTAAAAAAAAGCGTTGCACATTTTTCCTGGAAAATACACTAAAAATCTTACGAGCCGTTCCCGAGTAATCACACCTTCTCCAAATTGGCCAAAAAAAGCGTTGCTGATTTTTCCTGGAAAATACACTAAAAAACCTACGAGCCGTTCTCGAGTAATCCCAACTTCTCCAAATTGGCCAAAAAAAAGCGTTGCTGATTTTTCCTGGAAATTACACTAAAAAACCTACGAGCCGTTCCCGAGTAATCCCAACTTCTCCAAATTGGCCAAAAAAAAGCGTTGCTGATTTTTCCTTGAAAATACACTAACAAACCTACGAGCCGTTCCCGAGTAATCCCATCTTCTCCGAATTGGCCAAAAAAAAGCGTTGCTGATTTTTCCTGGAAATTACACTAAAAATCCTACGAGCCGTTCCCGAGTAATCCCATCTTCTCCAAATTGGCCAAAAAAAGCGTTGCTGCTTTTTCCTGGAAAATAAACTAAAAATCCTACGAGCCGTTCCCAAGTAATCCCATCTTCTCCAAATTGGCCAAAAAAAAGCGTTGCTGATTTTTCCTTGAAAATACACTAAAAAACCTACGAGCCGTTCCCGAGTAATCCCATCTTCTCCAAATTGGCCAAAAAAAAGCGTTGCTGATTTTTCCTGGAAAATACACTAAAAAACCTACGAGCCGTTCCCGAGTAATCCCAACTTCTCCAAATTGGCCAAAAAAAAGCGTTGCTGATTTTTCCTGGAAAATACACTAAAAATCCTACGAGCCGTTCCCGAGTAATCACACCTTCTCCAAATTGGCCAAAAAAAGCGTTGTTGATTTTTCCTGGAAAATAAACTAAAAATCCTACGCCGTTCCCGAGTAATCCCATCTTCTCCAAATTGGCCAAAAAAAAAGCGTTGTTGATTTTTCCTGGAAAATACACTAAAAATCCTACGAGCCGTTCCCGAGTAATCACACATTCTCCAAATTGGCCAAAAAAAAAGCGTTGTTGATTTTTCCTGGAAAATAAACTAAAAATCCTACGAGCCGTTCCCGAGTAATCCCATCTTCTCCAAATTAGCAAAAAAAAAGCGTTGCTGATTTTTCCTGGAAAATACACTTAAAATCCTACGAGCCGTTCCCGAGTAATCACACCTTCTCCAAATTGGCCAAAAAAAGCGTTGCTGATTTTTCCTGGAAAATACACTAAAAATCCTACGAGCCGTTCCCGAGTAATCACACCTTCTCCAAATTGGCCAAAAAAAGCGTTTTTGATTTTTCCTGGAAAATACACTAAAAATCCTACGAGCCGTTTCCGAGTAATCACACCTTCTCCAAATTGGCCAAAAAAAGCGTTGTTGATTTTTCCTGGAAAATAAACTAAAAATCCTACGAGCCGTTCCCGAGTAATCCCATCTTCTCCAAATTGGCCAAAAAAAAGCGTTGCTGATTTTTCCTGGAAAATACACTAAAAATCCTACGAGCCGTTCCCGAGTAATCACACCTTCTCCAAATTGGCCAAAAAAAGCGTTGTTGATTTTTCCTGGAAAATACACTAAAAATCTTACGAGCCGTTCCCGAGTAATCCCATCTTCTCCAAATTGGCCAAAAAAAAGCGTTGCTGATTTTTCCTGGAAAATACACTAACAAACCTACGAGCCGTTCCCGAGTAATCCCATCTTCTCCGAATTGGCCAAAAAAAAGCGTTGCTGATTTTTCCTGGAAATTACACTAAAAATCCTACGAGCCGTTCCCGAGTAATCCCATCTTCTCCAAATTGGCCAAAAAAAAAAAAGCGTTGCTGATTTTTCCTGGAAATTACTCTAAAAATCCTACGAGCCGTTCCCGAGTAATCCCACGTTCTCCAAATTGGTAAAAAAAAGCGTTGCACATTTTTCCTGGAAAATACACTAAAAATCTTACGAGCCGTTCCCGAGTAATCACACCTTCTCCAAATTGGCCAAAAAAAGCGTTGCTGATTTTTCCTGGAAAATACACTAAAAAACCTACGAGCCGTTCTCGAGTAATCCCAACTTCTCCAAATTGGCCAAAAAAAAGCGTTGCTGATTTTTCCTGGAAATTACACTAAAAAACCTACGAGCCGTTCCCGAGTAATCCCAACTTCTCCAAATTGGCCAAAAAAAAGCGTTGCTGATTTTTCCTTGAAAATACACTAACAAACCTACGAGCCGTTCCCGAGTAATCCCATCTTCTCCGAATTGGCCAAAAAAAAGCGTTGCTGATTTTTCCTGGAAATTACACTAAAAATCCTACGAGCCGTTCCCGAGTAATCCCATCTTCTCCAAATTGGCCAAAAAAAGCGTTGCTGCTTTTTCCTGGAAAATAAACTAAAAATCCTACGAGCCGTTCCCAAGTAATCCCATCTTCTCCAAATTGGCCAAAAAAAAGCGTTGCTGATTTTTCCTTGAAAATACACTAAAAAACCTACGAGCCGTTCCCGAGTAATCCCATCTTCTCCAAATTGGCCAAAAAAAAGCGTTGCTGATTTTTCCTGGAAAATACACTAAAAAACCTACGAGCCGTTCCCGAGTAATCCCAACTTCTCCAAATTGGCCAAAAAAAAGCGTTGCTGATTTTTCCTGGAAAATACACTAAAAATCCTACGAGCCGTTCCCGAGTAATCACACCTTCTCCAAATTGGCCAAAAAAAGCGTTGTTGATTTTTCCTGGAAAATAAACTAAAAATCCTACGCCGTTCCCGAGTAATCCCATCTTCTCCAAATTGGCCAAAAAAAAAGCGTTGTTGATTTTTCCTGGAAAATACACTAAAAATCCTACGAGCCGTTCCCGAGTAATCACACATTCTCCAAATTGGCCAAAAAAAAAGCGTTGTTGATTTTTCCTGGAAAATAAACTAAAAATCCTACGAGCCGTTCCCGAGTAATCCCATCTTCTCCAAATTAGCAAAAAAAAAGCGTTGCTGATTTTTCCTGGAAAATACACTTAAAATCCTACGAGCCGTTCCCGAGTAATCACACCTTCTCCAAATTGGCCAAAAAAAGCGTTGCTGATTTTTCCTGGAAAATACACTAAAAATCCTACGAGCCGTTCCCGAGTAATCACACCTTCTCCAAATTGGCCAAAAAAAGCGTTTTTGATTTTTCCTGGAAAATACACTAAAAATCCTACGAGCCGTTTCCGAGTAATCACACCTTCTCCAAATTGGCCAAAAAAAGCGTTGTTGATTTTTCCTGGAAAATAAACTAAAAATCCTACGAGCCGTTCCCGAGTAATCCCATCTTCTCCAAATTGGCCAAAAAAAAGCGTTGCTGATTTTTCCTGGAAAATACACTAAAAATCCTACGAGCCGTTCCCGAGTAATCACACCTTCTCCAAATTGGCCAAAAAAAGCGTTGTTGATTTTTCCTGGAAAATACACTAAAAATCTTACGAGCCGTTCCCGAGTAATCCCATCTTCTCCAAATTGGCCAAAAAAAAGCGTTGCTGATTTTTCCTGGAAAATACACTAAAAATCCTACGAGCCGTTCCCGAGTAATCACACCTTCTCCAAATTGGCCAAAAAAAGCGTTGCTGATTTTTCCTTGAAAATACACTAAAAATCCTACGAGCCGTTCCCGAGTAATCACACCTTCTCCAAATTGGCCAAAAAAAGCGTTTTTGATTTTTCCTGGAAAATACACTAAAAATCCTACGAGCCGTTTCCGAGTAATCACACCTTCTCCAAATTGGCCAAAAAAAGCGTTGTTGATTTTTCCTGGAAAATAAACTAAAAATCCTACGAGCCGTTCCCGAGTAATCCCATCTTCTCCAAATTGGCCAAAAAAAAGCGTTGCTGATTTTTCCTGGAAAATACACTAAAAATCTTACGAGCCGTTCCCGAGTAATCACACCTTCTCCAAATTGGCCAAAAAAAGCGTTGCTGATTTTTCCTGGAAAATACACTAAAAAACCTACGAGCCGTTCTCGAGTAATCCCAACTTCTCCAAATTGGCCAAAAAAAAGCGTTGCTGATTTTTCCTGGAAATTACACTAAAAAACCTACGAGCCGTTCCCGAGTAATCCCAACTTCTCCAAATTGGCCAAAAAAAAGCGTTGCTGATTTTTCCTTGAAAATACACTAACAAACCTACGAGCCGTTCCCGAGTAATCCCATCTTCTCCGAATTGGCCAAAAAAAAGCGTTGCTGATTTTTCCTGGAAATTACACTAAAAATCCTACGAACCGTTCCCGAGTAATCCCATCTTCTCCAAATTGGCCAAAAAAAGCGTTGCTGCTTTTTCCTGGAAAATAAACTAAAAATCCTACGAGCCGTTCCCGAGTAATCCCATCTTCTCCAAATTGGCCAAAAAAAAGCGTTGCTGATTTTTCTTGAAAATACACTAAAAAACCTACGAGCCGTTCCCGAGTAATCCCATCTTCTCCAAATTAGCAAAAAAAAAGCGTTGCTGATTTTTCCTGGAAAATACACTTAAAATCCTACGAGCCGTTCCCGAGTAATCACACATTCTCCAAATTGGCCAAAAAAAGCGTTGCTGATTTTTCCTGGAAAATACACTAAAAATCCTACGAGCCGTTCCCGAGTAATCACACCTTCTCCAAATTGGCCAAAAAAAGCGTTGTTGATTTTTCCTGGAAAATACACTAAAAATCCTACGAGCCGTTCCCGAGTAATCACACCTTCTCCAAATTGGCCAAAAAAAAGTGTTGTTGATTTTTCCTGGAAAATAAACTAAAAATCCTACGAGCCGTTCCCGAGTAATCCCATCTTCTCCAAATTGGCCAAAAAAAAAGCGTTGTTGATTTTTCCTGGAAAATACACTAAAAATCCTACGAGCCGTTCCCGAGTAATCACACCTTCTCCAAATTGGCCAAAAAAAGCGTTGTTGATTTTTCCTGGAAAATACACTAAAAATCCTACGAGCCGTTCCCGAGTAACCACACCTTCTCCAAATTGGCCAAAAAAAAGCGTTGTTGATTTTTCCTGGAAAATAAACTAAAAATCCTACGAGCCGTTCCCGAGTAATCCCATCTTCTCCAAATTGGCCAAAAAAAAAGCGTTGTTGATTTTTCCTGGAAAATACACTAAAAATCCTACGAGCCGTTCCCGAGTAATCACACCTTCTCCAAATTGGCCAAAAAAAAGCGTTATTGATTTTTCCTGGAAAATAAACTAAAAATCCTACGAGCCGTTCCCGAGTAATCCCATCTTCTACAAATTAGCAAAAAAAAAGCGTTGCTGATTTTTCCTGGAAAATACACTTAAAATCCTACGAGCCGTTCCCGAGTAATCACACCTTCTCCAAATTGGCCAAAAAAAGCGTTGCTGATTTTTCCTGGAAAATACACTAAAAATCCTACGAGCCGTTCCCGAGTAATCCCATCTTCTCCAAATTAGCAAAAAAAAAGCGTTGCTGATTTTTCCTGGAAAATACACTTAAAATCCTACGAGCCGTTCCCGAGTAATCACACCTTCTCCAAATTGGCCAAAAAAAGCGTTGCTGATTTTTCCTGGAAAATACACTAAAAATCCTACGAGCCGTTCCCGAGTAATCACACCTTCTCCAAATTGGCCAAAAAAAGCGTTGTTGATTTTTCCTGGAAAATACACTAAAAATCCAACGAGCCGTTCCCGAGTAATCACACCTTCTCCAAATTGGCCAAAAAAAAAGCGTTGTGTATTTTTCCTGGAAAATAAACTAAAAATCCTACGAGCCGTTCCCGAGTAATCCCATCTTCTCCAAATTGGCCAAAAAAAGCGTTGCTGATTTTTCCTGGAAATTACACTAAAAATCCTACGAGCCGTTCCCGAGTAATCCCATCTTCTCCAAATTGGCCAAAAAAAAGCGTTGCTGATTTTTCCTGGAAAATACACTAAAAATCCTACGAGCCGTTCCCGAGTAATCACACCTTCTCGAAATTGGCCAAAAAAAAAGCGTTGCACATTTTTCCTGGAAAATACACTAAAAATCCTACGAGCCGTTCCCGAGTAATCACACCTTCTCCAAATTGGCCAAAAAAAAGCGTTGCTGATTTTTCCTTGAAAATACACTAACAAACCTACGAGCCGTTCCCGAGTAATCCCATCTTCTCCGAATTGGCCAAAAAAAAGCGTTGCTGATTTTTCCTGGAAATTACACTAAAAATCCTACGAGCCGTTCCCGAGTAATCCCATCTTCTCCAAATTGGCCAAAAAAAAAAAAGCGTTGCTGATTTTTCCTGGAAATTACTCTAAAAATCCTACGAGCCGTTCCCGAGTAATCCCACCTTCTCCAAATTGGTAAAAAAAAGCGTTGCACATTTTTCCTGGAAAATACACTAAAAATCTTACGAGCCGTTCCCGAGTAATCACACCTTCTCCAAATTGGCCAAAAAAAGCGTTGCTGATTTTTCCTGGAAAATACACTAAAAAACCTACGAGCCGTTCTCGAGTAATCCCAACTTCTCCAAATTGGCCAAAAAAAAGCGTTGCTGATTTTTCCTGGAAATTACACTCAAAAACCTACGAGCCGTTCCCGAGTAATCCCAACTTCTCCAAATTGGCCAAAAAAAAGCGTTGCTGATTTTTCCTTGAAAATACACTAACAAACCTACGAGCCGTTCCCGAGTAATCCCATCTTCTCCGAATTGGCCAAAAAAAAGCGTTGCTGATTTTTCCTGGAAATTACACTAAAAATCCTACGAGCCGTTCCCGAGTAATCCCATCTTCTCCAAATTGGCCAAAAAAAGCGTTGCTGCTTTTTCCTGGAAAATAAACTAAAAATCCTACGAGCCGTTCCCGAGTAATCCCATCTTCTCCAAATTGGCCAAAAAAAAGCGTTGCTGATTTTTCCTTGAAAATACACTAAAAAACCTACGAGCCGTTCCCGAGTAATCCCATCTTCTCCAAATTGGCCAAAAAAAAGCGTTGCTGATTTTTCCTGGAAAATACACTAAAAAACCTACGAGCCGTTCCCGAGTAATCCCAACTTCTCCAAATTGGCCAAAAAAAAGCGTTGCTGATTTTTCCTGGAAAATACACTAAAAATCCTACGAGCCGTTCCCGAGTAATCACACCTTCTCCAAATTGGCCAAAAAAAGCGTTGTTGATTTTTCCTGGAAAATAAACTAAAAATCCTACGCCGTTCCCGAGTAATCCCATCTTCTCCAAATTGGCCAAAAAAAAAGCGTTGTTGATTTTTCCTGGAAAATACACTAAAAATCCTACGAGCCGTTCCCGAGTAATCACACATTCTCCAAATTGGCCAAAAAAAAGCGTTGTTGATTTTTCCTGGAAAATAAACTAAAAATCCTACGAGCCGTTCCCGAGTAATCCCATCTTCTCCAAATTAGCAAAAAAAAAGCGTTGCTGATTTTTCCTGGAAAATACACTTAAAATCCTACGAGCCGTTCCCGAGTAATCACACCTTCTCCAAATTGGCCAAAAAAAGCGTTGCTGATTTTTCCTGGAAAATACACTAAAAATCCTACGAGCCGTTCCCGAGTAATCACACCTTCTCCAAATTGGCCAAAAAAAGCGTTTTTGATTTTTCCTGGAAAATACACTAAAAATCCTACGAGCCGTTTCCGAGTAATCACACCTTCTCCAAATTGGCCAAAAAAAGCGTTGTTGATTTTTCCTGGAAAATAAACTAAAAATCCTACGAGCCGTTCCCGAGTAATCCCATCTTCTCCAAATTGGCCAAAAAAAAGCGTTGCTGATTTTTCCTGGAAAATACACTAAAAATCCTACGAGCCGTTCCCGAGTAATCACACCTTCTCCAAATTGGCCAAAAAAAGCGTTGTTGATTTTTCCTGGAAAATACACTAAAAATCTTACGAGCCGTTCCCGAGTAATCCCATCTTCTCCAAATTGGCCAAAAAAAAGCGTTGCTGATTTTTCCTGGAAAATACACTAAAAATCCTACGAGCCGTTCCCGAGTAATCACACCTTCTCCAAATTGGCCAAAAAAAGCGTTGTTGATTTTTCCTGGAAAATACACTAAAAATCCTACGAGCCGTTCCCGAGTAATCACAACTTCTCCAAATTGGTAAAAAAAAAAGCGTTGCACATTTTTCCTGGAAATTACACTAAAAAACTTACGAGCCGTTCCCGAGTAATCCCAACTTCTCCAAATTGGCCAAAAAAAAGCGTTGCTGATTTTTCCTTGAAAATACACTAACAAACCTACGAGCCGTTCCCGAGTAATCCCATCTTCTCCGAATTGGCCAAAAAAAAGCGTTGCTGATTTTTCCTGGAAATTACACTAAAAATCCTACGAGCCGTTCCCGAGTAATCACACCTTCTCCAAATTGGCCAAAAAAAGCGTTGTTGATTTTTCCTGGAAAATACACTAAAAATCCTACGAGCCGTTCCCGAGTAATCCCAACTTCTCCAAATTGGCCAAAAAAAAGCGTTGCTGATTTTTCCTGGAAATTACACTAAAAAACCTACGAGCCGTTCCCGAGTAATCCCAACTTCTCCAAATTGGCCAAAAAAAGCGTTGCTGATTTTTCCTTGAAAATACACTAACAAACCTACGAGCCGTTCCCGAGTAATCCCATCTTCTCCGAATTGGCCAAAAAAAAGCGTTGCTGATTTTTCCTGGAAATTACACTAAAAATCCTACGAGCCGTTCCCGAGTAATCCCATCTTCTCCAAATTGGCCAAAAAAAGCGTTGCTGCTTTTTCCTGGAAAATAAACTAAAAATCCTACGAGCCGTTCCCGAGTAATCCCAACTTCTCCAAATTGGCCAAAAAAAAGCGTTGCTGATTTTTCCTTGAAAATACACTAACAAACCTATGAGCCGTTCCCGAGTAATCCCATCTTCTCCGAATTGGCCAAAAAAAAAGCGTTGCTGATTTTTCCTGGAAATTACACTAAAAATCCTACGAGCCGTTCCCGAGTAATCACACCTTCTCCAAATTGGCCAAAAAAAGCGTTGTTGATTTTTCTTGGAAAATACACTAAAAATCCTACGAGCCGTTCCCGAGTAATCCCAACTTCTCCAAATTGGCCAAAAAAAAGCGTTGCTGATTTTTCCTGGAAATTACACTAAAAAACCTACGAGCCGTTCCCGAGTAATCCCAACTTCTCCAAATTGGCCAAAAAAAAGCGTTGCTGATTTTTCCTTGAAAATACACTAACAAACCTACGAGCCGTTCCCGAGTAATCCCATCTTCTCCGAATTGGCCAAAAAAAAGCGTTGCTGATTTTTCCTGGAAATTACACTAAAAATCCTACGAGCCGTTCCCGAGTAATCCCATCTTCTCCAAATTGGCCAAAAAAAGCGTTGCTGCTTTTTCCTGGAAAATAAACTAAAAATCCTACGAGCCGTTCCCGAGTAATCCCATCTTCTCCAAATTGGCCAAAAAAAAGGGTTGCTGATTTTTCCTTGAAAATACACTAAAAAACCTACGAGCCGTTCCCGAGTAATCCCATCTTCTCCAAATTGGCCAAAAAAAAGCGTTGCTGATTTTTCCTGGAAAATACACCAAAAAACCTACGAGCCGTTCCCGAGTAATCCCAACTTCTCCAAATTGGCCAAAAAAAAGTGTTGTTGATTTTTCCTGGAAAATACACTAAAAATCTTACGAGCCGTTCCCGAGTAATCCCATCTTCTCCAAATTGGCCAAAAAAAGCGTTGCACATTTTTCCTGGAAAATACACTAAAAATCTTACGAGCCGTTCCCGAGTAATCCCATCTTCTCCAAATTGGCCAAAAAAAAGCGTTGCTGATTTTTCCTGGAAAATACAATAAAAATCCTACGAGCCGTTCCCGAGTAATCACACCTTCTCCAAATTGGCCAAAAAAAGCGTTGTTGATTTTTCCTGGAAAATACACTAAAAATCCTACGAGCCGTTCCCGAGTAATCACACCTTCTCCAAATTAGCAAAAAAAAAGCGTTGCTGATTTTTCCTGGAAATTACACTAAAAATCCTACGAGCCGTTCCCGAGTAATCCCATCTTCTCCAAATTGGCCAAAAAAAAGCGTTGCTGATTTTTCCTGGAAAATACACTAAAAATCCTACGAGCCGTTCCCATGTAATCACACCTTCTCGAAATTGGCAAAAAAAAAAAGCGTTGCACATTTTTCCTGGAAAATACACTAAAAATCCTACGAGCCGTTCCCGAGTAATCACACCTTCTCCAAATTGGCCAAAAAAAAGCGTTGCTGATTTTTCCTTGAAAATACACTAACAAACCTACGAGCCGTTCCCGAGTAATCCCATCTTCTCCGAATTGGCCAAAAAAAAGCGTTGCTGATTTTTCCTGGAAATTACACTAAAAATCTTACGAGCCGTTCCCGAGTAATCCCACCTTCTCCGAATTGGCCAAAAAAAAGCGTTGCTGATTTTTCCTGGAAATTACACTAAAAATCTTACGAGCCGTTCCCGAGTAATCCCACCTTCTCCAAATTGGTAAAAAAAAAGCGTTGCACATTTTTCCTGGAAAATACACTAAAAATCTTACGAGCCGTTCCCGAGTAATCACACCTTCTCCAAATTGGCCAAAAAAAGCGTTGCTGATTTTTCCTGGAAAATACACTAAAAAACCTACGAGCCGTTCCCGAGTAATCCCAACTTCTCCAAATTGGCCAAAAAAAAGCGTTGCTGATTTTTCCTGGAAATTACACTAAAAAACCTACGAGCCGTTCCCGAGTAATCCCAACTTCTCCAAATTGGCCAAAAAAAAGCGTTGCTGATTTTTCCTTGAAAATACACTAAAAATCCTACGAGCCGTTCCCGAGTAATCCCATCTTCTCCAAATTGGCCAAAAAAAGCGTTGCTGATTTTTCCTGGAAAATACACTAAAAAACCTACGAGCCGTTCCCGAGTAATCCCATCTTCTCCAAATTAGCAAAAAAAAAGCGTTGCTGATTTTTCCTGGAAAATACACTTAAAATCCTACGAGCCGTTCCCGAGTAATCCCATCTTCTCCAAATTGGCCAAAAAAAGCGTTGCTGATTTTTCCTTGAAAATACACTAAAAATCCTACGAGCCGTTCCCGAGTAATCCCATCTTCTCCAAATTGGCCAAAAAAAGCGTTGCTGATTTTTCCTGGAAAATACACTAAAAATCCTACGAGCCGTTCCCGAGTAATCCCATCTTCTCCAAATTGGCCAAAAAAAAGCGTTGCTGATTTTTCCTGGAAATTACACTAAAAATCCTACGAGCCGTTCCCGAGTAATCCCATCTTCTCCAAATTGGCCAAAAAAAAAGCGTTGCTGATTTTTCCTGGAAAATACACTAAAAATCCTACGAGCCGTTCCCGAGTAATCCCATCTTCTCCAAATTGGCCAAAAAAAAACGTTGCTGATTTTTCCTGGAAAAAACACTAAAAATCTTACGAGCCGTTCCCGAGTAATCACACCTTCTCCAAATTGGCCAAAAAAAAGCGTTGCTGATTTTTCCTGGAAATTACACTAAAAATCCTACGAGCCGTTCCCGAGTAATCCCATCTTCTCCAAATTGGCCAAAAAAAAGCTTTGCTGATTTTTCCTGGAAAATATATTAAAAATTTTATGAGCCGTTCCCGAGTAATCACACCTTCTCCAAATTCGCAAAAAAAAAGCGTTGCTGATTTTTCCTAGAAAAAACACTAAAAATCCTACGAGCCGTTCCCGAGTAATCCCATCTTCTCCAAATTGGCCAAAAAAAGCGTTGCTGATTTTTCCTGGAAAATACACTAAAAATCCTACGAGCCGTTCCCGAGTAATCACACCTTCTCCAAATTGGCCAAAAAAAGCGTTGCTGATTTTTCCTGGAAAATACACTAAAAAACCTACGAGCCGTTCCCGAGTAATCCCATCTTCTCCAAATTGGCCAACAAAAAGCGTTGCTGATTTTTCCTGGAAAATACACTAAAAATCCTACG
Source organism: Lypha dubia (assembly GCA_947311025.1). Taxonomy (NCBI): domain Eukaryota; kingdom Metazoa; phylum Arthropoda; class Insecta; order Diptera; family Tachinidae; genus Lypha; species Lypha dubia. The sequence continues at coordinate 280,346 of CAMZJU010000018.1, forward strand.
AGCCGTTCCTGAGTAATCACACCTTCTCCAAATTGGCCAAAAAAAGCGTTGCTGATTTTTCCTGGAAAATACACTAAAAATCCTACGAGCCGTTCCCGAGTAATCACACCTTCTCCAAATTGGCCAAAAAAAAGCGTTGTTGATTTTTCCTGGAAAATACACTTAAAATCCTACGAGCCGTTCCCGAGTAATCACACCTTCTCCAAATTGGCCAAAAAAAGCGTTGCTGATTTTTCCTGGAAAATACACTAAAAATCCTACGAGCCGTTCCCGAGTAATCCCAACTTCTCCAAATTGGCCAAAAAAAAGCGTGGCTGATTTTTCCTGGAAAATACACTAAAAATCCTACGAGCCGTTCCCGAGTAATCCCATCTTCTCCAAATTGGCCAAAAAAAAGCGTTGCTAATTTTTCCTGGAAAATACACTAAAAATCCCACGAGCCGTTCCCGAGTAATCACACCTTCTCCAAATTGGCCAAAAAAAAGCGTTGTTGATTTTTCCTGGAAAATACACTAAAAATCCTACGAGCCGTTCCCGAGTAATCACACCTTCTCCAAATTGGCCAAAAAAAAGCGTTGCTGATTTTTCCTGGAAAATACACTAAAAATCTTACGAGCCGTTCCCGAGTAATCCCATCTTCTCCAAATTGGCCAAAAAAAAGCGTTGTTGATTTTTCCTGGAAAATACACTAAAAATCCCACGAGCCGTTCCCGAGTAATCCCATCTTCTCCAAATTGGCCAAAAAAAAGCGTTGCTGATTTATCCTGGAAAATACACTAAAAATCCTACGAGCCGTTCCCGAGTAATCACACCTTCTCCAAATTGGCAAAAAAAAGCCTTGCTGATTTTTCCTGGAAAATACACTAAAAATCTTACGAGCCGTTCCCGAGTAATCCCATCTTCTCCAAATTGGCAAAAAAAAAAGCGTTGCTGATTTTTCCTGGAAAAAACAACAAAAATCCTACGAGCCGTTCCCGAGTAATCCCATCTTCTCCAAATTGGCCAAAAAAAAGCGTTGCTGATTTTTCCTTGAAAATACACTAAAAAACCTACGAGCCGTTCCCGAGTAATCCCATCTTCTCCAAATTGGCAAAAAAAAGCGTTGCTGATTTTTCCATGAAAATACACTAAAAATCTTACGAGCCGTTCCCGAGTAATCCCATCTTCTCCAAATTGGCAAAAAAAAAGCGTTGCTGATTTTTCATGGAAAAAACATCAAAAATCTTACGAGCCGTTCCCGAGTAATCACACCTTCTCCAAATTGGCCAAAAAAAAAGCGTTGCTGATTTTTCCTGGAAAATACACTAAAAATCCTACGAGCCGTTCCCAAGTAATCCCATCTTCTCCAAATTAGCAAAAAAAAAAGCGTTGCTGATTTTTCCTGGAAAATATATTAAAAGTTTTATGAGCCGTTCCCGAGTAATCACACCTTCTCCAAATTGGCAAAAAAAAAAAGCGTTGCACATTTTTCCTGGAAAATACACTAAAAATCCTACGAGCCGTTCCCGAGTAATCACACCTTCTCCAAATTGGCCAAAAAAAAGCGTTGCTGATTTTTCCTTGAAAATACACTAACAAACCTACGAGCCGTTCCCAAGTAATCCCATCTTCTCCGAATTGGCCAAAAAAAAAGCGTTGCTGATTTTTCCTGGAAATTACACTAAAAACCTACGAGCCGTTCTGGAGTAAACCCATCTTCTCCAAATTGGCAAAAAAAAGCGTTGTTGATTTTTCCTGGAAAATACACTAAAAATCCTACGAGCCGTTCCCGAGTAATCACACCTTCTCCAAATTGGCCAAAAAAAGCGTTGTTGATTTTTCCTGGAAAATACACTAAAAATCCTACGAGCCGTTCCCGAGTAATCACACCTTCTCTAAATTGGCCAAAAAAAAAGCGTTGCTGATTTTTCCTGGAAAATACACTAAAAATCCTACGAGCCGTTCCCGAGTAATCCCATCTTCTCCAAATTGGCCAAAAAAAACCTTGCTGATTTTTCCTGGAAAATACACTAAAAAACCTACGAGCCGTTCCCGAGTAATCCAATCTTCTTCAAATTGGCCAAAAAAAGCGTTGCTGCTTTTTCCTGGAAAATAAACTAAAAATCCTACGAGCCGTTCCCGAGTAATCCCATCTTCTCCAAATTGGCCAAAAAAAAGCGTTGCTGATTTTTCCTTGAAAATACACTAAAAAACCTACGAGCCGTTCCCGAGTAATCCCATCTTCTCCAAATTGGCCAAAAAAAAGCGTTGCTTATTTTTCCTGGAAAATACACTAAAAATTCTACGCGCCGATCCCGAGTAATCACACCTTCTCCAAATTGGCCAACAAAAAGCGTTGCTGATTTTTCCTGGAAAATACACTAAAAATCCTACGAGCCGTTCCCGAGTAATCCCATCTTCTCCAAATTGGCCAAAAAAAAACGTTGCTGATTTTTCCTGGAAAAAACACTAAAAATCTTACGAGCCGTTCCCGAGTAATCACACCTTCTCCAAATTGGCCAAAAAAAAGCGTTGCTGATTTTTCCTGGAAATTACACTAAAAATCCTACGAGCCGTTCCCGAGTAATCCCATCTTCTCCAAATTGGCCAAAAAAAAGCTTTGCTGATTTTTCCTGGAAAATATATTAAAAATTTTATGAGCCGTTCCCGAGTAATCACACCTTCTCCAAATTCGCAAAAAAAAAGCGTTGCTGATTTTTCCTAGAAAAAACACTAAAAATCCTACGAGCCGTTCCCGAGTAATCCCATCTTCTCCAAATTGGCCAAAAAAAGCGTTGCTGATTTTTCCTGGAAAATACACTAAAAATCCTACGAGCCGTTCCCGAGTAATCACACCTTCTCCAAATTGGCCAAAAAAAGCGTTGCTGATTTTTCCTGGAAAATACACTAAAAAACCTACGAGCCGTTCCCGAGTAATCCCATCTTCTCCAAATTGGCCAACAAAAAGCGTTGCTGATTTTTCCTGGAAAATACACTAAAAATCCTACGAGCCGTTCCTGAGTAATCACACCTTCTCCAAATTGGCCAAAAAAAGCGTTGCTGATTTTTCCTGGAAAATACACTAAAAATCCTACGAGCCGTTCCCGAGTAATCACACCTTCTCCAAATTGGCCAAAAAAAAGCGTTGTTGATTTTTCCTGGAAAATACACTTAAAATCCTACGAGCCGTTCCCGAGTAATCACACCTTCTCCAAATTGGCCAAAAAAAGCGTTGCTGATTTTTCCTGGAAAATACACTAAAAATCCTACGAGCCGTTCCCGAGTAATCCCAACTTCTCCAAATTGGCCAAAAAAAAGCGTGGCTGATTTTTCCTGGAAAATACACTAAAAATCCTACGAGCCGTTCCCGAGTAATCCCATCTTCTCCAAATTGGCCAAAAAAAAGCGTTGCTAATTTTTCCTGGAAAATACACTAAAAATCCCACGAGCCGTTCCCGAGTAATCACACCTTCTCCAAATTGGCCAAAAAAAAGCGTTGTTGATTTTTCCTGGAAAATACACTAAAAATCCTACGAGCCGTTCCCGAGTAATCACACCTTCTCCAAATTGGCCAAAAAAAAGCGTTGCTGATTTTTCCTGGAAAATACACTAAAAATCTTACGAGCCGTTCCCGAGTAATCCCATCTTCTCCAAATTGGCCAAAAAAAAGCGTTGTTGATTTTTCCTGGAAAATACACTAAAAATCCCACGAGCCGTTCCCGAGTAATCCCATCTTCTCCAAATTGGCCAAAAAAAAAGCGTTGCTGATTTATCCTGGAAAATACACTAAAAATCCTACGAGCCGTTCCCGAGTAATCACACCTTCTCCAAATTGGCAAAAAAAAGCCTTGCTGATTTTTCCTGGAAAATACACTAAAAATCTTACGAGCCGTTCCCGAGTAATCCCATCTTCTCCAAATTGGCAAAAAAAAAAGCGTTGCTGATTTTTCCTGGAAAAAACAACAAAAATCCTACGAGCCGTTCCCGAGTAATCCCATCTTCTCCAAATTGGCCAAAAAAAAGCGTTGCTGATTTTTCCTTGAAAATACACTAAAAAACCTACGAGCCGTTCCCGAGTAATCCCATCTTCTCCAAATTGGCAAAAAAAAGCGTTGCTGATTTTTCCATGAAAATACACTAAAAATCTTACGAGCCGTTCCCGAGTAATCCCATCTTCTCCAAATTGGCAAAAAAAAAGCGTTGCTGATTTTTCATGGAAAAAACATCAAAAATCTTACGAGCCGTTCCCGAGTAATCACACCTTCTCCAAATTGGCCAAAAAAAAAGCGTTGCTGATTTTTCCTGGAAAATACACTAAAAATCCTACGAGCCGTTCCCAAGTAATCCCATCTTCTCCAAATTAGCAAAAAAAAAAGCGTTGCTGATTTTTCCTGGAAAATATATTAAAAGTTTTATGAGCCGTTCCCGAGTAATCACACCTTCTCCAAATTGGCAAAAAAAAAAAGCGTTGCACATTTTTCCTGGAAAATACACTAAAAATCCTACGAGCCGTTCCCGAGTAATCACACCTTCTCCAAATTGGCCAAAAAAAAGCGTTGCTGATTTTTCCTTGAAAATACACTAACAAACCTACGAGCCGTTCCCAAGTAATCCCATCTTCTCCGAATTGGCCAAAAAAAAAGCGTTGCTGATTTTTCCTGGAAATTACACTAAAAACCTACGAGCCGTTCTGGAGTAAACCCATCTTCTCCAAATTGGCAAAAAAAAGCGTTGTTGATTTTTCCTGGAAAATACACTAAAAATCCTACGAGCCGTTCCCGAGTAATCACACCTTCTCCAAATTGGCCAAAAAAAGCGTTGTTGATTTTTCCTGGAAAATACACTAAAAATCCTACGAGCCGTTCCCGAGTAATCACACCTTCTCTAAATTGGCCAAAAAAAAAGCGTTGCTGATTTTTCCTGGAAAATACACTAAAAATCCTACGAGCCGTTCCCGAGTAATCCCATCTTCTCCAAATTGGCCAAAAAAAACCTTGCTGATTTTTCCTGGAAAATACACTAAAAAACCTACGAGCCGTTCCCGAGTAATCCAATCTTCTTCAAATTGGCCAAAAAAAGCGTTGCTGCTTTTTCCTGGAAAATAAACTAAAAATCCTACGAGCCGTTCCCGAGTAATCCCATCTTCTCCAAATTGGCCAAAAAAAAGCGTTGCTGATTTTTCCTTGAAAATACACTAAAAAACCTACGAGCCGTTCCCGAGTAATCCCATCTTCTCCAAATTGGCCAAAAAAAAGCGTTGCTTATTTTTCCTGGAAAATACACTAAAAATTCTACGCGCCGATCCCGAGTAATCACACCTTCTCCAAATTGGCCAACAAAAAGCGTTGCTGATTTTTCCTGGAAAATACACTAAAAATCCTACGAGCCGTTCCCGAGTAATCCCATCTTCTCCAAATTGGCCAAAAAAAAAGCGTTGCTGATTTTTCCTGGAAAATACACTAAAAATCTTACGAGCCGTTCCCGAGTAATCACACCTTCTCCAAATTGGCCAAAAAAAACGTTGCTGATTTTTCCTGGAAACTACACTAAAAATCCTACGAGCCGTTCCCGAGTAATCCCATCTTCTCCAAATTGGCCAAAAAAAAGCGTTGCTGATTTTTCCTGGGAAATACACTAAAAATCCTACGAGCCGTTCCCGAGTAATCCCAACTTCTCCAAATTGGCCAAAAAAAAGCGTGGCTGATTTTTCCTGGAAAATACACTAAAAATCCTACGAGCCGTTCCCGAGTAATCCCATCTTCTCCAAATTGGCCAAAAAAAAAGCCTTGCTAATTTTTCCTGGAAAATACACTAAAAATCCTACGAGCCGTTCCCGAGTAATCCCATCTTCTCCAAATTGGCCAAAAAAAAAGCGTTGCTGATTTTTCCTGGAAAATACACTAAAAATCTTACGAGCCGTTCCCGAGTAATCACACCTTCTCCAAATTGGCCAAAAAAAACGTTGCTGATTTTTCCTGGAAACTACACTAAAAATCCTACGAGCCGTTCCCGAGTAATCACACTTCTCCAAATTGGCCAAAAAAAGCGTTGCTGATTTTTCCTGGAAAATACACTAAAAATCCTACGAGCCGTTCCCGAGTAATCCCAACTTCTCCAAATTGGCCAAAAAAAAGCGTGGCTGATTTTTCCTGGAAAATACACTAAAAATCCTACGAGCCGTTCCCGAGTAATCCCATCTTCTCCAAATTGGCCAAAAAAAAAGCCTTGCTAATTTTTCCTGGAAAATACACTAAAAATCCCACGAGCCGTTCCCGAGTTATCACACCTTCTCCAAATTGGCCAAAAAAAAGCGTTGTTGATTTTTCCTGGAAAATACACTAAAAATCCTACGAGCCGTTCCCGAGTAATCACACCTTCTCCAAATTGGCCAAAAAAAAGCGTTGCTGATTTTTCGTGGAAAATACACTAAAAATCTTACGAGCCGTTCCCGAGTAATCCCATCTTCTCCAAATTGGCCAAAAAAAAGCGTTGTTGATTTTTCCTGGAAAATACACTAAAAATCCCACGAGCCGTTCCCGAGTAATCCCATCTTCTCCAAACTGGCCAAAAAAAAAGCGTTGCTGATTTATCCTGGAAAATACACTTAAAATCCTACGAGCCGTTCCCGAGTAATCACACCTTCTCCAAATTGGCAAAAAAAAGCGTTGCTGATTTTTCCTGGAAAATACACTAAAAATCTTACGAGCCGTTCCCGAGTAATCCCATCTTCTCCAAATTGGCAAAAAAAAAGCGTTGCTGATTTTTCCTGGAAAAAACATCAAAAATCTTACGAGCCGTTCCCGAGTAATCACACCTTCTCCAAATTGGCCAAAAAAAAAGCGTTGCTGATTTTTCCTGGAAAATACACTAAAAATCCTACGAGCCGTTCCCGAGTAATCCCATCTCTCCAAATTGGCAAAAAAAAAGCGTTGCTGATATTTCCTGGAAAATACACTAAAAATCTTACGAGCCGTTCCCGAGTAATGTCATCTTCTCCAAATTGGCAAAAAAAAAGCGTTGCTGATTTTTCCTGGAAAAAACATAAAAAATCTTACGAGCCGTTCCCGAGTAATCACACCTTCTCCAAATTGGCCAAAAAAAAAGCGTTGCTGATTTTTCCTGGAAAATACACTAAAAATCCTACGAGCCGTTCCCAAGTAATCCCATCTTCTCCAAATTAGCAAAAAAAAAAAGCGTTGCTGATTTTTCCTGGAAAATATATTAAAACTTTTATGAGCCGTTCCCGAGTAATCACACCTTCTCCAAATTGGCAAAAAAAAAGCGTTGCACATTTTTCCTGGAAAATACACTAAAAATCCTACGAGCCGTTCCCGAGTAATCACACCTTCTCCAAATTGGCCAAAAAAAAGCGTTGCTGATTTTTCCTTGAAAATACACTAACAAACCTACGAGCCGTTCCCGAGTAATCCCATCTTCTCCGAATTGGCCAAAAAAAAAAGCGTTGCTGATTTTTCCTGGAAATTACACTAAAAACCTACGAGCCGTTCTGGAGTAAACCCATCTTCTCCAAATTGGCAAAAAAAAGCGTTGTTGATTTTTCCTGGAAAATACACTAAAAATCCTACGAGCCGTTCCCGAGTAATCACACCTTCTCCAAATTGGCCAAAAAAAGCGTTGTTGATTTTTCCTGGAAAATACACTAAAAATCCTACGAGCCGTTCCCGAGTAATCACACCTTCTCCAAATTGGCCAAAAAAAAGCGTTGCTGATTTTTCCTGGAAATACACTAAAAATCCTACGAGCCGTTCCGAGTAATCCCATCTTCTCCAAATTGGCCAAAAAAAAACGTTGCTGATTTTTCCTGGAAAATACACTAAAAAACCTACGAGCCGTTCCCGAGTAATCCAATCTTCTCCAAATTGGCCAAAAAAAGCGTTGCTGATTTTTCCTGGAAAATAAACTAAAAATCCTACGAGCCGTTCCCGAGTAATCCCATCTTCTCCAAATTGGCCAAAAAAAAGCGTTGCTGATTTTTCCTTGAAAATACACTAAAAAACCTACGAGCCGTTCCCGAGTAATCCCATCTTCTCCAAATTGGCCAAAAAAAAGCGTTGCTGATTTTTCCTGGAAAATACACTAAAAATTCTACGAGCCGTTCCCGAGTAATCACACCTTCTCCAAATTGGCCAACAAAAAGCGTTGCTGATTTTTCCTGGAAAATACACTAAAAATCCTACGAGCCGTTCCCGAGTAATCCCATCTTCTCCAAATTGGCCAAAAAAAAAGCGTTGCTGATTTTTCCTGGAAAATACACTTAAAATTCTACGAGCCGTTCCCGAGTAATCATACCTTCTCCAAATTGGCCAAAAAAAAGCGTTGTTGATTTTTCCTGGAAAATACACTAAAAATCTTACGAGCCGTTCCCGAGTAATCACACCTTCTCCAAATTGGCCAAAAAAAAGCGTTGCTGATTTTTCCTGGAAACTACACTAAAAATCCTACGAGCCGTTCCCGAGTAATCCCATCTTCTCCAAATTGGCCAAAAAAAACGTGTTGCTGATTTTTCCTGGAAAATACACTAAAAATCCTACGAGCCGTTCCCGAGTAATCACACCTTCTCCAAATTGGCAAAAAAAAGCGTTGTTGATTTTTCCTGGAAAATACACTAAAAATCCTACGAGCCGTTCCCGAGTAATCACACCTTCTCCAAATTGGCCAAAAAAAGCGTTGTTGATTTTTCCTGGAAAATACACTAATAATCCTACGAGCCGTTCCCGAGTAATCACACCTTCTCCAAATTGGCCAAAAAAAGCGTTGTTGATTTTTCCTGGAAAATACACTAAAAATCCTACGAGCCGTTCCCGAGTAATCACACCTTCTCCAAATTGGCCAAAAAAAGCGTTGTTGATTTTTCCTGGAAAATACACTAAAAATCCTACGAGCCGTTCCCGAGTAATCACACCTTCTCCAAATTGGCCAAAAAAAAGCGTTGCTGATTTTTCCTGGAAAATACACTAAAAATCCTACGAGCCGTTCCCGAGTAATCCCATCTTCTCCAAATTGGCCAAAAAAAAACGTTGCTGATTTTTCCTGGAAAATACACTAAAAAACCTACGAGCCGTTCCCGAGTAATCCAATCTTCTCCAAATTGGCCAAAAAAAGCGTTGCTGCTTTTTCCTGGAAAATACACTAAAAATCCTACGAGCCGTTCCCGAGTAATCCCATCTTCTCCAAATTGGCCAAAAAAAAGCGTTGCTGATTTTTCCTTGAAAATACACTAAAAATCCTACGAGCCGTTCCCGAGTAATCACACCTTCTCCAAATTGGCCAACAAAAAGCGTTGCTGATTTTTCCTGGAAAATACACTAAAAATCCTACGAGCCGTTCCCGAGTAATCCCATCTTCTCCAAATTGGCCAAAAAAAAGCGTTGCTGATTTTTCCTTGAAAATACACTAAAAAACCTACGAGCCGTTCCCAAGTAATCCCATCTTCTCCAAATTAGCAAAAAAAAAAGCGTTGCTGATTTTTCCTGGAAAATATATTAAAAGTTTTATGAGCCGTTCCCGAGTAATCACACCTTCTCCAAATTGGCCAAAAAAAAAAGCGTTGCACATTTTTCCTGGAAAATACACTAAAAATCCTACGAGCCGTTCCCGAGTAATCACACCTTCTCCAAATTGGCCAAAAAAAAGCGTTGCTGATTTTTCCTTGAAAATACACTAACAAACCTACGAGCCGTTCCCGAGTAATCCCATCTTCTCCGAATTGGCCAAAAAAAAAGCGTTGCTGATTTTTCCTGGAAATTACACTAAAAACCTACGAGCCGTTCTGGAGTAAACCCATCTTCTCCAAATTGGCAAAAAAAAGCGTTGTTGATTTTTCCTGGAAAATACACTAAAAATCCTACGAGCCGTTCCCGAGTAATCACACCTTCTCCAAATTGGCCAAAAAAAGCGTTGTTGATTTTTCCTGGAAAATACACTAAAAATCCTACGAGCCGTTCCCGAGTAATCACACCTTCTCCAAATTGGCCAAAAAAAAGCGTTGCTGATTTTTCCTGGAAAATACACTAAAAATCCTACGAGCCGTTCCCGAGTAATCCCATCTTCTCCAAATTGGCCAAAAAAAAACGTTGCTGATTTTTCCTGGAAAATACACTAAAAAACCTACGAGCCGTTCCCGAGTAATCCAATCTTCTCCAAATTGGCCAAAAAAAGCGTTGCTGCTTTTTCCTGGAAAATAAACTAAAAATCCTACGAGCCGTTCCCGAGTAATCCCATCTTCTCCAAATTGGCCAAAAAAAAGCGTTGCTGATTTTTCCTTGAAAATACACTAAAAAACCTACGAGCCGTTCCCAAGTAATCCCATCTTCTCCAAATTGGCCAAAAAAAAGCGTTGCTGATTTTTCCTGGAAAATACACTAAAAATTCTACGAGCCGTTCCCGAGTAATCACACCTTCTCCAAATTGGCCAACAAAAAGCGTTGCTGATTTTTCCTGGAAAATACACTAAAAATCCTACGAGCCGTTCCCGAGTAATCCCATCTTCTCCAAATTGGCCAAAAAAAAAGCGTTGCTGATTTTTCCTGGAAAATACACTAAAAATTCTACGAGCCGTTCCCGAGTAATCATACCTTCTCCAAATTGGCCAAAAAAAAGCGTTGTTGATTTTTCCTAGAAAATACACTAAAAATCTTACGAGCCGTTCCCGAGTAATCACACCTTCTCCAAATTGGCCAAAAAAAAGCGTTGCTGATTTTTCCTGGAAACTACACTAAAAATCCTACGAGCCGTTCCCGAGTAATCCCATCTTCTCCAAATTGGCCAAAAAAAAGCGTTGCTGATTTTTCCTGGAAAATACACTAAAAATCCTACGAGCCGTTCCCGAGTAATCACACCTTCTCCAAATTGGCAAAAAAAAGCGTTGTTGATTTTTCCTGGAAAATACACTAAAAATCCTACGAGCCGTTCCCGAGTAATCACACCTTCTCCAAATTGGCCAAAAAAAGCGTTGTTGATTTTTCCTGGAAAATACACTAAAAATCCTACGAGCCGTTCCCGAGTAATCACACCTTCTCCAAATTGGCCAAAAAAAGCGTTGTTGATTTTTCCTGGAAAATACACTAAAAATCCCACGAGCCGTTCCCGAGTAATCACACCTTCTCCAAATTGGCCAAAAAAAGCGTTGCTGATTTTTCCTGGAAAATACACTAAAAAACCTACGAGCCGTTCCCGAGTAATCCCAACTTCTCCAAATTGGCCAAAAAAAAGCGTTGCTGATTTTTCCTGGAAAATACACTAAAAATCCTACGAGCCGTACCCGAGTAATCACACCTTCTCCAAATTGGCCAAAAAAAAAAGCGTTGCTGCTTTTTCCTGGAAAATACACTAAAAATCTTACGAGCCGTTCCCGAGTAATCCCATCTTCTCCAAATTGGCCAAAAAAAAACGTTGCTGATTTTTCCTGGAAAATACACTAAAAATCTTACGAGCCGTTCCCGAGTAATCACACCTTCTCCAAATTGGCCAAAAAAAAGCGTTGCTGATTTTTCCTGGAAAATACACTAAAAATCCTACGAGCCGTTCCCGAGTAATCACACCTTCTCCAAATTGGCCAAAAAAAGCGTTGCTGATTTTTCCTGGAAAATACACTAAAAATCTTACGAGCCGTTCCCGAGTAATCACACCTTCTCCAAATTGGCAAAAAAAAAAGCGTTGCTGATTTTTCCTGGAAAATACACTAAAAATTCTACGAGCCGTTCCCGAGTAATCATACCTTCTCCAAATTGGCCAAAAAAAAAACGTTGCTGATTTTTCCTGGAAATTACACTAAAAATCCTACGAGCCGTTCCCGAGTAATCCCATCTTCTCCAAATTGGCAAAAAAAAGCGTTGCTGATTTTTCCTGGAAAATACACTAAAAATCCTACGAGCCGTTCCCGAGTAATCACAACCTTCTCCAAATTGGCAAAAAAAAGCGTTGTTGATTTTTCCTGGAAAATACACTAAAAATCCTACGAGCCGTTCCCGAGTAATCCCATCTTCTCTAAATTGGCCAAAAAAAAGCGTTGCTGATTTTTCCTGGAAAATACACTAAAAATCCTACGAGCCGTTCCCGAGTAATCCCATCTTCTCCAAATTGGCCAAAAAAAGCGTTGCTGATTTTTCCTGGAAAATACACTTAAAATCCTACGAGCCGTTCCCGAGTAATCACACCTTCTCCAAATTGGCCAAAAAAAAGCGTTGCTGATTTTTCCTGGAAAATACACTAAAAATCCTACGAGCCGTTCCCGAGTAATCCCATCTTCTCCAAATTGGCCAAAAAAAAACCTTGCTGATTTTTCCTGGAAAATACACTAAAAAACCTACGAGCCGTTCCCGAGTAATCCCATCTTCTCCAAATTAGCAAAAAAAAAGCGTTGCTGATTTTTCCTGGAAAATACACTAAAAATCCTACGAGCCGTTCCCGAGTAATCCCATCTTCTCCAAATTAGCAAAAAAAAAGCGTTGCTGATTTTTCCTGGAAAATACACTAAAAATCCTACGAGCCGTTCCCGAGTAATCACACCTTCTCCAAATTGGCAAAAAAAAGCGTTGTTGATTTTTCCTGGAAAAAACACTAAAAATCCTACGAGCCGTTCCCGAGTAATCACACCTTCTCCAAATTGGCCAAAAAAAAGCGTTGCTGATTTTTCCTGGAAAATACACTAAAAATCTTACGAGCCGTTCCCGAGTAATCCCATCTTCTCCAAATTGGCCAAAAAAAAACGTTGCTGATTTTTCCTGGAAAATACACTAAAAATCTTACGAGCCGTTCCCGAGTAATCACACCTTCTCCAAATTGGCCAAAAAAAAGCGTTGCTGATTTTTCCTGGAAAATACACTAAAAAACCTACGAGCCGTTCCCAAGTAATCCCATCTTCTCCAAATTGGCCAAAAAAAGCGTTGCTGATTTTTCCTGGAAAATACACTAAAAATCCTACGAGCCGTTCCCGCGTAATCCCATCTTCTCCAAATTGGCCAAAAAAAAACGTTGCTGATTTTTCATGGAAAATACACTAAAAACCTACGAGCCGTTCCCGAGTAATCCCATCTTCTCCAAATTGGCCAAAAAAAGCGTTGCTGATTTTTCCTGGAAAATACACTAAAAATCCTACGAGCCGTTCCCGAGTAATCACACATTCTCCAAATTGGCAAAAAAAAGCGTTGCTGATTTTTCCTGGAAAATACACTAAAAATCCTACGAGCCGTTCCCGAGTAATCCATCTTCTCCAAATTGGCCAAAAAAAAACGTTGCTGATTTTTTCCTGGAAAATACACTAAAAAACCTAGGAGCCGTTCCCGAGTAATCCAATCTTCTCCAAATTGGCCAAAAAAAGCGTTGCTGCTTTTTCCTGGAAAATAAACTAAAAATCCTACGAGCCGTTCCCGAGTAATCCCATCTTCTCCAAATTGGCCAAAAAAAAGCGTTGCTGATTTTTCCTTGAAAATACACTAAAAAACCTACGAGCCGTTCCCGAGTAATCCATCTTCTCCAAATTGGCCAAAAAAAAGCGTTGCTGATTTTTCCTGGAAAATACACTAAAAACTCTACGAACCGTTCCCGAGTAATCACACCTTCTCCAAATTGGCCAACAAAAAGCGTTGCTGATTTTTCCTGGAAAATACACTAAAAATCCTACGAGCCGTTCCCGAGTAATCCCATCTTCTCCAAATTGGCCAAAAAAAAAACGTTGCTGATTTTTCCTGGAAAATACACTAAAAAACCTACGAGCCGTTCCCGAGTAATCCCATCTTCTCCAAATTGGCCAAAAAAAGCGTTGCTGCTTTTTCCTGGAAAATAAACTAAAAATCCTACGAGCCGTTCCCGAGTAATCCCATCTTCTCCAAATTGGCCAAAAAAAAGCGTTGCTGATTTTTCCTTGAAAATACACTAAAAAACCTACGAGCCGTCCCCGAGTAATCCCATCTTCTCCAAATTGGCCAAAAAAAAGCGTTGCTGATTTTTCCTGGAAAATACACTAAAAATTCTACGAGCCGTTCCCGAGTAATCATACCTTCTCCAAATTGGCCAAAAAAAAGCGTTGTTGATTTTTCCTGGAAAATACACTAAAAATCTTACGAGCCGTTCCCGAGTAATCACACCTTCTCCAAATTGGCCAAAAAAAAGCGTTGCTGATTTTTCCTGGAAATTACACTAAAAATCCTACGAGCCGTTCCCGAGTAATCCCATCTTCTCCAAATTAGCAAAAAAAAAGCGTTGCTGATTTTTCCTGGAAAATACACTTCAAATCCTACGAGCCGTTCCCGAGTAATCCCATCTTCTCCAAATTGGCCAAAAAAAGCGTTGCTGATTTTTCCTGGAAAATACACTAAAAATCCTACGCGCCGTTCCCGAGTAATCCCATCTTCTCCAAATTGGCCAAAAAAAGCGTTGCTGATTTTTCCTGGAAAATACACTTCAAATCCTACGAGCCGTTCCCGAGTAATCCCATCTTCTCCAAATTAGCAAAAAAAAAGCGTTGCTGATTTTTCCTGGAAAATACACTAAAAATCCTACGAGCCGTTCCCGAGTAATCCCATCTTCTCCAAATTAGCAAAAAAAAAGCGTTGCTGATTTTTCCTGGAAAATACACTAAAAATCCTACGAGCCGTTCCCGAGTAATCACACCTTCTCCAAATTGGCAAAAAAAAGCGTTGTTGATTTTTCCTGGAAAAAACACTAAAAATCCTACGAGCCGTTCCCGAGTAATCACACCTTCTCCAAATTGGCCAAAAAAAAGCGTTGCTGATTTTTCCTGGAAAATACACTAAAAATCTTACGAGCCGTTCCCGAGTAATCCCATCTTCTCCAAATTGGCCAAAAAAAAACGTTGCTGATTTTTCCTGGAAAATACACTAAAAATCTTACGAGCCGTTCCCGAGTAATCACACCTTCTCCAAATTGGCCAAAAAAAAGCGTTGCTGATTTTTCCTGGAAAATACACTAAAAAACCTACGAGCCGTTCCCAAGTAATCCCATCTTCTCCAAATTGGCCAAAAAAAGCGTTGCTGATTTTTCCTGGAAAATACACTAAAAATCCTACGAGCCGTTCCCGCGTAATCCCATCTTCTCCAAATTGGCCAAAAAAAAACGTTGCTGATTTTTCATGGAAAATACACTAAAAACCTACGAGCCGTTCCCGAGTAATCCCATCTTCTCCAAATTGGCCAAAAAAAGCGTTGCTGATTTTTCCTGGAAAATACACTAAAAATCCTACGAGCCGTTCCCGAGTAATCACACATTCTCCAAATTGGCAAAAAAAAGCGTTGCTGATTTTTCCTGGAAAATACACTAAAAATCCTACGAGCCGTTCCCGAGTAATCCCATCTTCTCCAAATTGGCCAAAAAAAAACGTTGCTGATTTTTCCTGGAAAATACACTAAAAAACCTAGGAGCCGTTCCCGAGTAATCCAATCTTCTCCAAATTGGCCAAAAAAAGCGTTGCTGCTTTTTCCTGGAAAATAAACTAAAAATCCTACGAGCCGTTCCCGAGTAATCCCATCTTCTCCAAATTGGCCAAAAAAAAGCGTTGCTGATTTTTCCTTGAAAATACACTAAAAAACCTACGAGCCGTTCCCGAGTAATCCCATCTTCTCCAAATTGGCCAAAAAAAAGCGTTGCTGATTTTTCCTGGAAAATACACTAAAAATTCTACGAGCCGTTCCCGAGTAATCACACCTTCTCCAAATTGGCCAACAAAAAGCGTTGCTGATTTTTCCTGGAAAATACACTAAAAATCCTACGAGCCGTTCCCGAGTAATCCCATCTTCTCCAAATTGGCCAAAAAAAAAACGTTGCTGATTTTTCCTGGAAAATACACTAAAAAACCTACGAGCCGTTCCCGAGTAATCCCATCTTCTCCAAATTGGCCAAAAAAAGCGTTGCTGCTTTTTCCTGGAAAATAAACTAAAAATCCTACGAGCCGTTCCCGAGTAATCCCATCTTCTCCAAATTGGCCAAAAAAAAGCGTTGCTGATTTTTCCTTGAAAATACACTAAAAAACCTACGAGCCGTCCCCGAGTAATCCCATCTTCTCCAAATTGGCCAAAAAAAAGCGTTGCTGATTTTTCCTGGAAAATACACTAAAAATTCTACGAGCCGTTCCCGAGTAATCATACCTTCTCCAAATTGGCCAAAAAAAAGCGTTGTTGATTTTTCCTGGAAAATACACTAAAAATCTTACGAGCCGTTCCCGAGTAATCACACCTTCTCCAAATTGGCCAAAAAAAAGCGTTGCTGATTTTTCCTGGAAATTACACTAAAAATCCTACGAGCCGTTCCCGAGTAATCCCATCTTCT
The DNA here is from genome assembly GCA_947311025.1 of Lypha dubia. Taxonomy (NCBI): domain Eukaryota; kingdom Metazoa; phylum Arthropoda; class Insecta; order Diptera; family Tachinidae; genus Lypha; species Lypha dubia. Next base: position 296,627 of record CAMZJU010000018.1, read on the forward strand.
CCAAATTAGCAAAAAAAAAGCGTTGCTGATTTTTCCTGGAAAATACACTTCAAATCCTACGAGCCGTTCCCGAGTAATCCCATCTTCTCCAAATTGGCCAAAAAAAGCGTTGCTGATTTTTCCTGGAAAATACACTAAAAATCCTACGCGCCGTTCCCGAGTAATCCCATCTTCTCCAAATTGGCCAAAAAAAGCGTTGCTGATTTTTCCTGGAAAATACACTAAAAATCCTACGAGCCGTTCCCGAGTAATCCCATCTTCTCCAAATTAGCAAAAAAAAAGCGTTGCTGATTTTTCCTGGAAAATATATTAAAAGTTTTATGAGCCGTTCCCGAGTAATCCCATCTTCTCCAAATTAGCAAAAAAAAAGCGTTGCTGATTTTTCCTGGAAAATATATTAAAAGTTTTATGAGCCGTTCCCGAGTAATCACACCTTCTCCAAATTGGCAAAAAAAAGCGTTGCTGATTTTTCCTGGAAAAAACACTAAAAATCTTACGAGCCGTTCCCGAGTAATCCCATCTTCTCCAAATTAGCAAAAAAAAGCGTTGCTGATTTTTCCTGGAAAATACACTTAAAATCCTACGAGCCGTTCCCGAGTAATCCCATCTTCTCCAAATTGGCCAAAAAAAGCGTTGCTGATTTTTCCTGGAAAATACACTAAAAATCCTACGAGCCGTTCCCGAGTAATCACACCTTCTCCAAATTGGCCAAAAAAAGCGTTGTTGATTTTTCCTGGAAAATACACTAAAAATCCTACGAGCCGTTCCCGAGTAATCACACCTTCTCCAAATTGCCAAAAAAAAGCGTTGCTGATTTTTCCTGGAAAATACACTAAAAAACCTACGAGCCGTTCCCGAGTAATCCCAACTTCTCCAAATTGGCCAAAAAAAAGCGTTGCTGATTTTTCCTGGAAAATACACTAAAAATCCTACGAGCCGTTCCCGAGTAATCACACCTTCTCCAAATTGGCAAAAAAAAGCGTTGCTGATTTTTCCTGGAAAAAACACTAAAAATCTTACGAGCCGTTCCCGAGTAATCCCATCTTCTCCAAATTAGCAAAAAAAAAAGCGTTGCTGATTTTTCCTGGAAAATATATTAAAAAACCTACGAGCCGTTCCCGAGTAATCACACCTTCTCCAAATTGGCAAAAAAAAGCGTTGCTGATTTTTCCTGGAAAAAACATCAAAAATCTTACGAGCCGTTCCCGAGTAATCACACCTTCTCCAAATTGGCCAAAAAAAGCGTTGCTGATTTTTCCTTGAAAATACACTAAAAAACCTACGAGCCGTTCCCAAGTAATCCCATCTTCTCCAAATTAGCAAAAAAAAAAGCGTTGCTGATTTTTCCTGGAAAATACACTAAAAATCCTACGAGCCATTCCCGAGTAATCACACCTTCTCCAAATTGGCCAAAAAAAGCGTTGCTGATTTTTCCTGAAAAATACACTAAAAAACCTACGAGCCGTTCCCGAGTAATCACACCTTCTCCAAATTGGCCAAAAAAAGCGTTGCTGATTTTTCCTGCAAAATACACTAAAAATCTTACGAGCCGTTCCGGAGTAATCACACCTTCTCCAAATTGGCCAAAAAAGCGTTGCTGATTTTTCCTGGAAAATACACTAAAACACCTACGAGCCGTTCCCGAGTAATCACACCTTCTCCAAATTGGCCAAAAAAAGCGTTGCTGATTTTTCCTGGAAAATACACTAAAACACCTACGAGCCGTTCCCGAGTAATCCCATCTTCTCCAAATTAGCAAAAAAAAAGCGTTGCTGATTTTTCCTGGAAAATACACTAAAAATCCTACGAGCCGTTCCCGAGTAATCACACCTTCTCCAAATTGGCAAAAAAAAGCGTTGCTGATTTTTCCTGGAAAATACACTAAAAATCCTACGAGCCGTTCCCGAGTAATCACAGCTTCTCCAAATTGGCCAAAAAAAGCATTGTTGATTTTTCCTGGAAAATACACTAAAAATCCTACGAGCCATTCCCGAGTAATCACACCTTCTCCAAATTGGCCAAAAAAAGCGTTGCTGATTTTTCCTGAAAAATACACTAAAAAACCTACGAGCCGTTCCCGAGTAATCACACCTTCTCCAAATTGGCCAAAAAAAAGCGTTGCTGATTTTTCCTGGAAAATACACTAAAAATCCTACGAGCCGTTCCCGAGTAATCACACCTTCTCCAAATTGGCCAAAAAAAAGCGTTGCTGATTTTTCCTAGAAAATACACTAAAAGTCTTACGAGCCGTTCCCGAGTAATCCCATCTTCTCCAAATTGGCCAAAAAAAACGTTGCTGATTTTTCCTGGAAAATACACTAAAAATTCTACGAGCCGTTCCCGAGTAATCATACCTTCTCCAAATTGGCCAAAAAAAAGCGTTGTTGATTTTTCCTGGAAAATACACTAAAAATCTTACGAGCCGTTCCGGAGTAATCACACCTTCTCCAAATTGGCCAAAAAAAGCGTTGCTGATTTTTCCTGGAAAATACACTAAAAATCCTACGAGCCGTTCCCGAGTAATCACACCTTCTCCAAATTGGCCAAAAACAAACGTTGCTGATTTTTCCTGGAAAATACACTAAAAATCTTACGAGCCGTTCCCGAGTAATCCCATCTTCTCCAAATTAGCAAAAAAAAGCGTTGCTGATTTTTCCTGGAAAATATATTAAAAATTTTATGAGCCGTTCCCGAGTAATAACACCTTCTCCAAATTGGCAAAAAAAAGCGTTGCTGATTTTTCCTGGAAAAAACACTAAAAATCTTACGAGCCGTTCCCGAGTAATCCCATCTTCTCCAAATTGGCCAAAAAAAAACGTTGCTGATTTTTCCTGGAAAATACACTAAAAATCCTACGAGCCGTTCCCGAGTAATCACACCTTCTCCAAATTGGCCAAAAAAAAGCGTTGTTGATTTTTCCTGGAAAATACACTAAAAATCCTACGAGCCGTTCCCGAGTAATCACACCTTCTCCAAATTGGCCAAAAAAAAAGCGTTGTTGATTTTTCCTGGAAAATACACTAAAAATCCTACGAGCCGTTCCCGAGTAATCACACCTTCTCCAAATTAACCAAAAAAAAGCGTTGCTGATTTTTCCTGGAAAAAACACTAAAAATCTTACGAGCCGTTCCCGAGTAATCCCATCTTCTCCAAATTGGCCAAAAAAAAAACGTTGCTGATTTTTCCTGGTAAATACACTAAAAATCCTACGCGCCGTTCCCGAGTAATCCCATCTTCTCCAAATTGGCCAAAAAAAGCGTTGCTGATTTTTCCTGGAAAATACACTAAAAATCCTACGAGCCGTTCCCGAGTAATCCCATCTTCTCCAAATTAGCAAAAAAAAAAGCGTTGCTGATTTTTCCTGGAAAATATATTAAAAGTTTTATGAGCCGTTCCCGAGTAATCCCATCTTCTCCAAATTGGCCAAAAAAAAACGTTGCTGATTTTTCCTGGAAAATACACTAAAAATCCTACGCGCCGTTCCTGAGTAATCCCATCTTCTCCAAATTGGCCAAAAAAAGCGTTGCTGATTTTTCCTGGAAAATACACTAAAAATCCTACGAGCCGTTCCCGAGTAATCCCATCTTCTCCAAATTAGCAAAAAAAAAGCTTTGCTGATTTTTCCTGGAAAATATATTAAAAGTTTTATGAGCCGTTCCCGAGTAATCACACCTTCTCCAAATTGGCAAAAAAAAGCGTTGCTGATTTTTCCTGGAAAAAACACTAAAAATCTTACGAGCCGTTCCCGAGTAATCCCATCTTCTCCAAATTGGCCAAAAAAAGCGTTGCTGATTTTTCCTGGAAAATACACTAAAAATCCTACGAGCCGTTCCCGAGTAATCACACCTTCTCCAAATTGCCAAAAAAAAGCGTTGCTGATTTTTCCTGGAAAATACACTAAAAAACCTACGAGCCGTTCCCGAGTAATCCCAACTTCTCCAAATTGGCCAAAAAAAAGCGTTGCTGATTTTTCCTGGAAAATACACTAAAAATCCTACGAGCCGTTCCCGAGTAATCACACCTTCTCCAAATTGGCAAAAAAAAGCGTTGCTGATTTTTCCTGGAAAAAACACTAAAAATCTTACGAGCCGTTCCCGAGTAATCCCATCTTCTCCAAATTAGCAAAAAAAAAAGCGTTGCTGATTTTTCCTGGAAAATATATTAAAAAACCTACGAGCCGTTCCCGAGTAATCACACCTTCTCCAAATTGGCAAAAAAAAGCGTTGCTGATTTTTCCTGGAAAAAACATCAAAAATCTTACGAGCCGTTCCGGAGTAATCACACCTTCTCCAAATTGGCCAAAAAAAGCGTTGCTGATTTTTCCTGGAAAATACACTAAAAATCCTACGAGCCGTTCCCGAGTAATCACACCTTCTCCAAATTGGCCAAAAACAAACGTTGCTGATTTTTCCTGGAAAATACACTAAAAATCTTACGAGCCATTCCCGAGTAATCACACCTTCTCCAAATTGGCCAAAAAAAGCGTTGCTGATTTTTCCTGAAAAATACACTAAATAACCTACGAGCCGTTCCCGAGTAATCACACCTTCTCCAAATTGGCCAAAAAAAGCGTTGCTGATTTTTCCTGCAAAATACACTAAAAATCTTACGAGCCGTTCCGGAGTAATCACACCTTCTCCAAATTGGCCAAAAAAGCGTTGCTGATTTTTCCTGGAAAATACACTAAAACACCTACGAGCCGTTCCCGAGTAATCACACCTTCTCCAAATTGGCCAAAAAAAGCGTTGCTGATTTTTCCTGGAAAATACACTAAAACACCTACGAGCCGTTCCCGAGTAATCCCATCTTCTCCAAATTAGCAAAAAAAAAGCGTTGCTGATTTTTCCTGGAAAATACACTAAAAATCCTACGAGCCGTTCCCGAGTAATCACACCTTCTCCAAATTGGCAAAAAAAAGCGTTGCTGATTTTTCCTGGAAAATACACTAAAAATCCTACGAGCCGTTCCCGAGTAATCACAGCTTCTCCAAATTGGCCAAAAAAAGCATTGTTGATTTTTCCTGGAAAATACACTAAAAATCCTACGAGCCATTCCCGAGTAATCACACCTTCTCCAAATTGGCCAAAAAAAGCGTTGCTGATTTTTCCTGAAAAATACACTAAAAAACCTACGAGCCGTTCCCGAGTAATCACACCTTCTCCAAATTGGCCAAAAAAAAGCGTTGCTGATTTTTCCTGGAAAATACACTAAAAATCCTACGAGCCGTTCCCGAGTAATCACACCTTCTCCAAATTGGCCAAAAAAAAGCGTTGCTGATTTTTCCTAGAAAATACACTAAAAGTCTTACGAGCCGTTCCCGAGTAATCCCATCTTCTCCAAATTGGCCAAAAAAAAGCGTTGCTGATTTTTCCTGGAAAATACACTAAAAATTCTACGAGCCGTTCCCGAGTAATCATACCTTCTCCAAATTGGCCAAAAAAAAAGCGTTGTTGATTTTTCCTGGAAAATACACTAAAAATCTTACGAGCCGTTCCGGAGTAATCAAACCTTCTCCAAATTGGCCAAAAAAAGCGTTGCTGATTTTTCCTGGAAAATACACTAAAAATCCTACGAGCCGTTCCCGAGTAATCACACCTTCTCCAAATTGGCCAAAAACAAACGTTGCTGATTTTTCCTGGAAAATACACTAAAAATCTTACGAGCCGTTCCCGAGTAATCCCATCTTCTCCAAATTAGCAAAAAAAAAGCGTTGCTGATTTTTCCTGGAAAATATATTAAAAATTTTATGAGCCGTTCCCGAGTAATCACACCTTCTCCAAATTGGCAAAAAAAAGCGTTGCTGATTTTTCCTGGAAAAAACACTAAAAATCTTACGAGCCGTTCCCGAGTAATCCCATCTTCTCCAAATTGGCCAAAAAAAAACGTTGCTGATTTTTCCTGGAAAATACACTAAAAATCCTACGAGCCGTTCCCGAGTAATCACACCTTCTCCAAATTGGCCAAAAAAAAGCGTTGTTGATTTTTCCTGGAAAATACACTAAAAATCCTACGAGCCGTTCCCGAGTAATCACACCTTCTCCAAATTGGCCAAAAAAAAGCGTTGTTGATTTTTCCTGGAAAATACACTAAAAATCCTACGAGCCGTTCCCGAGTAATCACACCTTCTCCAAATTAACCAAAAAAAAGCGTTGCTGATTTTTCCTGGAAAAAACACTAAAAATCTTACGAGCCGTTCCCGAGTAATCCCATCTTCTCCAAATTGGCCAAAAAAAAACGTTGCTGATTTTCCCTGGAAAATACACTAAAAATCTTACGAGCCGTTCCCGAGTAATCCCATCTTCTCCAAATTGGCCAAAAAAAAACGTTGCTGATTTTCCCTGGAAAATACACTAAAAATCTTACGAGCCGTTCCCGAGTAATCCCATCTTCTCAAAATTGGCCAAAAAAAAACGTTGCTGATTTTTCCTGGAAAATACACTAAAAATCTTACGAGCCGTTCCCGAGTAATCCCATCTTCTCCAAATTAGCAAAAAAAAGCGTTGCTGATTTTTCCTGGAAAATATATTAAAAATTTTATGAGCCGTTCCCGAGTAATCACACCTTCTCCAAATTGGCAAAAAAAAGCGTTGCTGATTTTTCCTGGAAAAAACACTAAAAATCTTACGAGCCGTTCCCGAGTAATACCATCTTCTCCAAATTAGCAAAAAAAAGCGTTGCTGATTTTTCCTGGAAAATATACTAAAAATCCTACGAGCCGTTCCCGAGTAATCACAGCTTCTCCAAATTGGCCAAAAAAAGCGTTGTTGATTTTTTCTGGAAAATACACTAAAAATCCTACGAGCCATTCCCGAGTAATCACACCTTCTCCAAATTGGCCAAAAAAAGCGTTGCTGATTTTTCCTGGAAAATACACTAAAAATCCTACGAGCCGTTTCCGAGTAATCACACCTTCTCCAAATTGCCAAAAAAAAGCGTTGCTGATTTTTCCTGGAAAATACACTAAAAATCCCACGAGCCGTTCCCGAGTAATCCCATCTTCTCCAAATTGGCCAACAAAAAGCGTTGCTGATTTTTCCTGGAAAATACACTAAAAATCCTACGAGCCGTTCCCGAGTAATCACACCTTCTCCAAATTGGCCAAAAAAAGCGTTGCTGATTTTTCCTGGAAAATACACTAAAAATCCTACGAGCCGTTCCCGAGTAATCACACCTTCTCCAAATTGGCCAAAAAAAAGCGTTGTTGATTTTTCCTGGAATATACACTTAAAATCCTACGAGCCGTTCCCGAGTAATCACACCTTCTCCAAATTGGCCAAAAAAAGCGTTGCTGATTTTTCCTGGAAAATACACTAAAAATCCTACGAGCCGTTCCCGAGTAATCCCAACTTCTCCAAATTGGCCAAAAAAAAGCGTTGCTGATTTTTCCTGGAAAAAACATCAAAAATCTTACGAGCCGTTCCCGAGTAATCACACCTTCTCCAAATTGGCCAAAAAAAAAGCGTTGCTGATTTTTCCTGGAAAATACACTAAAAATCCTACGAGCCGTTCCCGAGTAATCACACCTTCTCCAAATTGGCCAAAAAAAAGCGTTGCTGATTTTTCCTGGAAATAACACTAAAAATCCTACGAGCCGTTCCCGAGTAATCCCATCTTCTCCAAAATGGCCAAAAAAAAAACGTTGCTGATTTTTCCTGGAAAATACACTAAAAATCTTACGAGCCGTTCCCGAGTAATCCCATCTTCTCCAAATTGGCCAAAAAAAAACGTTGCTGATTTTTCCTGGAAAATACACTAAAAATCTTACGAGCCGTTCCCGAGTAATCCCATCTTCTCCAAATTAGCAAAAAAAAAGCGTTGCTGATTTTTCCTGGAAAATATATTAAAAATTTTATGAGCCGTTCCCGAGTAATCACACCTTCTCCAAATTGCCAAAAAAAAGCGTTGCTGATTTTTCCTGGAAATTACACTAAAAATCCTACGAGCCGTTCCCGAGTAATCCCATCTTCTCCAAATTGGCCAAAAAAAACGTTGCTGATTTTTCCTGGAAAATACACTAAAAATCCTACGAGCCGTTCCCGAGTAATCACACCTTCTCCAAATTAACCAAAAAAAAGCGTTGCTGATTTTTCCTGGAAAAAACACTAAAAATCTTACGAGCCGTTCCCGAGTAATCCCATCTTCTCCAAATTGGCCAAAAAAAAACGTTGCTGATTTTTCCTGGAAAATACACTAAAAATCTTACGAGCCGTTCCCGAGTAATCCCATCTTCTCCAAATTGGCCAAAAAAAAACGTTGCTGATTTTTCCTGGAAAATACACTAAAAATCTTACGAGCCGTTCCCGAGTAATCCCATCTTCTCCAAATTAGCAAAAAAAAGCGTTGCTGATTTTTCCTGGAAAATATATTAAAAATTTTATGAGCCGTTCCCGAGTAATCACACCTTCTCCAAATTGGCAAAAAAAAGCGTTGCTGATTTTTCCTGGAAAAAACACTAAAAATCTTACGAGCCGTTCCCGAGTAATCCCATCTTCTCCAAATTAGCAAAAAAAAGCATTGCTGATTTTTCCTGGAAAATACACTAAAAATCCTACGAGCCGTTCCCGAGTAATCCCATCTTCTCCAAATTGGCCAAAAAAAAACGTTGCTGATTTTTCCTGGAAAATACGCTAAAAATCTTACGAGCCGTTCCCGAGTAATCCCATCTTCTCCAAATTGGCCAAAAAAAAGCGTTGCTGATTTTTCCTGGAAAATACACTAAAAATCCTACGAGCCGTTCCCGAGTAATCACACCTTCTCCAAATTGGCCAAAAAAAAGCGTTGTTGATTTTTCCTGGAAAATACACTAAAAATCCTACGAGCCGTTCCCGAGTAATCACACCTTCTCCAAATTGGCCAAAAAAAAAGCGTTGTTGATTTTTCCTGGAAAATACACTAAAAATCCTACGAGCCGTTCCCGAGTAATCGCACCTTCTCCAAATTAACCAAAAAAAAGCGTTGCTGATTTTTCCTGGAAAAAACACTAAAAATCTTACGAGCCGTTCCCGAGTAATCCCATCTTCTCCAAATTGGCCAAAAAAAAACGTTGCTGATTTTCCCTGGAAAATACACTAAAAATCTTACGAGCCGTTCCCGAGTAATCCCATCTTCTCCAAATTGGCCAAAAAAAAACGTTGCTGATTTTCCCTGGAAAATACACTAAAAATCTTACGAGCCGTTCCCGAGTAATCCCATCTTCTCAAAATTGGCCAAAAAAAAAACGTTGCTGATTTTTCCTGGAAAATACACTAAAAATCTTACGAGCCGTTCCCGAGTAATCCCATCTTCTCCAAATTAGCAAAAAAAAGCGTTGCTGATTTTTCCTGGAAAATATATTAAAAATTTTATGAGCCGTTCCCGAGTAATCACACCTTCTCCAAATTGGCAAAAAAAAGCGTTGCTGATTTTTCCTGGAAAAAACACTAAAAATCTTACGAGCCGTTCCCGAGTAATCCCATCTTCTCCAAATTAGCAAAAAAAAGCGTTGCTGATTTTTCCTGGAAAATATACTAAAAATCCTACGAGCCGTTCCCGAGTAATCACAGCTTCTCCAAATTGGCCAAAAAAAGCGTTGTTGATTTTTTCTGGAAAATACACTAAAAATCCTACGAGCCATTCCCGAGTAATCACACCTTCTCCAAATTGGCCAAAAAAAGCGTTGCTGATTTTTCCTGGAAAATACACTAAAAATCCTACGAGCCGTTTCCGAGTAATCACACCTTCTCCAAATTGCCAAAAAAAAAGCGTTGCTGATTTTTCCTGGAAAATACACTAAAAATCCCACGAGCCGTTCCCGAGTAATCCCATCTTCTCCAAATTGGCCAACAAAAAGCGTTGCTGATTTTTCCTGGAAAATACACTAAAAATCCTACGAGCCGTTTCCGAGTAATCACACCTTCTCCAAATTGGCCAAAAAAAGCGTTGCTGATTTTTCCTGGAAAATACACTAAAAATCCTACGAGCCGTTCCCGAGTAATCACACCTTCTCCAAATTGGCCAAAAAAAAGCGTTGTTGATTTTTCCTGGAATATACACTTAAAATCCTACGAGCCGTTCCCGAGTAATCACACCTTCTCCAAATTGGCCAAAAAAAGCGTTGCTGATTTTTCCTGGAAAATACACTAAAAATCCTACGAGCCGTTCCCGAGTAATCCCAACTTCTCCAAATTGGCAAAAAAAAAGCGTTGCTGATTTTTCCTGGAAAAAACATCAAAAATCTTACGAGCCGTTCCCGAGTAATCCCATCTTCTCCAAATTGGCCAAAAAAAAACGTTGCTATTTTTTCCTGGAAAATACACTAAAAATCTTACGAGCCGTTCCCGAGTAATCCCATCTTCTCCAAATTGGCCAAAAAAAAACGTTGCCGATTTTTCCTGGAAAATACACTAAAAATCTTACGAGCCGTTCTTGAGTAATCCCATCTTCTCCAAATTAGCAAAAAAAAAGCGTTGCTGATTTTTCCTGGAAAATATATTAAAAATTTTATGAGCCGTTCCCGAGTAATCACACCTTCTCCAAATTGCCAAAAAAAAGCGTTGCTGATTTTTCCTGGAAAATATACTAAAAATCCTACGAGCCGTTCCCGAGTAATCACAGCTTCTCCAAATTGGCCAAAAAAAGCGTTGTTGATTTTTTCTGGAAAATACACTAAAAATCCTACGAGCCGTTCCCGAGTAATCACAGCTTCTCCAAATTGGCCAAAAAAAGCGTTGTTGATTTTTTCTGGAAAATACACTAAAAATCTTACGAGCCGTTCCCGAGTAATCCCATCTTCTCCAAATTAGCAAAAAAAAGCGTTGCTGATTTTTCCTGGAAAATATACTAAAAATCCTACGAGCCGTTCCCGAGTAATCACAGCTTCTCCAAATTGGCCAAAAAAAGCGTTGTTGATTTTTTCTGGAAAATACACTAAAAATCCTACGAGCCGTTCCCGAGTAATCACAGCTTCTCCAAATTGGCCAAAAAAAGCGTTGTTGATTTTTTCTGGAAAATACACTAAAAATCTGACGAGCCGTTCCCGAGTAATCCCATCTTCTCCAAATTGGCCAAAAAAAAACGTTGCCGATTTTTCCTGGAAAATACACTAAAAATCTTACGAGCCGTTCTTGAGTAATCCCATCTTCTCCAAATTAGCAAAAAAAAAGCGTTGCTGATTTTTCCTGGAAAATATATTAAAAATTTTATGAGCCGTTCCCGAGTAATCCCATCTTCTCCAAATTAGCAAAAAAAAGCGTTGCTGATTTTTCCTGGAAAATATACTAAAAATCCTACGAGCCGTTCCCGAGTAATCACAGCTTCTCCAAATTGGCCAAAAAAAGCGTTGTTGATTTTTTCTGGAAAATACACTAAAAATCCTACGAGCCATTCCCGAGTAATCACACCTTCTCCAAATTGGCCAAAAAAAGCGTTGCTGATTTTTCCTGGAAAATACACTAAAAATCCTACGAGCCGTTTCCGAGTAATCACACCTTCTCCAAATTGCCAAAAAAAAAGCGTTGCTGATTTTTCCTGGAAAATACACTAAAAATCCCACGAGCCGTTCCCGAGTAATCCCATCTTCTCCAAATTGGCCAACAAAAAGCGTTGCTGATTTTTCCTGGAAAATACACTAAAAATCCTACGAGCCGTTCCCGAGTAATCACACCTTCTCCAAATTGGCCAAAAAAAAGCGTTGTTGATTTTTCCTGGAATATACACTTAAAATCCTACGAGCCGTTCCCGAGTAATCACACCTTCTCCAAATTGGCCAAAAAAAGCGTTGCTGATTTTTCCTGGAAAATACACTAAAAATCCTACGAGCCGTTCCCGAGTAATCCCAACTTCTCCAAATTGGCCAAAAAAAAGCGTTGCTGATTTTTCCTGGAAAAAACATCAAAAATCTTACGAGCCGTTCCCGAGTAATCACACCTTCTCCAAATTGGCCAAAAAAAAAGCGTTGCTGATTTTTCCTGGAAAATACACTAAAAATCCTACGAGCCGTTCCCGAGTAATCACACCTTCTCCAAATTGGCCAAAAAAAGCGTTGCTGATTTTTCCTGGAAATAACACTAAAAATCCTACGAGCCGTTCCCGAGTAATCCCATCTTCTCCAAAATGGCCAAAAAAAAAACGTTGCTGATTTTTCCTGGAAAATACACTAAAAATCTTACGAGCCGTTCCCGAGTAATCCCATCTTCTCCAAATTGGCCAAAAAAAAACGTTGCTGATTTTTCCTGGAAAATACACTAAAAATCTTACGAGCCGTTCCCGAGTAATCCCATCTTCTCCAAATTAGCAAAAAAAAAGCGTTGCTGATTTTTCCTGGAAAATATATTAAAAATTTTATGAGCCGTTCCCGAGTAATCACACCTTCTCCAAATTGCCAAAAAAAAGCGTTGCTGATTTTTCCTGGAAATTACACTAAAAATCCTACGAGCCGTTCCCGAGTAATCCCATCTTCTCCAAATTGGCCAAAAAAAACGTTGCTGATTTTTCCTGGAAAATACACTAAAAATCCTACGAGCCGTTCCCGAGTAATCACACCTTCTCCAAATTAACCAAAAAAAAGCGTTGCTGATTTTTCCTGGAAAAAACACTAAAAATCTTACGAGCCGTTCCCGAGTAATCCCATCTTCTCCAAATTGGCCAAAAAAAAACGTTGCTGATTTTTCCTGGAAAATACACTAAAAATCTTACGAGCCGTTCCCGAGTAATCCCATCTTCTCCAAATTGGCCAAAAAAAACGTTGCTGATTTTTCCTGGAAAATACACTAAAAATCTTACGAGCCGTTCCCGAGTAATCCCATCTTCTCCAAATTAGCAAAAAAAAGCGTTGCTGATTTTTCCTGGAAAATATATTAAAAATTTTATGAGCCGTTCCCGAGTAATCACACCTTCTCCAAATTGGCAAAAAAAAGCGTTGCTGATTTTTCCTGGAAAAAACACTAAAAATCTTACGAGCCGTTCCCGAGTAATCCCATCTTCTCCAAATTAGCAAAAAAAAGCGTTGCTGATTTTTCCTGGAAAATATATTAAAAATTTTATGAGCCGTTCCCGAGTAATCACACCTTCTCCAAATTGGCAAAAAAAAGCGTTGCTGATTTTTCCTGGAAAAAACACTAAAAATCTTACGAGCCGTTCCCGAGTAATCCCATCTTCTCCAAATTAGCAAAAAAAAGCGTTGCTGATTTTTCCTGGAAAATATACTAAAAATCCTACGAGCCGTTCCCGAGTAATCACAGCTTCTCCAAATTGGCCAAAAAAAGCGTTGTTGATTTTTTCTGGAAAATACACTAAAAATCCTACGAGCCGTTTCCGAGTAATCACACCTTCTCCAAATTGCCAAAAAAAAAGCGTTGCTGATTTTTCCTGGAAAAAACACTAAAAATCCTACGAGCCGTTCCCGAGTAATCACAGCTTCTCCAAATTGGCCAAAAAAAGCGTTGTTGATTTTTTCTGGAAAATACACTAAAAATCCTACGAGCCGTTTCCGAGTAATCACACCTTCTCCAAATTGCCAAAAAAAAAGCGTTGCTGATTTTTCCTGGAAAAAACACTAAAAATCTTACGAGCCGTTCCCGAGTAATCCCATCTTTTCCAAATTAGCAAAAAAAAGCGTTGCTGATTTTTCCTGGAAAATATATTAAAAATTTTATGAGCCGTTCCCGAGTAATCACACCTTCTCCAAATTGGCAAAAAAAAGCGTTGCTGATTTTTCCTGGAAAAAACACTAAAAATCTTACGAGCCGTTCCCGAGTAATCCCATCTTCTCCAAATTAGCAAAAAAAAGCGTTGCTGATTTTTCCTGGAAAATATACTAAAAATCCTACGAGCCGTTCCCGAGTAATCACAGCTTCTCCAAATTGGCCAAAAAAAGCGTTGTTGATTTTTTCTGGAAAATACACTAAAAATCCTACGAGCCGTTTCCGAGTAATCACACCTTCTCCAAATTGCCAAAAAAAAAGCGTTGCTGATTTTTCCTGGAAAATACACTAAAAATCTTACGAGCCGTTCCCGAGTAATCCCATCTTCTCCAAATTGGCCAAAAAAAAACGTTGCTGATTTTTCCTGGAAAATACACTAAAAATCTTACGAGCCGTTCCCGAGTAATCCCATCTTCTCCAAATTAGCAAAAAAAAGCGTTGCTGATTTTTCCTGGAAAATATATTAAAAATTTTATGAGCCGTTCCCGAGTAATCACACCTTCTCCAAATTGGCAAAAAAAAGCGTTGCTGATTTTTCCTGGAAAATACACTAAAAATCCTACGAGCCGTTCCCGAGTAATCCCATCTTCTCCAAATTGGCCAAAAAAAAACGTTGCTGATTTTTCCTGGAAAATACGCTAAAAATCTTACGAGCCGTTCCCGAGTAATCCCATCTTCTCCAAATTGGCCAAAAAAAAGCGTTGCTGATTTTTCCTGGAAAATACACTAAAAATCCTACGAGCCGTTCCCGAGTAATCACACCTTCTCCAAATTGGCCAAAAAAAAGCGTTGTTGATTTTTCCTGGAAAATACACTAAAAATCCTACGAGCCGTTCCCGAGTAATCACACCTTCTCCAAATTGGCCAAAAAAAAAGCGTTGTTGATTTTTCCTGGAAAATACACTAAAAATCCTACGAGCCGTTCCCGAGTAATCGCACCTTCTCCAAATTAACAAAAAAAAAGCGTTGCTGATTTTTCCTGGAAAAAACACTAAAAATCTTACGAGCCGTTCCCGAGTAATCCCATCTTCTCCAAATTGGCCAAAAAAAAACGTTGCTGATTTTCCCTGGAAAATACACTAAAAATCTTACGAGCCGTTCCCGAGTAATCCCATCTTCTCCAAATTGGCCAAAAAAAAACGTTGCTAATTTTCCCTGGAAAATACACTAAAAATCTTACGAGCCGTTCCCGAGTAATCCCATCTTCTCAAAATTGGCCAAAAAAAACGTTGCTGATTTTTCCTGGAAAATACACTAAAAATCTTACGAGCCGTTCCCGAGTAATCCCATCTTCTCCAAATTAGCAAAAAAAAGCGTTGCTGATTTTTCCTGGAAAATATATTAAAAATTTTATGAGCCGTTCCCGAGTAATCACACCTTCTCCAAATTGGCAAAAAAAAGCGTTGCTGATTTTTCCTGGAAAAAACACTAAAAATCTTACGAGCCGTTCCCGAGTAATCCCATCTTCTCCAAATTAGCAAAAAAAAGCGTTGCTGATTTTTCCTGGAAAATATACTAAAAATCCTACGAGCCGTTCCCGAGTAATCACAGCTTCTCCAAATTGGCCAAAAAAAGCGTTGTTGATTTTTTCTGGAAAATACACTAAAAATCCTACGAGCCGTTTCCGAGTAATCACACCTTCTCCAAATTGCCAAAAAAAAAGCGTTGCTGATTTTTCCTGGAAAATACACTAAAAATCCCACGAGCCGTTCCCGAGTAATCCCATCTTCTCCAAATTGGCCAACAAAAAGCGTTGCTGATTTTTCCTGGAAAATACACTAAAAATCCTACGAGCCGTTCCCGAGTAATCCCATCTTCTCCAAATTGGCCAAAAAAAACGTTGCTGATTTTTCCTGGAAAATACACTAAAAATCCTACGAGCCGTTCCCGAGTAATCACACCTTCTCCAAATTAACCGAAAAAAAGCGTTGCTGATTTTTCCTGGAAAAAACACTAAAAATCTTACGAGCCGTTCCCGAGTAATCCCATCTTCTCCAAATTGGCCAAAAAAAAACGTTGCTGATTTTTCCTGGAAAATACACTAAAAATCTTACGAGCCGTTCCCGAGTAATCCCATCTTCTCCAAATTGGCCAAAAAAAACGTTGCTGATTTTTCCTGGAAAATACACTAAAAATCTTACGAGCCGTTCCCGAGTAATCCCATCTTCTCCAAATTAGCAAAAAAAAGCGTTGCTGATTTTTCCTGGAAAATATATTAAAAATTTTATGAGCCGTTCCCGAGTAATCACACCTTCTCCAAATTGCCAAAAAAAAGCGTTGCTGATTTTTCCTGGAAATTACACTAAAAATCCTACGAGCCGTTCCCGAGTAATCCCATCTTCTCCAAATTGGCCAAAAAAAACGTTGCTGATTTTTCCTGGAAAATACACTAAAAATCCTACGAGCCGTTCCCGAGTAATCACACCTTCTCCAAATTAACCGAAAAAAAGCGTTGCTGATTTTTCCTGGAAAAAACACTAAAAATCTTACGAGCCGTTCCCGAGTAATCCCATCTTCTCCAAATTGGCCAAAAAAAAACGTTGCTGATTTTTCCTGGAAAATACACTAAAAATCTTACGAGCCGTTCCCGAGTAATCCCATCTTCTCCAAATTGGCCAAAAAAAACGTTGCTGATTTTTCCTGGAAAATACACTAAAAATCTTACGAGCCGTTCCCGAGTAATCCCATCTTCTCCAAATTAGCAAAAAAAAGCGTTGCTGATTTTTCCTGGAAAATATATTAAAAATTTTATGAGCCATTCCCGAGTAATCACACCTTCTCCAAATTGGCAAAAAAAAGCGTTGCTGATTTTTCCTGGAAAAAACACTAAAAATCTTACGAGCCGTTCCCGAGTAATCCCATCTTCTCCAAATTAGCAAAAAAAAGCATTGCTGATTTTTCCTGGAAAATACACTAAAAATCCTACGAGCCGTTCCCGAGTAATCCCATCTTCTCCAAATTGGCCAAAAAAAAACGTTGCTGATTTTTCCTGGAAAATACACTAAAAATCTTACGAGCCGTTCCCGAGTAATCCCATCTTCTCCAAATTGGCCAAAAAAAAGCGTTGCTGATTTTTCCTGGAAAATACACTAAAAATCCTACGAGCCGTTCCCGAGTAATCACACCTTCTCCAAATTGGCCAAAAAAAAGCGTTGTTGATTTTTCCTGGAAAATACACTAAAAATCCTACGAGCCGTTCCCGAGTAATCACACCTTCTCCAAATTGGCCAAAAAAAAGCGTTGTTGATTTTTCCTGGAAAATACACTAAAAATCCTACGAGCCGTTCCCGAGTAATCACACCTTCTCCAAATTAACCAAAAAAAAGCGTTGCTGATTTTTCCTGGAAAAAACACTAAAAATCTTACGAGCCGTTCCCGAGTAATCCCATCTTCTCCAAATTGGCCAAAAAAAACGTTGCTGATTTTCCCTGGAAAATACACTAAAAATCTTACGAGCCGTTCCCGAGTAATCCCATCTTCTCCAAATTGGCCAAAAAAAAAACGTTGCTGATTTTCCCTGGAAAATACACTAAAAATCTTACGAGCCGTTCCCGAGTAATCCCATCTTCTCCAAATTGGCCAAAAAAAAACGTTGCTGATTTTCCCTGGAAAATACACTAAAAATCTTACGAGCCGTTCCCGAGTAATCCCATCTTCTCAAAATTGGCCAAAAAAAAACGTTGCTGATTTTTCCTGGAAAATACACTAAAAATCTTACGAGCCGTTCCCGAGTAATCCCATCTTCTCCAAATTAGCAAAAAAAAGCGTTGCTGATTTTTCCTGGAAAATATATTAAAAATTTTATGAGCCGTTCCCGAGTAATCACACCTTCTCCAAATTGGCAAAAAAAAGCGTTGCTGATTTTTCCTGGAAAAAACACTAAAAATCTTACGAGCCGTTCCCGAGTAATCCCATCTTCTCCAAATTAGCAAAAAAAAGCGTTGCTGATTTTTCCTGGAAAATATACTAAAAATCCTACGAGCCGTTCCCGAGTAATCACAGCTTCTCCAAATTGGCAAAAAAAAGCGTTGTTGATTTTTTCTGGAAAATACACTAAAAATCCTACGAGCCATTCCCGAGTAATCACACCTTCTCCAAATTGGCCAAAAAAAGCGTTGCTGATTTTTCCTGGAAAATACACTAAAAATCCTACGAGCCGTTTCCGAGTAATCACACCTTCTCCAAATTGCCAAAAAAAAAGCGTTGCTGATTTTTCCTGGAAAATACACTAAAAATCCCACGAGCCGTTCCCGAGTAATCCCATCTTCTCCAAATTGGCCAACAAAAAGCGTTGTTGATTTTTCCTGGAAAATACACTAAAAATCCTACGAGCCGTTCCCGAGTAATCACACCTTCTCCAAATTGGCCAAAAAAAGCGTTGCTGATTTTTCCTGGAAAATACACTAAAAATCCTACGAGCCGTTCCCGAGTAATCACACCTTCTCCAAATTGGCCAAAAAAAAGCGTTGTTGATTTTTCCTGGAATATACACTTAAAATCCTACGAGCCGTTCCCGAGTAATCACACCTTCTCCAAATTGGCCAAAAAAAGCGTTGCTGATTTTTCCTGGAAAATACACTAAAAATCCTACGAGCCGTTCCCGAGTAATCCCAACTTCTCCAAATTGGCCAAAAAAAAGCGTTGCTGATTTTTCCTGGAAAAAACATCAAAAATCTTACGAGCCGTTCCTGAGTAATCACACCTTCTCCAAATTGGCCAAAAAAAAAAGCGTTGCAGATTTTTCCTGGAAAATACACTAAAAATCCTACGAGCCGTTCCCGAGTAATCCCAACTTCTCCAAATTGGCCAAAAAAAAGCGTTGCTGATTTTTCCTGGAAAAAACATCAAAAATCTTACGAGCCGTTCCCGAGTAATCCCATCTTCTCAAAATTGGCCAAAAAAAAACGTTGCTGATTTTTCCTGGAAAATACACTAAAAATCTTACGAGCCGTTCCCGAGTAATCCCATCTTCTCCAAATTAGCAAAAAAAAGCGTTGCTGATTTTTCCTGGAAAATATACTAAAAATCCTACGAGCCGTTCCCGAGTAATCACAGCTTCTCCAAATTGGCCAAAAAAAGCGTTGTTGATTTTTTCTGGAAAATACACTAAAAATCCTACGAGCCATTCCCGAGTAATCACACCTTCTCCAAATTGGCCAAAAAAAGCGTTGCTGATTTTTCCTGGAAAATACACTAAAAATCCTACGAGCCGTTTCCGAGTAATCACACCTTCTCCAAATTGCCAAAAAAAAAGCGTTGCTGATTTTTCCTGGAAAATACACTAAAAATCCCACGAGCCGTTCCCGAGTAATCCCATCTTCTCCAAATTGGCCAACAAAAAGCGTTGCTGATTTTTCCTGGAAAATACACTAAAAATCCTACGAGCCGTTCCCGAGTAATCACACCTTCTCCAAATTGGCCAAAAAAAGCGTTGCTGATTTTTCCTGGAAAATACACTAAAAATCCTACGAGCCGTTCCCAAGTAATCACACCTTCTCCAAATTGGCCAAAAAAAAGCGTTGTTGATTTTTCCTGGAATATACACTTAAAATCCTACGAGCCGTTCCCGAGTAATCACACCTTCTCCAAATTGGCCAAAAAAAGCGTTGCTGATTTTTCCTGGAAAATACACTAAAAATCCTACGAGCCGTTCCCGAGTAATCCCAACTTCTCCAAATTGGCCAAAAAAAAAAGCGTTGCTGATTTTTCCTGGAAAAAACATCAAAAATCTTACGAGCCGTTCCCGAGTAATCACACCTTCTCCAAATTGGCCAAAAAAAAAGCGTTGCTGATTTTTCCTGGAAAATACACTAAAAATCCTACGAGCCGTTCCCGAGTAATCACACCTTCTCCAAATTGGCCAAAAAAAAGCGTTGCTGATTTTTCCTGGAAATAACACTAAAAATCCTACGAGCCGTTCCCGAGTAATCCCATCTTCTCCAAAATGGCCAAAAAAAAACGTTGCTGATTTTTCCTGGAAAATACACTAAAAATCTTACGAGCCGTTCCCGAGTAATCCCATCTTCTCCAAATTGGCCAAAAAAAAACGTTGCTGATTTTTCCTGGAAAATACACTAAAAATCTTACGAGCCGTTCCCGAGTAATCCCATCTTCTCCAAATTAGCAAAAAAAAAAGCGTTGCTGATTTTTCCTGGAAAATATATTAAAAATTTTATGAGCCGTTCCCGAGTAATCACACCTTCTCCAAATTGCCAAAAAAAAGCGTTGCTGATTTTTCCTGGAAATTACACTAAAAATCCTACGAGCCGTTCCCGAGTAATCCCATCTTCTCCAAATTGGCCAAAAAAAACGTTGCTGATTTTTCCTGGAAAATACACTCAAAATCCTACGAGCCGTTCCCGAGTAATCACACCTTCTCCAAATTAACCAAAAAAAGCGTTGCTGATTTTTCCTGGAAAAAACACTAAAAATCTTACGAGCCGTTCCCGAGTAATCCCATCTTCTCCAAATTGGCCAAAAAAAAACGTTGCTGATTTTTCCTGGAAAATACACTAAAAATCTTACGAGCCGTTCCCGAGTAATCCCATCTTCTCCAAATTGGCCAAAAAAAAACGTTGCTGATTTTTCCTGGAAAAATACACTAAAAATTTAACGAGCCGTTCCCGAGTAATCCCATCTTCTCCAAATTAGCAAAAAAAAGCGTTGCTGATTTTTCCTGGAAAATATATTAAAAATTTTATGAGCCGTTCCCGAGTAATCACACCTTCTCCAAATTGGCAAAAAAAAAGCGTTGCTGATTTTTCCTGGAAAAAACACTAAAAATCTTACGAGCCGTTCCCGAGTAATCCCATCTTCTCCAAATTAGCAAAAAAAAGCATTGCTGATTTTTCCTGGAAAATACACTAAAAATCCTACGAGCCGTTCCCGAGTAATCCCATCTTCTCCAAATTGGCCAAAAAAAAACGTTGCTGATTTTTTCTGGAAAATACGCTAAAAATCTTACGAGCCGTTCCCGAGTAATCCCATCTTCTCCAAATTGGCCAAAAAAAAGCGTTGCTGATTTTTCCTGGAAAATACACAAAAAATCCTACGAGCCGTTCCCGAGTAATCACACCTTCTCCAAATTGGCCAAAAAAAAGCGTTGTTGATTTTTCCTGGAAAATACACTAAAAATCCTACGAGCCGTTCCCGAGTAATCACACCTTCTCCAAATTGGCCAAAAAAAAAGCGTTGTTGATTTTTCCTGGAAAATACACTAAAAATCCTACGAGCCGTTCCCGAGTAATCGCACCTTCTCCAAATTAACCAAAAAAAAGCGTTGCTGATTTTTCCTGGAAAAAACACTAAAAATCTTACGAGCCGTTCCCGAGTAATCGCACCTTCTCCAAATTAACCAAAAAAAAGCGTTGCTGATTTTTCCTGGAAAAAACACTAAAAATCTTACGAGCCGTTCCCGAGTAATCGCACCTTCTCCAAATTAACCAAAAAAAAGCGTTGCTGATTTTTCCTGGAAAAAACACTAAAAATCTTACGAGCCGTTCCCGAGTAATCCCATCTTCTCCAAATTGGCCAAAAAAAAACGTTGCTGATTTTCCCTGGAAAATACACTAAAAATCTTACGAGCCGTTCCCGAGTAATCCCATCTTCTCAAAATTGGCCAAAAAAAAGCGTTGCTGATTTTTCCTGGAAAAAACACTAAAAATCTTACGAGCCGTTCCCGAGTAATCCCATCTTCTCCAAATTAGCAAAAAAAAGCGTTGCTGATTTTTCCTGGAAAATATACTAAAAATCCTACGAGCCGTTCCCGAGTAATCACAGCTTCTCCAAATTGGCCAAAAAAAGCGTTGTTGATTTTTTCTGGAAAATACACTAAAAATCCTACGAGCCATTCCCGAGTAATCACACCTTCTCCAAATTGGCCAAAAAAAGCGTTGCTGATTTTTCCTGGAAAATACACTAAAAATCCTACGAGCCGTTTCCGAGTAATCACACCTTCTCCAAATTGCCAAAAAAAAAGCGTTGCTGATTTTTCCTGGAAAATACACTAAAAATCCCACGAGCCGTTCCCGAGTAATCCCATCTTCTCCAAATTGGCCAACAAAAAGCGTTGCTGATTTTTCCTGGAAAATACACTAAAAATCCTACGAGCCGTTCCCGAGTAATCACACCTTCTCCAAATTGGCCAAAAAAAGCGTTGCTGATTTTTCCTGGAAAATACACTAAAAATCCTACGAGCCGTTCCCGAGTAATCACACCTTCTCCAAATTGGCCAAAAAAAAGCGTTGTTGATTTTTCCTGGAATATACACTTAAAATCCTACGAGCCGTTCCCGAGTAATCACACCTTCTCCAAATTGGCCAAAAAAAGCGTTGCTGATTTTTCCTGGAAAATACACTAAAAATCCTACGAGCCGTTCCCGAGTAATCCCAACTTCTCCAAATTGGCCAAAAAAAGCGTTGCTGATTTTTCCTGGAAAAAACATCAAAAATCTTACGAGCCGTTCCCGAGTAATCACACCTTCTCCAAATTGGCCAAAAAAAAAGCGTTGCTGATTTTTCCTGGAAAATACACTAAAAATCCTACGAGCCGTTCCCGAGTAATCACACCTTCTCCAAATTGGCCAAAAAAAAGCGTTGCTGATTTTTCCTGGAAATTACACTAAAAATCCTACGAGCCGTTCCCGAGTAATCCCATCTTCTCCAAATTGGCAAAAAAAAAACGTTGCTGATTTTTCCTGGAAAATACACTAAAAATCTTACGAGCCGTTCCCGAGTAATCCCATCTTCTCCAAATTGGCCAAAAAAAAACGTTGCTGATTTTTCCTGGAAAATACACTAAAAATCTTACGAGCCGTTCCCGAGTAATCCCATCTTCTCCAAATTAGCAAAAAAAAGCGTTGCTGATTTTTCCTGGAAAATATATTAAAAATTTTATGAGCCGTTCCCGAGTAATCACACCTTCTCCAAATTGCCAAAAAAAAGCGTTGCTGATTTTTCCTGGAAAATACACTAAAAATCCTACGAGCCGTTCCCGAGTAATCCCATCTTCTCCAAATTGGCCAAAAAAAAACGTTGCTGATTTTTCCTGGAAAATACACTAAAAATCTTACGAGCCGTTCCCGAGTAATCCCATCTTCTCCAAATTGGCCAAAAAAAAACGTTGCTGATTTTTCCTGGAAAATACACTAAAAATCTTACGAGCCGTTCCCGAGTAATCCCATCTTCTCCAAATTAGCAAAAAAAAGCGTTGCTGATTTTTCCTGGAAAATACACTAAAAATCCTACGAGCCGTTTCCGAGTAATCACACCTTCTCCAAATTGCCAAAAAAAAAGCGTTGCTGATTTTTCCTGGAAAATACACTAAAAATCCCACGAGCCGTTCCCGAGTAATCCCATCTTCTCCAAATTGGCCAACAAAAAGCGTTGCTGATTTTTCCTGGAAAATACACTAAAAATCTTACGAGCCGTTCCCGAGTAATCACAGCTTCTCCAAATTGGCCAAAAAAAGCGTTGTTGATTTTTTCTGGAAAATACACTAAAAATCCTACGAGCCATTCCCGAGTAATCACACCTTCTCCAAATTGGCCAAAAAAAGCGTTGCTGATTTTTCCTGGAAAATACACTAAAAATCCTACGAGCCGTTTCCGAGTAATCACACCTTCTCCAAATTGCCAAAAAAAAAGCGTTGCTGATTTTTCCTGGAAAATACACTAAAAATCCCACGAGCCGTTCCCGAGTAATCCCATCTTCTCCAAATTGGCCAACAAAAAGCGTTGCTGATTTTTCCTGGAAAATACACTAAAAATCCTACGAGCCGTTCCCGAGTAATCACACCTTCTCCAAATTGGCCAAAAAAAGCGTTGCTGATTTTTCCTGGAAAATACACTAAAAATCCTACGAGCCGTTCCCGAGTAATCACACCTTCTCCAAATTGGCCAAAAAAAAGCGTTGTTGATTTTTCCTGGAATATACACTTAAAATCCTACGAGCCGTTCCCGAGTAATCACACCTTCTCCAAATTGGCCAAAAAAAGCGTTGCTGATTTTTCCTGGAAAATACACTAAAAATCCTACGAGCCGTTCCCGAGTAATCCCAACTTCTCCAAATTGGCCAAAAAAAGCGTTGCTGATTTTTCCTGGAAAAAACATCAAAAATCTTACGAGCCGTTCCCGAGTAATCACACCTTCTCCAAATTGGCCAAAAAAAAGCGTTGCTGATTTTTCCTGGAAAATACACTAAAAATCCTACGAGCCGTTCCCGAGTAATCACACCTTCTCCAAATTGGCCAAAAAAAAGCGTTGCTGATTTTTCCTGGAAATTACACTAAAAATCCTACGAGCCGTTCCCGAGTAATCCCATCTTCTCCAAATTGGCCAAAAAAAAAACGTTGCTGATTTTTCCTGGAAAATACACTAAAAATCTTACGAGCCGTTCCCGAGTAATCCCATCTTCTCCAAATTGGCCAAAAAAAAACGTTGCTGATTTTTCCTGGAAAATACACTAAAAATCTTACGAGCCGTTCCCGAGTAATCCCATCTTCTCCAAATTAGCAAAAAAAAGCGTTGCTGATTTTTCCTGGAAAATATATTAAAAATTTTATGAGCCGTTCCCGAGTAATCACACCTTCTCCAAATTGCCAAAAAAAAGCGTTGCTGATTTTTCCTGGAAATTACACTAAAAATCCTACGAGCCGTTCCCGAGTAATCCCATCTTCTCCAAATTGGCCAAAAAAAACGTTGCTGATTTTTCCTGGAAAATACACTAAAAATCCTACGAGCCGTTCCCGAGTAATCACACCTTCTCCAAATTAACCGAAAAAAAGCGTTGCTGATTTTTCCTGGAAAAAACACTAAAAATCTTACGAGCCGTTCCCGAGTAATCCCATCTTCTCCAAATTGGCCAAAAAAAAACGTTGCTGATTTTTCCTGGAAAATACACTAAAAATCTTACGAGCCGTTCCCGAGTAATCCCATCTTCTCCAAATTAGCAAAAAAAAGCGTTGCTGATTTTTCCTGGAAAATATATTAAAAATTTTATGAGCCGTTCCCGAGTAATCACACCTTCTCCAAATTGCCAAAAAAAGCGTTGCTGATTTTTCCTGGAAAATACACTAAAAATCCTACGAGCCGTTCCCGAGTAATCCCATCTTCTCCAAATTGGCCAAAAAAAAACGTTGCTGATTTTTCCTGGAAAATACACTAAAAATCTTACGAGCCGTTCCCGAGTAATCCCATCTTCTCCAAATTGGCCAAAAAAAAACGTTGCTGATTTTTCCTGGAAAATACACTAAAAATCTTACGAGCCGTTCCCGAGTAATCCCATCTTCTCCAAATTAGCAAAAAAAAGCGTTGCTGATTTTTCCTGGAAAATATATTAAAAATTTTATGAGCCGTTCCCGAGTAATCACACCTTCTCCAAATTGCCAAAAAAAAGCGTTGCTGATTTTTCCTGGAAAATATACTAAAAATCCTACGAGCCGTTCCCGAGTAATCACAGCTTCTCCAAATTGGCCAAAAAAAGCGTTGTTGATTTTTTCTGGAAAATACACTAAAAATCCTACGAGCCATTCCCGAGTAATCACACCTTCTCCAAATTGGCCAAAAAAAGCGTTGCTGATTTTTCCTGGAAAATACACTAAAAATCCTACGAGCCGTTTCCGAGTAATCACACCTTCTCCAAATTGCCAAAAAAAAAGCGTTGCTGATTTTTCCTGGAAAATACACTAAAAATCCCACGAGCCGTTCCCGAGTAATCCCATCTTCTCCAAATTGGCCAACAAAAAGCGTTGCTGATTTTTCCTGGAAAATACACTAAAAATCCTACGAGCCGTTCCCGAGTAATCACACCTTCTCCAAATTGGCCAAAAAAAGCGTTGCTGATTTTTCCTGGAAAATACACTAAAAATCCTACGAGCCGTTCCCGAGTAATCACACCTTCTCCAAATTGGCCAAAAAAAAGCGTTGTTGATTTTTCCTGGAATATACACTTAAAATCCTACGAGCCGTTCCCGAGTAATCACACCTTCTCCAAATTGGCCAAAAAAAGCGTTGCTGATTTTTCCTGGAAAATACACTAAAAATCCTACGAGCCGTTCCCGAGTAATCCCAACTTCTCCAAATTGGCCAAAAAAAGCGTTGCTGATTTTTCCTGGAAAAAACATCAAAAATCTTACGAGCCGTTCCCGAGTAATCACACCTTCTCCAAATTGGCCAAAAAAAAGCGTTGCTGATTTTTCCTGGAAAATACACTAAAAATCCTACGAGCCGTTCCCGAGTAATCACACCTTCTCCAAATTGGCCAAAAAAAAGCGTTGCTGATTTTTCCTGGAAATTACACTAAAAATCCTACGAGCCGTTCCCGAGTAATCCCATCTTCTCCAAATTGGCCAAAAAAAAACGTTGCTGATTTTTCCTGGAAAATACACTAAAAATCTTACGAGCCGTTCCCGAGTAATCCCATCTTCTCCAAATTGGCCAAAAAAAAACGTTGCTGATTTTTCCTGGAAAATACACTAAAAATCTTACGAGCCGTTCCCGAGTAATCCCATCTTCTCCAAATTAGCAAAAAAAAGCGTTGCTGATTTTTCCTGGAAAATATATTAAAAATTTTATGAGCCGTTCCCGAGTAATCACACCTTCTCCAAATTGCCAAAAAAAGCGTTGCTGATTTTTCCTGGAAATTACACTAAAAATCCTACGAGCCGTTCCCGAGTAATCCCATCTTCTCCAAATTGGCCAAAAAAAACGTTGCTGATTTTTCCTGGAAAATACACTAAAAATCCTACGAGCCGTTCCCGAGTAATCACACCTTCTCCAAATTAACCGAAAAAAAGCGTTGCTGATTTTTCCTGGAAAAAACACTAAAAATCTTACGAGCCGTTCCCGAGTAATCCCATCTTCTCCAAATTGGCCAAAAAAAAACGTTGCTGATTTTTCCTGGAAAATACACTAAAAATCTTACGAGCCGTTCCCGAGTAATCCCATCTTCTCCAAATTGGCCAAAAAAAACGTTGCTGATTTTTCCTGGAAAATACACTAAAAATCTTACGAGCCGTTCCCGAGTAATCCCATCTTCTCCAAATTAGCAAAAAAAAGCGTTGCTGATTTTTCCTGGAAAATATATTAAAAATTTTATGAGCCATTCCCGAGTAATCACACCTTCTCCAAATTGGCAAAAAAAAGCGTTGCTGATTTTTCCTGGAAAAAACACTAAAAATCTTACGAGCCGTTCCCGAGTAATCCCATCTTCTCCAAATTAGCAAAAAAAAGCATTGCTGATTTTTCCTGGAAAATACACTAAAAATCCTACGAGCCGTTCCCGAGTAATCCCATCTTCTCCAAATTGGCCAAAAAAAAACGTTGCTGATTTTTCCTGGAAAATACACTAAAAATCTTACGAGCCGTTCCCGAGTAATCCCATCTTCTCCAAATTGGCCAAAAAAAAGCGTTGCTGATTTTTCCTGGAAAATACACTAAAAATCCTACGAGCCGTTCCCGAGTAATCACACCTTCTCCAAATTGGCCAAAAAAAAGCGTTGTTGATTTTTCCTGGAAAATACACTAAAAATCCTACGAGCCGTTCCCGAGTAATCACACCTTCTCCAAATTGGCCAAAAAAAAGCGTTGTTGATTTTTCCTGGAAAATACACTAAAAATCCTACGAGCCGTTCCCGAGTAATCACACCTTCTCCAAATTAACCAAAAAAAAGCGTTGCTGATTTTTCCTGGAAAAAACACTAAAAATCTTACGAGCCGTTCCCGAGTAATCCCATCTTCTCCAAATTGGCCAAAAAAAACGTTGCTGATTTTCCCTGGAAAATACACTAAAAATCTTACGAGCCGTTCCCGAGTAATCCCATCTTCTCCAAATTGGCCAAAAAAAAACGTTGCTGATTTTCCCTGGAAAATACACTAAAAATCTTACGAGCCGTTCCCGAGTAATCCCATCTTCTCAAAATTGGCCAAAAAAAAACGTTGCTGATTTTTCCTGGAAAATACACTAAAAATCTTACGAGCCGTTCCCGAGTAATCCCATCTTCTCCAAATTAGCAAAAAAAAGCGTTGCTGATTTTTCCTGGAAAATATATTAAAAATTTTATGAGCCGTTCCCGAGTAATCACACCTTCTCCAAATTGGCAAAAAAAAGCGTTGCTGATTTTTCCTGGAAAAAACACTAAAAATCTTACGAGCCGTTCCCGAGTAATCCCATCTTCTCCAAATTAGCAAAAAAAAGCGTTGCTGATTTTTCCTGGAAAATATACTAAAAATCCTACGAGCCGTTCCCGAGTAATCACAGCTTCTCCAAATTGGCAAAAAAAAGCGTTGTTGATTTTTTCTGGAAAATACACTAAAAATCCTACGAGCCATTCCCGAGTAATCACACCTTCTCCAAATTGGCCAAAAAAAGCGTTGCTGATTTTTCCTGGAAAATACACTAAAAATCCTACGAGCCGTTTCCGAGTAATCACACCTTCTCCAAATTGCCAAAAAAAAAGCGTTGCTGATTTTTCCTGGAAAATACACTAAAAATCCCACGAGCCGTTCCCGAGTAATCCCATCTTCTCCAAATTGGCCAACAAAAAGCGTTGCTGATTTTTCCTGGAAAATACACTAAAAATCCTACGAGCCGTTCCCGAGTAATCACACCTTCTCCAAATTGGCCAAAAAAAGCGTTGCTGATTTTTCCTGGAAAATACACTAAAAATCCTACGAGCCGTTCCCGAGTAATCACACCTTCTCCAAATTGGCCAAAAAAAAGCGTTGTTGATTTTTCCTGGAATATACACTTAAAATCCTACGAGCCGTTCCCGAGTAATCACACCTTCTCCAAATTGGCCAAAAAAAGCGTTGCTGATTTTTCCTGGAAAATACACTAAAAATCCTACGAGCCGTTCCCGAGTAATCCCAACTTCTCCAAATTGGCCAAAAAAAGCGTTGCTGATTTTTCCTGGAAAAAACATCAAAAATCTTACGAGCCGTTCCCGAGTAATCACACCTTCTCCAAATTGGCCAAAAAAAAAGCGTTGCAGATTTTTCCTGGAAAATACACTAAAAATCCTACGAGCCGTTCCCGAGTAATCACACCTTCTCCAAATTGGCCAAAAAAAAGCGTTGCTGATTTTTCCTGGAAATTACACTAAAAATCCTACGAGCCGTTCCCGAGTAATCCCATCTTCTCCAAATTGGCCAAAAAAAAACGTTGCTGATTTTTCCTGGAAAATACACTAAAAATCTTACGAGCCGTTCCCGAGTAATCCCATCTTCTCCAAATTGGCCAAAAAAAAAACGTTGCTGATTTTTCCTGGAAAATACACTAAAAATCTTACGAGCCGTTCCCGAGTAATCCCATCTTCTCCAAATTAGCAAAAAAAAAGCGTTGCTGATTTTTCCTAGAAAATATATTAAAAATTTTATGAGCCGTTCCCGAGTAATCACACCTTCTCCAAATTGCCAAAAAAAAGCGTTGCTGATTTTTCCTGGAAATTACACTAAAAATCCTACGAGCCGTTCCCGAGTAATCCCATCTTCTCCAAATTGGCCAAAAAAAAACGTTGCTGATTTTTCCTGGAAAATACACTAAAAATCTTACGAGCCGTTCCCGAGTAATCCCATCTTCTCCAAATTGGCCAAAAAAAAACGTTGCTGATTTTTCCTGGAAAATACACTAAAAATCTTACGAGCCGTTCCCGAGTAATCCCATCTTCTCCAAATTAGCAAAAAAAAGCGTTGCTGATTTTTCCTGGAAAATATATTAAAAATTTTATGAGCCGTTCCCGAGTAATCACACCTTCTCCAAATTGCCAAAAAAAAGCGTTGCTGATTTTTCCTGGAAATTACACTAAAAATCCTACGAGCCGTTCCCGAGTAATCCCATCTTCTCCAAATTGGCCAAAAAAAACGTTGCTGATTTTTCCTGGAAAATACACTAAAAATCCTACGAGCCGTTCCCGAGTAATCACACCTTCTCCAAATTAACCGAAAAAAAGCGTTGCTGATTTTTCCTGGAAAAAACACTAAAAATCTTACGAGCCGTTCCCGAGTAATCCCATCTTCTCCAAATTGGCCAAAAAAAAACGTTGCTGATTTTTCCTGGAAAATACACTAAAAATCTTACGAGCCGTTCCCGAGTAATCCCATCTTCTCCAAATTGGCCAAAAAAAACGTTGCTGATTTTTCCTGGAAAATACACTAAAAATCTTACGAGCCGTTCCCGAGTAATCCCATCTTCTCCAAATTAGCAAAAAAAAGCGTTGCTGATTTTTCCTGGAAAATATATTAAAAATTTTATGAGCCATTCCCGAGTAATCACACCTTCTCCAAATTGGCAAAAAAAAGCGTTGCTGATTTTTCCTGGAAAAAACACTAAAAATCTTACGAGCCGTTCCCGAGTAATCCCATCTTCTCCAAATTAGCAAAAAAAAGCATTGCTGATTTTTCCTGGAAAATACACTAAAAATCCTACGAGCCGTTCCCGAGTAATCCCATCTTCTCCAAATTGGCCAAAAAAAAACGTTGCTGATTTTTCCTGGAAAATACACTAAAAATCTTACGAGCCGTTCCCGAGTAATCCCATCTTCTCCAAATTGGCCAAAAAAAAGCGTTGCTGATTTTTCCTGGAAAATACACTAAAAATCCTACGAGCCGTTCCCGAGTAATCACACCTTCTCCAAATTGGCCAAAAAAAAGCGTTGTTGATTTTTCCTGGAAAATACACTAAAAATCCTACGAGCCGTTCCCGAGTAATCACACCTTCTCCAAATTGGCCAAAAAAAAGCGTTGTTGATTTTTCCTGGAAAATACACTAAAAATCCTACGAGCCGTTCCCGAGTAATCACACCTTCTCCAAATTAACCAAAAAAAAGCGTTGCTGATTTTTCCTGGAAAAAACACTAAAAATCTTACGAGCCGTTCCCGAGTAATCCCATCTTCTCCAAATTGGCCAAAAAAAACGTTGCTGATTTTCCCTGGAAAATACACTAAAAATCTTACGAGCCGTTCCCGAGTAATCCCATCTTCTCCAAATTGGCCAAAAAAAAACGTTGCTGATTTTCCCTGGAAAATACACTAAAAATCTTACGAGCCGTTCCCGAGTAATCCCATCTTCTCAAAATTGGCCAAAAAAAAACGTTGCTGATTTTTCCTGGAAAATACACTAAAAATCTTACGAGCCGTTCCCGAGTAATCCCATCTTCTCCAAATTAGCAAAAAAAAGCGTTGCTGATTTTTCCTGGAAAATATATTAAAAATTTTATGAGCCGTTCCCGAGTAATCACACCTTCTCCAAATTGGCAAAAAAAAGCGTTGCTGATTTTTCCTGGAAAAAACACTAAAAATCTTACGAGCCGTTCCCGAGTAATCCCATCTTCTCCAAATTAGCAAAAAAAAGCGTTGCTGATTTTTCCTGGAAAATATACTAAAAATCCTACGAGCCGTTCCCGAGTAATCACAGCTTCTCCAAATTGGCAAAAAAAAGCGTTGTTGATTTTTTCTGGAAAATACACTAAAAATCCTACGAGCCATTCCCGAGTAATCACACCTTCTCCAAATTGGCCAAAAAAAGCGTTGCTGATTTTTCCTGGAAAATACACTAAAAATCCTACGAGCCGTTTCCGAGTAATCACACCTTCTCCAAATTGCCAAAAAAAAAGCGTTGCTGATTTTTCCTGGAAAATACACTAAAAATCCCACGAGCCGTTCCCGAGTAATCCCATCTTCTCCAAATTGGCCAACAAAAAGCGTTGCTGATTTTTCCTGGAAAATACACTAAAAATCCTACGAGCCGTTCCCGAGTAATCACACCTTCTCCAAATTGGCCAAAAAAAGCGTTGCTGATTTTTCCTGGAAAATACACTAAAAATCCTACGAGCCGTTGCCGAGTAATCACACCTTCTCCAAATTGGCCAAAAAAAAGCGTTGTTGATTTTTCCTGGAATATACACTTAAAATCCTACGAGCCGTTCCCGAGTAATCACACCTTCTCCAAATTGGCCAAAAAAAGCGTTGCTGATTTTTCCTGGAAAATACACTAAAAATCCTACGAGCCGTTCCCGAGTAATCCCAACTTCTCCAAATTGGCCAAAAAAAGCGTTGCTGATTTTTCCTGGAAAAAACATCAAAAATCTTACGAGCCGTTCCCGAGTAATCACACCTTCTCCAAATTGGCCAAAAAAAAAGCGTTGCAGATTTTTCCTGGAAAATACACTAAAAATCCTACGAGCCGTTCCCGAGTAATCACACCTTCTCCAAATTGGCCAAAAAAAAGCGTTGCTGATTTTTCCTGGAAATTACACTAAAAATCCTACGAGCCGTTCCCGAGTAATCCCATCTTCTCCAAATTGGCCAAAAAAAAAACGTTGCTGATTTTTCCTGGAAAATACACTAAAAATCTTACGAGCCGTTCCCGAGTAATCCCATCTTCTCCAAATTGGCCAAAAAAAAACGTTGCTGATTTTTCCTGGAAAATACACTAAAAATCTTACGAGCCGTTCCCGAGTAATCCCATCTTCTCCAAATTAGCAAAAAAAAAGCGTTGCTGATTTTTCCTAGAAAATATATTAAAAATTTTATGAGCCGTTCCCGAGTAATCACACCTTCTCCAAATTGCCAAAAAAAAGCGTTGCTGATTTTTCCTGGAAATTACACTAAAAATCCTACGAGCCGTTCCCGAGTAATCCCATCTTCTCCAAATTGGCCAAAAAAAACGTTGCTGATTTTTCCTGGAAAATACACTAAAAATCCTACGAGCCGTTCCCGAGTAATCACACCTTCTCCAAATTAACCAAAAAAAAGCGTTGCTGATTTTTCCTGGAAAAAACACTAAAAATCTTACGAGCCGTTCCCGAGTAATCCCATCTTCTCCAAATTGGCCAAAAAAAAACGTTGCTGATTTTTCCTGGAAAATACACTAAAAATCTTACGAGCCGTTCCCGAGTAATCCCATCTTCTCCAAATTGGCCAAAAAAAAAACGTTGCTGATTTTTCCTGGAAAATACACTAAAAATCTTACGAGCCGTTCCCGAGTAATCCCATCTTCTCCAAATTAGCAAAAAAAAGCGTTGCTGATTTTTCCTGGAAAATATATTAAAAATTTTATGAGCCGTTCCCGAGTAATCACACCTTCTCCAAATTGGCAAAAAAAAGCGTTGCTGATTTTTCCTGGAAAAAACACTAAAAATCTTACGAGCCGTTCCCGAGTAATCCCATCTTCTCCAAATTAGCAAAAAAAAGCATTGCTGATTTTTCCTGGAAAATACACTAAAAATCCTACGAGCCGTTCCCGAGTAATCACAGCTTCTCCAAATTGGCCAAAAAAAGCGTTGTTGATTTTTCCTGGAAAATACACTAAAAATCCTACGAGCCATTCCCGAGTAATCACACCTTCTCCAAATTGGCCAAAAAAAGCGTTGCTGATTTTACCTGCAAAAATACACTAAAAAACCTACGAGCCGTTCCCGAGTAATCCCAACTTCTCCAAATTGGCCAAAAAAAAGCGTTGCTGATTTTTCCTGGAAAATACACTAAAAATCCTACGAGCCGTTCCCGAGTAATCACACCTTCTCCAAATTGCCAAAAAAAAAGCGTTGCTGATTTTTCCTGGAAAATACACTAAAAATCCCACGAGCTGTTCCCGAGTAATCACACCTTCTCCAAATTGGCCAAAAAAAAGCGTTGTTGATTTTTCCTGGAAAATACACTAAAAATCCTACGAGCCGTTCCCGAGTAATCACACCTTCTCCAAATTGGCCAAAAAAAAGCGTTGCTGATTTTTCCTGGAAAATACACTAAAAATCTTACGAGCCGTTCCCGAGTAATCCCATCTTCTCCAAATTAGCAAAAAAAAAGCGTTGCTGATTTTTCCTGGCAAATACACTAAAAAACCTACGAGCCGTTCCCGAGTAATCCCATCTTCTCCAAATTGGCCAACAAAAAGCGTTGCTGATTTTTCCTGGAAAATACACTAAAAATCCTACGAGCCGTTCCCGAATAATCCCATCTTCTCCAAATTGGCCAAAAAAAAACGTTGCTGATTTTTCCTGGAAAATACACTAAAAAACCTACGAGCCGTTCCCGAGTAATCCCATCTTCTCCAAATTGGCCAACAAAAAGCGTTGCTGATTTTTCCTGGAAAATACACTAAAAATCCTACGAGCCGTTCCCGAGTAATCACACCTTCTCCAAATTGGCCAAAAAAAGCGTTGCTGATTTTTCCTGGAAAATACACTAAAAATCCTACGAGCCGTTCCCGAGTAATCACACCTTCTCCAAATTGGCCAAAAAAAGCGTTGTTGATTTTTCCTGGAAAATACACTAAAAATCCTACGAGCCGTTCCCGAGTAATCACACCTTCTCCAAATTGGCCAAAAAAAAGCGTTGTTGATTTTTCCTGGAAAATACACTTAAAATCCTACGAGCCGTTCCCGAGTAATCACACCTTCTCCAAATTGGCCAAAAAAAAGCGTTGTTGATTTTTCCTGGAAAATACACTTAAAATCCTACGAGCCGTTCCCGAGTAATCACACCTTCTCCAAATTGGCCAAAAAAAGCGTTGCTGATTTTTCCTGGAAAATACACTAAAAATCCTACGAGCCGTTCCCGAGTAATCCCATCTTCTCCAAATTGGCCAAAAAAAAGCGTTGCTAATTTTTCCTGGAAAATACACTAAAAATCCCACGAGCCGTTCCCGAGTAATCACACCTTCTCCAAATTGGCCAAAAAAAGCGTTGTTGATTTTTCCTGGAAAATACACTAAAAATCCTACGAGCCGTTCCCGAGTAATCCCATCTTCTCCAAATTGGCCAAAAAAAAGCGTTGTTGATTTTTCCTGGAAAATACACTAAAAATCCCACGAGCCGTTCCCGAGTAATCCCATCTTCTCCAAATTGGCCAAAAAAAAGCGTTGCTGATTTTTCCTGGAAAATACACTAAAAATCCTACGAGCCGTTCCCGAGTAATCACACCTTCTCCAAATTGGCCAAAAAAAGCGTTGCTGATTTTTCCTGGAAAATACACTAAAAATCCTACGAGCCGTTCCCGAGTAATCACACCTTCTCCAAATTGGCCAAAAAAAGCGTTGTTGATTTTTCCTGGAAAATACACTAAAAATCCTACGAGCCGTTCCCGAGTAATCACACCTTCTCCAAATTGGCCAAAAAAAAGCGTTGTTGATTTTTCCTGGAAAATACACTTAAAATCCTACGAGCCGTTCCCGAGTAATCACACCTTCTCCAAATTGGCCAAAAAAAAGCGTTGTTGATTTTTCCTGGAAAATACACTTAAAATCCTACGAGCCGTTCCCGAGTAATCACACCTTCTCCAAATTGGCCAAAAAAAGCGTTGCTGATTTTTCCTGGAAAATACACTAAAAATCCTACGAGCCGTTCCCGAGTAATCCCATCTTCTCCAAATTGGCCAAAAAAAAGCGTTGCTAATTTTTCCTGGAAAATACACTAAAAATCCCACGAGCCGTTCCCGAGTAATCACACCTTCTCCAAATTGGGCAAAAAAAGCGTTGTTGATTTTTCCTGGAAAATACACTAAAAATCCTACGAGCCGTTCCCGAGTAATCCCATCTTCTCCAAATTGGCCAAAAAAAAGCGTTGTTGATTTTTCCTGGAAAATACACTAAAAATCCCACGAGCCGTTCCCGAGTAATCCCATCTTCTCCAAATTGGCCAAAAAAAAGCGTTGCTGATTTTTCCTGGAAAATACACTAAAAATCCCACGAGCCGTTCCCGAGTAATCCCATCTTCTCCAAATTGGCCAAAAAAAAGCGTTGCTGATTTTTCCTGGAAAATACACTAAAAATCCTACGAGCCGTTCCCGAGTAATCACACCTTCTCCAAATTGGCAAAAAAAAAAGCGTTGCTGATTTTTCCTGGAAAATACACTAAAAATCTTACGAGCCGTTCCCGAGTAATCCCATCTTCTCCAAATTGGCAAAAAAAAGCGTTGCTGGTTTTTCCTGGAAAATACACTAAAAATCTTACGAGCCGTTCCCGAGTAATCCCATCTTCTCCAAATTGGCCAAAAAAAAGCGTTGTTGATTTTTCCTGGAAAATACACTAAAAATCCTACGAGCCGTTCCCGAGTAATCACACCTTCTCCAAATTGCCAAAAAAAAAGCGTTGCTGATTTTTCCTGGAAAATACACTAAAAATCCTACGAGCCGTTCCCGAGTAATCACACCTTCTCCAAATTGCCAAAAAAAAAAGCGTTGCTGATTTTTCCTGGAAAATACACTAAAAATCCCACGAGCTGTTCCCGAGTAATCACACCTTCTCCAAATTGGCCAAAAAAAAGCGTTGTTGATTTTTCCTGGAAAATACACTAAAAATCCTACGAGCCGTTCCCGAGTAATCACACCTTCTCCAAATTGGCCAAAAAAAAGCGTTGCTGATTTTTCCTGGAAAATACACTAAAAATCTTACGAGCCGTTCCCGAGTAATCCCATCTTCTCCAAATTAGCAAAAAAAAAGCGTTGCTGATTTTTCCTGGAAAATACACTAAAAAACCTACGAGCCGTTCCCGAGTAATCCCATCTTCTCCAAATTGGCCAACAAAAAGCGTTGCTGATTTTTCCTGGAAAATACACTAAAAATCCTACGAGCCGTTCCCGAATAATCCCATCTTCTCCAAATTGGCCAAAAAAAAACGTTGCTGATTTTTCCTGGAAAATACACTAAAAAACCTACGAGCCGTTCCCGAGTAATCCCATCTTCTCCAAATTGGCCAACAAAAAGCGTTGCTGATTTTTCCTGGAAAATACACTAAAAATCCTACGAGCCGTTCCCGAGTAATCACACCTTCTCCAAATTGGCCAAAAAAAGCGTTGCTGATTTTTCCTGGAAAATACACTAAAAATCCTACGAGCCGTTCCCGAGTAATCACACCTTCTCCAAATTGGCCAAAAAAAGCGTTGTTGATTTTTCCTGGAAAATACACTAAAAATCCTACGAGCCGTTCTCGAGTAATCACACCTTCTCCAAATTGGCCAAAAAAAAGCGTTGTTGATTTTTCCTGGAAAATACACTTAAAATCCTACGAGCCGTTCCCGAGTAATCACACCTTCTCCAAATTGGCCAAAAAAAAGCGTTGTTGATTTTTCCTGGAAAATACACTTAAAATCCTACGAGCCGTTCCCGAGTAATCACACCTTCTCCAAATTGGCCAAAAAAAGCGTTGCTGATTTTTCCTGGAAAATACACTAAAAATCCTACGAGCCGTTCCCGAGTAATCCCATCTTCTCCAAATTGGCCAAAAAAAAGCGTTGCTAATTTTTCCTGGAAAATACACTAAAAATCCCACGAGCCGTTCCCGAGTAATCACACCTTCTCCAAATTGGCCAAAAAAAGCGTTGTTGATTTTTCCTGGAAAATACACTAAAAATCCTACGAGCCGTTCCCGAGTAATCACACCTTCTCCAAATTGGCCAAAAAAAAGCGTTGCTGATTTTTCCTGGAAAATACACTAAAAATCTTACGAGCCGTTCCCGAGTAATCCCATCTTCTCCAAATTGGCCAAAAAAAAGCGTTGTTGATTTTTCCTGGAAAATACACTAAAAATCCCACGAGCCGTTCCCGAGTAATCCCATCTTCTCCAAATTGGCCAAAAAAAAGCGTTGCTGAATTTTCCTGGAAAATACACTAAAAATCCCACGAGCCGTTCCCGAGTAATCCCATCTTCTCCAAATTGGCCAAAAAAAAGCGTTGCTGATTTTTCCTGGAAAATACACTAAAAATCCTACGAGCCGTTCCCGAGTAATCACACCTTCTCCAAATTGGCAAAAAAATAGCGTTGCTGATTTTTCCTGGAAAATACACTAAAAATCCTACGAGCCGTTCCCGAATAATCCCATCTTCTCCAAATTGGCCAAAAAAAAACGTTGCTGATTTTTCCTGGAAAATACACTAAAAAACCTACGAGCCGTTCCCGAGTAATCCCATCTTCTCCAAATTGGCCAACAAAAAGCGTTGCTGATTTTTCCTGGAAAATACACTAAAAATCCTACGAGCCGTTCCCGAGTAATCACACCTTCTCCAAATTGGCCAAAAAAAGCGTTGCTGATTTTTCCTGGAAAATACACTAAAAATCCTACGAGCCGTTCCCGAGTAATCACACCTTCTCCAAATTGGCCAAAAAAAGCGTTGTTGATTTTTCCTGGAAAATACACTTAAAATCCTACGAGCCGTTCCCGAGTAATCACACCTTCTCCAAATTGGCCAAAAAAAAGCGTTGTTGATTTTTCCTGGAAAATACACTTAAAATCCTACGAGCCGTTCCCGAGTAATCACACCTTCTCCAAATTGGCCAAAAAAAGCGTTGCTGATTTTTCCTGGAAAATACACTAAAAATCCTACGAGCCGTTCCCGAGTAATCCCATCTTCTCCAAATTGGCCAAAAAAAAGCGTTGCTAATTTTTCCTGGAAAATACACTAAAAATCCCACGAGCCGTTCCCGAGTAATCACACCTTCTCCAAATTGGCCAAAAAAAGCGTTGTTGATTTTTCCTGGAAAATACACTAAAAATCCTACGAGCCGTTCCCGAGTAATCCCATCTTCTCCAAATTGGCCAAAAAAAAGCGTTGTTGATTTTTCCTGGAAAATACACTAAAAATCCCACGAGCCGTTCCCGAGTAATCCCATCTTCTCCAAATTGGCCAAAAAAAAGCGTTGCTGATTTTTCCTGGAAAATACACTAAAAATCCTACGAGCCGTTCCCGAGTAATCACACCTTCTCCAAATTGGCCAAAAAAAGCGTTGCTGATTTTTCCTGGAAAACACACTAAAAATCCTACGAGCCGTTCCCGAGTAATCACACCTTCTCCAAATTGGCCAAAAAAAGCGTTGTTGATTTTTCCTGGAAAATACACTAAAAATCCTACGAGCCGTTCCCGAGTAATCACACCTTCTCCAAATTGGCCAAAAAAAAGCGTTGTTGATTTTTCCTGGAAAATACACTTAAAATCCTACGAGCCGTTCCCGAGTAATCACACCTTCTCCAAATTGGCCAAAAAAAAGCGTTGTTGATTTTTCCTGGAAAATACACTTAAAATCCTACGAGCCGTTCCCGAGTAATCACACCTTCTCCAAATTGGCCAAAAAAAGCGTTGCTGATTTTTCCTGGAAAATACACTAAAAATCCTACGAGCCGTTCCCGAGTAATCCCATCTTCTCCAAATTGGCCAAAAAAAAGCGTTGCTAATTTTTCCTGGAAAATACACTAAAAATCCCACGAGCCGTTCCCGAGTAATCACACCTTCTCCAAATTGGCCAAAAAAAGCGTTGTTGATTTTTCCTGGAAAATACACTAAAAATCCTACGAGCCGTTCCCGAGTAATCCCATCTTCTCCAAATTGGCCAAAAAAAAGCGTTGTTGATTTTTCCTGGAAAATACACTAAAAATCCCACGAGCCGTTCCCGAGTAATCCCATCTTCTCCAAATTGGCCAAAAAAAAGCGTTGCTGATTTTTCCTGGAAAATACACTAAAAATCCCACGAGCCGTTCCCGAGTAATCCCATCTTCTCCAAATTGGCCAAAAAAAAGCGTTGCTGATTTTTCCTGGAAAATACACTAAAAATCCTACGAGCCGTTCCCGAGTAATCACACCTTCTCCAAATTGGCAAAAAAAAAGCGTTGCTGATTTTTCCTGGAAAATACACTAAAAATCTTACGAGCCGTTCCCGAGTAATCCCATCTTCTCCAAATTGGCAAAAAAAAGCGTTGCTGGTTTTTCCTGGAAAATACACTAAAAATCTTACGAGCCGTTCCCGAGTAATCCCATCTTCTCCAAATTGGCCAAAAAAAAGCGTTGTTGATTTTTCCTGGAAAATACACTAAAAATCCTACGAGCCGTTCCCGAGTAATCACACCTTCTCCAAATTGCCAAAAAAAAAGCGTTGCTGATTTTTCCTGGAAAATACACTAAAAATCCTACGAGCCGTTCCCGAGTAATCACACCTTCTCCAAATTGCCAAAAAAAAAAGCGTTGCTGATTTTTCCTGGAAAATACACTAAAAATCCCACGAGCTGTTCCCGAGTAATCACACCTTCTCCAAATTGGCCAAAAAAAAGCGTTGTTGATTTTTCCTGGAAAATACACTAAAAATCCTACGAGCCGTTCCCGAGTAATCACACCTTCTCCAAATTGGCCAAAAAAAAGCGTTGCTGATTTTTCCTGGAAAATACACTAAAAATCTTACGAGCCGTTCCCGAGTAATCCCATCTTCTCCAAATTAGCAAAAAAAAAGCGTTGCTGATTTTTCCTGGAAAATACACTAAAAAACCTACGAGCCGTTCCCGAGTAATCCCATCTTCTCCAAATTGGCCAACAAAAAGCGTTGCTGATTTTTCCTGGAAAATACACTAAAAATCCTACGAGCCGTTCCCGAATAATCCCATCTTCTCCAAATTGGCCAAAAAAAAACGTTGCTGATTTTTCCTGGAAAATACACTAAAAAACCTACGAGCCGTTCCCGAGTAATCCCATCTTCTCCAAATTGGCCAACAAAAAGCGTTGCTGATTTTTCCTGGAAAATACACTAAAAATCCTACGAGCCGTTCCCGAGTAATCACACCTTCTCCAAATTGGCCAAAAAAAGCGTTGCTGATTTTTCCTGGAAAATACACTAAAAATCCTACGAGCCGTTCCCGAGTAATCACACCTTCTCCAAATTGGCCAAAAAAAGCGTTGTTGATTTTTCCTGGAAAATACACTAAAAATCCTACGAGCCGTTCCCGAGTAATCACACCTTCTCCAAATTGGCCAAAAAAAAGCGTTGTTGATTTTTCCTGGAAAATACACTTAAAATCCTACGAGCCGTTCCCGAGTAATCACACCTTCTCCAAATTGGCCAAAAAAAAGCGTTGTTGATTTTTCCTGGAAAATACACTTAAAATCCTACGAGCCGTTCCCGAGTAATCACACCTTCTCCAAATTGGCCAAAAAAAGCGTTGCTGATTTTTCCTGGAAAATACACTAAAAATCCTACGAGCCGTTCCCGAGTAATCCCATCTTCTCCAAATTGGCCAAAAAAAAGCGTTGCTAATTTTTCCTGGAAAATACACTAAAAATCCCACGAGCCGTTCCCGAGTAATCACACCTTCTCCAAA
The DNA here is from genome assembly GCA_947311025.1 of Lypha dubia. NCBI lineage: Eukaryota > Metazoa > Arthropoda > Insecta > Diptera > Tachinidae > Lypha > Lypha dubia. Next base: position 337,374 of record CAMZJU010000018.1, read on the forward strand.
TTGGCCAAAAAAAGCGTTGTTGATTTTTCCTGGAAAATACACTAAAAATCCTACGAGCCGTTCCCGAGTAATCCCATCTTCTCCAAATTGGCCAAAAAAAAGCGTTGTTGATTTTTCCTGGAAAATACACTAAAAATCCCACGAGCCGTTCCCGAGTAATCCCATCTTCTCCAAATTGGCCAAAAAAAAGCGTTGCTGATTTTTCCTGGAAAATACACTAAAAATCCCACGAGCCGTTCCCGAGTAATCCCATCTTCTCCAAATTGGCCAAAAAAAAGCGTTGCTGATTTTTCCTGGAAAATACACTAAAAATCCTACGAGCCGTTCCCGAGTAATCACACCTTCTCCAAATTGGCAAAAAAAAAGCGTTGCTGATTTTTCCTGGAAAATACACTAAAAATCTTACGAGCCGTTCCCGAGTAATCCCATCTTCTCCAAATTGGCAAAAAAAAGCGTTGCTGGTTTTTCCTGGAAAATACACTAAAAATCTTACGAGCCGTTCCCGAGTAATCCCATCTTCTCCAAATTGGCCAAAAAAAAGCGTTGTTGATTGTTCCTGGAAAATACACTAAAAATCCTACGAGCCGTTCCCGAGTAATCACACCTTCTCCAAATTGCCAAAAAAAAAGCGTTGCTGATTTTTCCTGGAAAATACACTAAAAATCCTACGAGCCGTTCCCGAGTAATCACACCTTCTCCAAATTGCCAAAAAAAAAAGCGTTGCTGATTTTTCCTGGAAAATACACTAAAAATCCCACGAGCTGTTCCCGAGTAATCACACCTTCTCCAAATTGGCAAAAAAAAACGTTGTTGATTTTTCCTGGAAAATACACTAAAAATCCTACGAGCCGTTCCCGAGTAATCACACCTTCTCCAAATTGGCCAAAAAAAAGCGTTGCTGATTTTTCCTGGAAAATACACTAAAAATCTTACGAGCCGTTCCCGAGTAATCCCATCTTCTCCAAATTAGCAAAAAAAAAGCGTTGCTGATTTTTCCTGGAAAATACACTAAAAAACCTACGAGCCGTTCCCGAGTAATCCCATCTTCTCCAAATTGGCCAACAAAAAGCGTTGCTGATTTTTCCTGGAAAATACACTAAAAATCCTACGAGCCGTTCCCGAATAATCCCATCTTCTCCAAATTGGCCAAAAAAAAACGTTGCTGATTTTTCCTGGAAAATACACTAAAAAACCTACGAGCCGTTCCCGAGTAATCCCATCTTCTCCAAATTGGCCAACAAAAAGCGTTGCTGATTTTTCCTGGAAAATACACTAAAAATCCTACGAGCCGTTCCCGAGTAATCACACCTTCTCCAAATTGGCCAAAAAAAGCGTTGCTGATTTTTCCTGGAAAATACACTAAAAATCCTACGAGCCGTTCCCGAGTAATCACACCTTCTCCAAATTGGCCAAAAAAAGCGTTGTTGATTTTTCCTGGAAAATACACTAAAAATCCTACGAGCCGTTCTCGAGTAATCACACCTTCTCCAAATTGGCCAAAAAAAAGCGTTGTTGATTTTTCCTGGAAAATACACTTAAAATCCTACGAGCCGTTCCCGAGTAATCACACCTTCTCCAAATTGGCCAAAAAAAAGCGTTGTTGATTTTTCCTGGAAAATACACTTAAAATCCTACGAGCCGTTCCCGAGTAATCACACCTTCTCCAAATTGGCCAAAAAAAGCGTTGCTGATTTTTCCTGGAAAATACACTAAAAATCCTACGAGCCGTTCCCGAGTAATCCCATCTTCTCCAAATTGGCCAAAAAAAAGCGTTGCTAATTTTTCCTGGAAAATACACTAAAAATCCCACGAGCCGTTCCCGAGTAATCACACCTTCTCCAAATTGGCCAAAAAAAGCGTTGTTGATTTTTCCTGGAAAATACACTAAAAATCCTACGAGCCGTTCCCGAGTAATCACACCTTCTCCAAATTGGCCAAAAAAAAGCGTTGCTGATTTTTCCTGGAAAATACACTAAAAATCTTACGAGCCGTTCCCGAGTAATCCCATCTTCTCCAAATTGGCCAAAAAAAAGCGTTGTTGATTTTTCCTGGAAAATACACTAAAAATCCCACGAGCCGTTCCCGAGTAATCCCATCTTCTCCAAATTGGCCAAAAAAAAGCGTTGCTGAATTTTCCTGGAAAATACACTAAAAATCCCACGAGCCGTTCCCGAGTAATCCCATCTTCTCCAAATTGGCCAAAAAAAAAGCGTTGCTGATTTTTCCTGGAAAATACACTAAAAATCCTACGAGCCGTTCCCGAGTAATCACACCTTCTCCAAATTGGCAAAAAAAAAGCGTTGCTGATTTTTCCTGGAAAATACACTAAAAATCTTACGAGCCGTTCCCGAGTAATCCCATCTTCTCCAAATTGGCAAAAAAAAGCGTTGCTGGTTTTTCCTGGAAAAAACATCAAAAATCTTACGAGCCGTTCCCGAGTAATCACACCTTCTCCAAATTGGCCAAAAAAAAAGCGTTGCTGATTTTTCCTGGAAAATACACTAAAAATCCTACGAGCCGTTCCCGAGTAATCACACCTTCTCCAAATTGGCCAAAAAAAAGCGTTGCTGATTTTTCCTGGAAATTACACTAAAAATCCTACGAGCCGTTCCCGAGTAATCCCATCTTCTCCAAATTGGCCAAAAAAAAGCGTTGCTGATTTTTCCTTGAAAATACACTAAAAAACCTACGAGCCGTTCCCGAGTAATCACACCTTCTCCAAATTGGCCAAAAAAAAAGCGTTGCACATTTTTCCTGGAAAATACACTAAAAATCCTACGAGCCGTTCCCGAGTAATCACACCTTCTCCAAATTGGCCAAAAAAAAGCGTTGCTGATTTTTCCTTGAAAATACACTAACAAACCAACGAGCCGTTCCCGAGTAATCCCATCTTCTCCGAATTGGCCAAAAAAAAAGCGTTGCTGATTTTTCCTGGAAATTACACTAAAAACCTACGAGCCGTTCTGGGGTAATCCCATCTTCTCCAAATTGGCAAAAAAAAGCGTTGTTGATTTTTCCTGGAAAATACACTAAAAATCCTACGAGCCGTTCCCGAGTAATCACACCTTCTCCAAATTGGCCAAAAAAAAGCGTTGCTGATTTTTCCTTGAAAATACACTAACAAACCTACGAGCCGTTCCCGAGTAATCCCATCTTCTCCGAATTGGCCAAAAAAAAAGCGTTGCTGATTTTTCCTGGAAATTACACTAAAAACCTACGAGCCGTTCTGGAGTAATCCCATCTTCTCCAAATTGGCAAAAAAAAAGCGTTGCTGATTTTTCCTGGAAATTACACTAAAAATCCTACGAGCCGTTCCCGAGTAATCCCATCTTCTCCAAATTGGCCAAAAAAAAACGTTGCTGATTTTTCCTGGAAAATACACTAAAAATCTTACGAGCCGTTCCCGAGTAATCCCATCTTCTCCAAATTGGCAAAAAAAAAACGTTGCTGATTTTTCCTGGAAAATACACTAAAAATCTTACGAGCCGTTCCCGAGTAATCCCATCTTCTCCAAATTAGCAAAAAAAAAGCGTTGCTGATTTTTCCTGGAAAATATATTAAAAATTTTATGAGCCGTTCCCGAGTAATCACACCTTCTCCAAATTGCCAAAAAAAAGCGTTGCTGATTTTTCCTGGAAATTACACTAAAAATCCTACGAGCCGTTCCCGAGTAATCCCATCTTCTCCAAATTGGCCAAAAAAAAACGTTGCTGATTTTTCCTGGAAAATACACTAAAAATCTTACGAGCCGTTCCCGAGTAATCCCATCTTCTCCAAATTAGCAAAAAAAAGCGTTGCTGATTTTTCCTGGAAAATATATTTTTAAAATTTTTTGAGCCGTTCCCGAGTAATCACACCTTCTCCAAATTGGCAAAAAAAAGCGTTGCTGATTTTTCCTGGAAAAAACACTAAAAATCTTACGAGCCGTTCCCGAGTAATCCCATCTTCTCCAAATTAGCAAAAAAAAGCATTGCTGATTTTTCCTGGAAAATACACTAAAAATCCTACGAGCCGTTCCCGAGTAATCACAGCTTCTCCAAATTGGCCAAAAAAAGCGTTGTTGATTTTTCCTGGAAAATACACTAAAAATCCTACGAGCCATTCCCGAGTAATCACACCTTCTCCAAATTGGCCAAAAAAAAGCGTTGCTGATTTTTCCTGAAAAATACACTAAAAAACCTACGAGCCGTTCCCGAGTAATCCCAACTTCTCCAAATTGGCCAAAAAAAAGCGTTGCTGATTTTTCCTGGAAAATACACTAAAAATCCTACTAGCCGTTCCCGAGTAATCACACCTTCTCCAAATTGCCAAAAAAAAGCGTTGCTGATTTTTCCTGGAAAATACACTAAAAATCCCACGAGCTGTTCCCGAGTAATCACACCTTCTCCAAATTGGCCAAAAAAAAGCGTTGCTGATTTTTCCTGGAAAATACACTAAAAATCCTACGAGCCGTTCCCGAGTAATCACACCTTCTCCAAATTGGCCAAAAAAAAGCGTTGCTGATTTTTCCTGGAAAATACACTAAAAATCCTACGAGCCGTTCCCGAGTAATCACACCTTCTCCAAATTGGCCAAAAAAAAGCGTTGCTGATTTTTCCTGGAAAATACACTAAAAATCTTACGAGCCGTTCCCGAGTAATCCCATCTTCTCCAAATTAGCAAAAAAAAGCGTTGCTGATTTTTCCTGGAAAATACACTAAAAATCCCACGAGCTGTTCCCGAGTAATCACACCTTCTCCAAATTGGCCAAAAAAAAGCGTTGCTGATTTTTCCTGGAAAATACACTAAAAATCCTACGAGCCGTTCCCGAGTAATCACACCTTCTCCAAATTGGCCAAAAAAAGCGTTGCTGATTTTTCCTGGAAAATACACTAAAAATCCTACGAGCCGTTCCCGAGTAATCACATCTTCTCCAAATTGGCCAACAAAAAGCGTTGCTGATTTTTCCTGGAAAATACACTAAAAATCCTACGAGCCGTTCCCGAGTAATCACACCTTCTCCAAATTGCCAAAAAAAAAGCGTTGCTGATTTTTCCTGGAAAATACACTAAAAATCCCACGAGCTGTTCCCGAGTAATCACACCTTTTCCAAATTGGCAAAAAAAAAGCGTTGTTGATTTTTCCTGGAAAATACACTAAAAATCCTACGAGCCGTTCCCGAGTAATCACACCTTTTCCAAATTGCCAAAAAAAAAGCGTTGCTGATTTTTCCTGGAAAATACACTAAAAATCCCACGAGCTGTTCCCGAGTAATAACACCTTCTCCAAATTGGCCAAAAAAAAGCGTTGTTGATTTTTCCTGGAAAATACACTAAAAAACCTACGAGCCGTTCCCGAGTAATCCCATCTTCTCCAAATTGGCCAAAAAAAAGCGTTGCTGATTTTTCCTGGAAAATACACTAAAAATCCTACGAGCCGTTCCCGAGTAATCACACCTTCTCCAAATTGGCCAAAAAAAAGCGTTGCTGATTTTTCCTGGAAATTACACTAAAAATCCTACGAGCCGTTCCCGAGTAATCCCATCTTCTCCAAATTGGCCAAAAAAAAGCGTTGCTGATTTTTCCTTGAAAATACACTAAAAAACCTACGAGCCGTTCCCGAGTAATCACACCTTCTCCAAATTGGCCAAAAAAAAAGCGTTGCACATTTTTCCTGGAAAATACACTAAAAATCCTACGAGCCGTTCCCGAGTAATCACACCTTCTCCAAATTGGCCAAAAAAAAGCGTTGCTGATTTTTCCTTGAAAATACACTAACAAACCAACGAGCCGTTCCCGAGTAATCCCATCTTCTCCGAATTGGCCAAAAAAAAGCGTTGCTGATTTTTCCTGGAAATTACACTAAAAACCTACGAGCCGTTCTGGGGTAATCCCATCTTCTCCAAATTGGCAAAAAAAAGCGTTGTTGATTTTTCCTGGAAAATACACTAAAAATCCTACGAGCCGTTCCCGAGTAATCACACCTTCTCCAAATTGGCCAAAAAAAAGCGTTGCTGATTTTTCCTTGAAAATACACTAACAAACCTACGAGCCGTTTCCGAGTAATCCCATCTTCTCCGAATTGGCCAAAAAAAAAGCGTTGCTGATTTTTCCTGGAAATTACACTAAAAACCTACGAGCCGTTCTGGAGTAATCCCATCTTCTCCAAATTGGCCAAAAAAAAGCGTTGCTGATTTTTCCTGGAAATTACACTAAAAATCCTACGAGCCGTTCCCGAGTAATCCCATCTTCTCCAAATTGGCCAAAAAAAAACGTTGCTGATTTTTCCTGGAAAATACACTAAAAATCTTACGAGCCGTTCCCGAGTAATCCCATCTTCTCCAAATTGGCAAAAAAAAAACGTTGCTGATTTTTCCTGGAAAATACACTAAAAATCTTACGAGCCGTTCCCGAGTAATCCCATCTTCTCCAAATTAGCAAAAAAAAAGCGTTGCTGATTTTTCCTGGAAAATATATTAAAAATTTTATGAGCCGTTCCCGAGTAATCACACCTTCTCCAAATTGCCAAAAAAAAGCGTTGCTGATTTTTCCTGGAAATTACACTAAAAATCCTACGAGCCGTTCCCGAGTAATCCCATCTTCTCCAAATTGGCCAAAAAAAAACGTTGCTGATTTTTCCTGGAAAATACACTAAAAATCTTACGAGCCGTTCCCGAGTAATCCCATCTTCTCCAAATTAGCAAAAAAAAGCGTTGCTGATTTTTCCTGGAAAATATATTTTTAAAATTTTTTGAGCCGTTCCCGAGTAATCACACCTTCTCCAAATTGGCAAAAAAAAGCGTTGCTGATTTTTCCTGGAAAAAACACTAAAAATCTTACGAGCCGTTCCCGAGTAATCCCATCTTCTCCAAATTAGCAAAAAAAAGCATTGCTGATTTTTCCTGGAAAATACACTAAAAATCCTACGAGCCGTTCCCGAGTAATCACAGCTTCTCCAAATTGGCCAAAAAAAGCGTTGTTGATTTTTCCTGGAAAATACACTAAAAATCCTACGAGCCATTCCCGAGTAATCACACCTTCTCCAAATTGGCCAAAAAAAAGCGTTGCTGATTTTTCCTGAAAAATACACTAAAAAACCTACGAGCCGTTCCCGAGTAATCCCAACTTCTCCAAATTGGCCAAAAAAAAGCGTTGCTGATTTTTCCTGGAAAATACACTAAAAATCCTACTAGCCGTTCCCGAGTAATCACACCTTCTCCAAATTGCCAAAAAAAAGCGTTGCTGATTTTTCCTGGAAAATACACTAAAAATCCCACGAGCTGTTCCCGAGTAATCACACCTTCTCCAAATTGGCCAAAAAAAAGCGTTGCTGATTTTTCCTGGAAAATACACTAAAAATCCTACGAGCCGTTCCCGAGTAATCACACCTTCTCCAAATTGGCCAAAAAAAAGCGTTGCTGATTTTTCCTGGAAAATACACTAAAAATCCTACGAGCCGTTCCCGAGTAATCACACCTTCTCCAAATTGGCCAAAAAAAAGCGTTGCTGATTTTTCCTGGAAAATACACTAAAAATCTTACGAGCCGTTCCCGAGTAATCCCATCTTCTCCAAATTAGCAAAAAAAAGCGTTGCTGATTTTTCCTGGAAAATACACTAAAAATCCCACGAGCTGTTCCCGAGTAATCACACCTTCTCCAAATTGGCCAAAAAAAAGCGTTGCTGATTTTTCCTGGAAAATACACTAAAAATCCTACGAGCCGTTCCCGAGTAATCACACCTTCTCCAAATTGGCCAAAAAAAGCGTTGCTGATTTTTCCTGGAAAATACACTAAAAATCCTACGAGCCGTTCCCGAGTAATCACATCTTCTCCAAATTGGCCAACAAAAAGCGTTGCTGATTTTTCCTGGAAAATACACTAAAAATCCTACGAGCCGTTCCCGAGTAATCACACCTTCTCCAAATTGCCAAAAAAAAAGCGTTGCTGATTTTTCCTGGAAAATACACTAAAAATCCCACGAGCTGTTCCCGAGTAATCACACCTTTTCCAAATTGGCAAAAAAAAAGCGTTGTTGATTTTTCCTGGAAAATACACTAAAAATCCTACGAGCCGTTCCCGAGTAATCACACCTTTTCCAAATTGCCAAAAAAAAGCGTTGCTGATTTTTCCTGGAAAATACACTAAAAATCCCACGAGCTGTTCCCGAGTAATAACACCTTCTCCAAATTGGCCAAAAAAAAGCGTTGTTGATTTTTCCTGGAAAATACACTAAAAAACCTACGAGCCGTTCCCGAGTAATCCCATCTTCTCCAAATTGGCCAACAAAAAGCGTTGCTGATTTTTCCTGGAAAATACACTAAAAATCCTACGAGCCGTTCCCGAGTACTCACACCTTCTCCAAGTTGGCCAAAAAAAGCGTTGCTGATTTTTCCTGGAAAATACAATAAAAATCCTACGAGCCGTTCCCGAGTAATCACACCTTCTCCAAATTGGCCAAAAAAAGCGTTGTTGATTTTTCCTGGAAAATACACTAAAAATCCTACGAGCCGTTCCCGAGTAATCACACCTTCTCCAAATTGGCCAAAAAAAAGCGTTGTTGATTTTTCCTGGAAAATACACTTAAAATCCTACGAGCCGTTCCCGAGTAATCACACCTTCTCCAAATTGGCCAAAAAAAGCGTTGCTGATTTTTCCTGGAAAATACACTAAAAATCCTACGAGCCGTTCCCGAGTAATCCCAACTTCTCCAAATTGGCCAAAAAAAAGCGTGGCTGATTTTTCCTGGAAAATACACTAAAAATCCTACGAGCCGTTCCCGAGTAATCCCATCTTCTCCAAATTGGCCAAAAAAAAGCGTTGCTAATTTTTCCTGGAAAATACACTAAAAATCCCACGAGCCGTTCCCGAGTAATCACACCTTCTCCAAATTGGCCAAAAAAAAGCGTTGCTGATTTTTCCTGGAAAATACACTAAAAATCTTACGAGCCGTTCCCGAGTAATCCCATCTTCTCCAAATTGGCCAAAAAAAAGCGTTGTTGATTTTTCCTGGAAAATACACTAAAAATCCCACGAGCCGTTCCCGAGTAATCCCATCTTCTCCAAATTGGCCAAAAAAAAAGCGTTGCTGATTTTTCCTGGAAAATACACTAAAAATCCTACGAGCCGTTCCCGAGTAATCACACCTTCTCCAAATTGGCAAAAAAAAAGCGTTGCTGATTTTTCCTGGAAAATACACTAAAAATCTTACGAGCCGTTCCCGAGTAATCCCATCTTCTCCAAATTGGCAAAAAAAAGCGTTGCTGATTTTTCCTGGAAAAAACATCAAAAATCTTACGAGCCGTTCCCGAGTAATCACACCTTCTCCAAATTGGCCAAAAAAAAAGCGTTGCTGATTTTTCCTGGAAAATACACTAAAAATCCTACGAGCCGTTCCCGAGTAATCACACCTTCTCCAAATTGGCCAAAAAAAAGCGTTGCTGATTTTTCCTAAAAATCCTACGAGCCGTTCCCGAGTAATCCCATCTTCTCCAAATTGGCCAAAAAAAAGCGTTGCTGATTTTTCCTTGAAAATACACTAAAAAACCTACGAGCCGTTCCCAAGTAATCCCATCTTCTCCAAATTAGCAAAAAAAAAAGCGTTGCTGATTTTTCCTGGAAAATATATTAAAAGTTTTATGAGCCGTTCCCGAGTAATCACACCTTCTCCAAATTGGCCAAAAAAAAAAGCGTTGCACATTTTTCCTGGAAAATACACTAAAAATCCTACGAGCCGTTCCCGAGTAATCACACCTTCTCCAAATTGGCCAAAAAAAAGCGTTGCTGATTTTTCCTTGAAAATACACTAACAAACCTACGAGCCGTTCCCGAGTAATCCCATCTTCTCCGAATTGGCCAAAAAAAAGCGTTGCTGATTTTTCCTGGAAATTACACTAAAAACCTACGAGCCGTTCTGGAGTAATCCCATCTTCTCCAAATTGGCAAAAAAAAGCGTTGTTGATTTTTCCTGGAAAATACACTAAAAATCCTACGAGCCGTTCCCGAGTAATCACACCTTCTCCAAATTGGCCAAAAAAAGCGTTGTTGATTTTTCCTGGAAAATACACTAAAAATCCTACGAGCCGTTCCCGAGTAATCACACCTTCTCCAAATTGGCCAAAAAAAAGCGTTGCTGATTTTTCCTGGAAAATACACTAAAAATCCTACGAGCCGTTCCCGAGTAATCCCATCTTCTCCAAATTGGCCAAAAAAAAAACGTTGCTGATTTTTCCTGGAAAATACACTAAAAAACCTACGAGCCGTTCCCGAGTAATCCCATCTTCTCCAAATTGGCCAAAAAAAACGTTGCTGCTTTTTCCTGGAAAATAAACTAAAAATCCTACGAGCCGTTCCCGAGTAATCCCATCTTCTCCAAATTGGCCAAAAAAAAGCGTTGCTGATTTTTCCTTGAAAATACACTAAAAAACCTACGAGCCGTTCCCGAGTAATCCCATCTTCTCCAAATTGGCCAAAAAAAAGCGTTGCTGATTTTTCCTGGAAAATACACTAAAAATTCTACGAGCCGTTCCCGAGTTATCACACCTTCTCCAAATTGGCCAACAAAAAGCGTTGCTGATTTTTCCTGGAAAATACACTAAAAATCCTACGAGCCGTTCCCGAGTAATCCCATCTTCTCCAAATTGGCCAAAAAAAAAAGTTGCTGATTTTTCCTGGAAAATACACTAAAAAACCTACGAGCCGTTCCCGAGTAATCCCATCTTCTCCAAATTGGCCAAAAAAAGCGTTGCTGCTTTTTCCTGGAAAATAAACTAAAAATCCTACGAGCCGTTCCCGAGTAATCCCATCTTCTCCAAATTGGCCAAAAAAAAGCGTTGCTGATTTTTCCTTGAAAATACACTAAAAAACCTACGAGCCGTTCCCGAGTAATCCCATCTTCTCCAAATTGGCCAAAAAAAAGCGTTGCTGATTTTTCCTGGAAAATACACTAAAAATTCTACGAGCCGTTCCCGAGTAATCATACCTTCTCCAAATTGGCCAAAAAAAAGCGTTGTTGATTTTTCCTGGAAAATACACTAAAAATCTTACGAGCCGTTCCCGAGTAATCACACCTTCTCCAAATTGGCCAAAAAAAGCGTTGTTGATTTTTCCTGGAAAATACACTAAAAATCCTACGAGCCGTTCCCGAGTAATCCCATCTTCTCCAAATTGGCCAAAAAAAAAACGTTGCTGATTTTTCCTGGAAAATACACTAAAAAACCTACGAGCCGTTCCCGAGTAATCCCATCTTCTCCAAATTGGCCAAAAAAAACGTTGCTGCTTTTTCCTGGAAAATAAACTAAAAATCCTACGAGCCGTTCCCGAGTAATCCCATCTTCTCCAAATTGGCCAAAAAAAAGCGTTGCTGATTTTTCCTTGAAAATACACTAAAAAACCTACGAGCCGTTCCCGAGTAATCCCATCTTCTCCAAATTGGCCAAAAAAAAGCGTTGCTGATTTTTCCTGGAAAATACACTAAAAAACCTACGAGCCGTTCCCGAGTAATCCCATCTTCTCCAAATTGGCCAAAAAAAAGCGTTGCTGATTTTTCCTTGAAAATACACTAAAAAACCTACGAGCCGTTCCCGAGTAATCCCATCTTCTCCAAATTGGCCAAAAAAAAGCGTTGCTGATTTTTCCTGGAAAATACACTAAAAATTCTACGAGCCGTTCCCGAGTAATCATACCTTCTCCAAATTGGCCAAAAAAAAGCGTTGTTGATTTTTCCTGGAAAATACACTAAAAATCTTACGAGCCGTTCCCGAGTAATCACACCTTCTCCAAATTGGCCAACAAAAAGCGTTGCTGATTTTTCCTGGAAAATACACTAAAAATCCTACGAGCCGTTCCCGAGTAATCCCATCTTCTCCAAATTGGCCAAAAAAAAAACGTTGCTGATTTTTCCTGGAAAATACACTAAAAAACCTACGAGCCGTTCCCGAGTAATCCCATCTTCTCCAAATTGGCCAAAAAAAACGTTGCTGCTTTTTCCTGGAAAATAAACTAAAAATCCTACGAGCCGTTCCCGAGTAATCCCATCTTCTCCAAATTGGCCAAAAAAAAGCGTTGCTGATTTTTCCTTGAAAATACACTAAAAAACCTACGAGCCGTTCCCGAGTAATCCCATCTTCTCCAAATTGGCCAAAAAAAAGCGTTGCTGATTTTTCCTGGAAAATACACTAAAAATTCTACGAGCCGTTCCCGAGTTATCACACCTTCTCCAAATTGGCCAACAAAAAGCGTTGCTGATTTTTCCTGGAAAATACACTAAAAATCCTACGAGCCGTTCCCGAGTAATCCCATCTTCTCCAAATTGGCCAAAAAAAAAAGTTGCTGATTTTTCCTGGAAAATACACTAAAAAACCTACGAGCCGTTCCCGAGTAATCCCATCTTCTCCAAATTGGCCAAAAAAAGCGTTGCTGCTTTTTCCTGGAAAATAAACTAAAAATCCTACGAGCCGTTCCCGAGTAATCCCATCTTCTCCAAATTGGCCAAAAAAAAGCGTTGCTGATTTTTCCTTGAAAATACACTAAAAAACCTACGAGCCGTTCCCGAGTAATCCCATCTTCTCCAAATTGGCCAAAAAAAAGCGTTGCTGATTTTTCCTGGAAAATACACCAAAAATTCTACGAGCCGTTCCCGAGTAATCATACCTTCTCCAAATTGGCCAAAAAAAAGCGTTGTTGATTTTTCCTGGAAAATACACTAAAAATCTTACGAGCCGTTCCCGAGTAATCACACCTTCTCCAAATTGGCCAAAAAAAGCGTTGTTGATTTTTCCTGGAAAATACACTAAAAATCCTACGAGCCGTTCCCGAGTAATCCCATCTTCTCCAAATTGGCCAAAAAAAAAACGTTGCTGATTTTTCCTGGAAAATACACTAAAAAACCTACGAGCCGTTCCCGAGTAATCCCATCTTCTCCAAATTGGCCAAAAAAAACGTTGCTGCTTTTTCCTGGAAAATAAACTAAAAATCCTACGAGCCGTTCCCGAGTAATCCCATCTTCTCCAAATTGGCCAAAAAAAAGCGTTGCTGATTTTTCCTTGAAAATACACTAAAAAACCTACGAGCCGTTCCCGAGTAATCCCATCTTCTCCAAATTGGCCAAAAAAAAGCGTTGCTGATTTTTCCTGGAAAATACACTAAAAAACCTACGAGCCGTTCCCGAGTAATCCCATCTTCTCCAAATTGGCCAAAAAAAAAGCGTTGCTGATTTTTCCTTGAAAATACACTAAAAAACCTACGAGCCGTTCCCGAGTAATCCCATCTTCTCCAAATTGGCCAAAAAAAAGCGTTGCTGATTTTTCCTGGAAAATACACTAAAAATTCTACGAGCCGTTCCCGAGTAATCATACCTTCTCCAAATTGGCCAAAAAAAAGCGTTGTTGATTTTTCCTGGAAAATACACTAAAAATCTTACGAGCCGTTCCCGAGTAATCACACCTTCTCCAAATTGGCCAACAAAAAGCGTTGCTGATTTTTCCTGGAAAATACACTAAAAATCCTACGAGCCGTTCCCGAGTAATCCCATCTTCTCCAAATTGGCCAAAAAAAAAACGTTGCTGATTTTTCCTGGAAAATACACTAAAAAACCTACGAGCCGTTCCCGAGTAATCCCATCTTCTCCAAATTGGCCAAAAAAAACGTTGCTGCTTTTTCCTGGAAAATAAACTAAAAATCCTACGAGCCGTTCCCGAGTAATCCCATCTTCTCCAAATTGGCCAAAAAAAAGCGTTGCTGATTTTTCCTTGAAAATACACTAAAAAACCTACGAGCCGTTCCCGAGTAATCCCATCTTCTCCAAATTGGCCAAAAAAAAGCGTTGCTGATTTTTCCTGGAAAATACACTAAAAATTCTACGAGCCGTTCCCGAGTTATCACACCTTCTCCAAATTGGCCAACAAAAAGCGTTGCTGATTTTTCCTGGAAAATACACTAAAAATCCTACGAGCCGTTCCCGAGTAATCCCATCTTCTCCAAATTGGCCAAAAAAAAAAGTTGCTGATTTTTCCTGGAAAATACACTAAAAAACCTACGAGCCGTTCCCGAGTAATCCCATCTTCTCCAAATTGGCCAAAAAAAGCGTTGCTGCTTTTTCCTGGAAAATACACTAAAAATCCTACGAGCCGTTCCCGCGTAATCCCATCTTCTCCAAATTGGCCAAAAAAAACGTTGCTGATTTTTCCTGGAAAATACACTAAAAAACCTACGAGCCGTTCCCGAGTAATCCCATCTTCTCCAAATTGGCCAAAAAAAGCGTTGCTGATTTTTCCTGGAAAATACACTAAAAATCCTACGAGCCGTTCCCGCGTAATCCCATCTTCTCCAAATTGGCCAAAAAAAACGTTGCTGATTTTTCCTGGAAAATACACTAAAAAACCTACGAGCCGTTCCCGAGTAATCCCATCTTCTCCAAATTGGCCAAAAAAAGCGTTGCTGATTTTTCCTGGAAAATACACTAAAAATCCTACGAGCCGTTCCCGAGTAATCACACATTCTCCAAATTGGCAAAAAAAAGCGTTGCTGATTTTTCATGGAAAATACACTAAAAAACCTACGAGCCGTTCCCGAGTAATCACACCTTCTCCAAATTGGCAAAAAAAAAGCGTTGCTGATTTTTCCTGGAAAATACACTAAAAATCTTACGAGCCGTTCCCGAGTAATCACACCTTCTCCAAATTGGCAAAAAAAAAGCGTTGCTGATTTTTCCTGGAAAATACACTAAAAATCTTACGAGCCGTTCCCGAGTAATCCCATCTTCTCCAAATTGGCCAAAAAAAAACGTTGCTGATTTTTCCTGGAAAATACACTAAAAATCTTACGAGCCGTTCCCGAGTAATCACACCTTCTCCAAATTGGCCAAAAAAAGCGTTGCTGATTTTTCCTGGAAAATACACTAAAAAACCTACGAGCCGTTCCCGAGTAATCGCATCTTCTCCAAATTAGCAAAAAAAAAGCGTTGCTGATTTTTCCTGGAAAATACACTTAAAATCCTACGAGCCGTTCCCGAGTAATCCCATCTTCTCCAAATTGGCCAAAAAAAGCGTTGCTGATTTTTCCTGGAAAATACACTAAAAATCCTACGAGCCGTTCCCTAGTAATCCCATCTTCTCCAAATTAGCAAAAAAAAGCGTTGCTGATTTTTCCTGGAAAATATATTAAAAGTTTTATGAGCCGTTCCCGAGTAATCCCATCTTCTCCAAATTAGCAAAAAAAAAGCGTTGCTGATTTTTCCTGGAAAATATATTAAAAGTTTTATGAGCCGTTCCCGAGTAATCACACCTTCTCCAAATTGGCAAAAAAAAGCGTTGCTGATTTTTCCTGGAAAATATATTAAAAGTTTTATGAGCCGTTCCCGAGTAATCACACCTTCTCCAAATTGGCAAAAAAAAGCGTTGCTGATTTTTCCTGGAAAAAACACTAAAAATCTTACGAGCCGTTCCCGAGTAATCCCATCTTCTCCAAATTAGCAAAAAAAAGCGTTGCTGATTTTTCCTGGAAAATACACTTAAAATCCTACGAGCCGTTCCCGAGTAATCCCATCTTCTCCAAATTAGCAAAAAAAAGCGTTGCTGATTTTTCCTGGAAAATACACTAAAAATTCTACGAACCGTTCCCGAGTAATCACACCTTCTCCAAATTGGCCAAAAAAAAGCGTTGTTGATTATTCCTGGAAAATACACTAAAAATCCTACGAGCCGTTCCCGAGTAATCACACCTTCTCCAAATTGGCAAAAAAAAGCGTTGCTGATTTTTCCTGGAAAAAACACTAAAAATCTTACGAGCCGTTCCCGAGTAATCCCATCTTCTCCAAATTAGCAAAAAAAAGCGTTGCTGATTTTTCCTGGAAAATACACTAAAAATTCTACGAACCGTTCCCGAGTAATCACACCTTCTCCAAATTGGCCAAAAAAAAAGCGTTGTTGATTATTCCTGGAAAATACACTAAAAATCCTACGAGCCGTTCCCGAGTAATCACACCTTCTCCAAATTGGCCAAAAAAAGCGTTCCTGATTTTTCTTGGAAATTACACTAAAAATCCTACGAGCCGTTCCCAAGTAATCCCATCTTCTCCAAATCAGAAAAAAAAAAAGCGTTGCTGATTTTTCCTGGAAAATATATTAAAAATCCTACGAGCCGTTCCCGAGTAATCCCATCTTCTCCAAATTGGCCAAAAAAAGCGTTGCTGATTTTTCCTGGAAAATACACTAAAAATCCTACGAGCCGTTCCCGAGTAATCCCATCTTCTCCAAATTGGCCAAAAAAAAAGCGTTGCTGATTTTTCCTGGAAATTACACTAAAAATCCTACGAGCCGTTCCCGAGTAATCCCATCTTCTCCAAATTGGCCAAAAAAAAGCGTTGCTGATTTTTCCTTGAAAATACACTAAAAAACCTACGAGCCGTTCCCAAGTAATCCCATCTTCTCCAAATTAGCAAAAAAAAAAGCGTTGCTGATTTTTCCTGGAAAATATATTAAAAATTTTATGAGCCGTTCCCGAGTAATCACACCTTCTCCAAATTGGCAAAAAAAAGCGTTGCTGATTTTTCCTGGAAAATACACTAAAAATTCTACGAACCGTTCCCGAGTAATCACACCTTCTCCAAATTGGCCAAAAAAAAGCGTTGTTGATTATTCCTGGAAAATACACTAAAAATCCTACGAGCCGTTCCCGAGTAATCACACCTTCTCCAAATTGGCCAAAAAAATCGTTCCTGATTTTTCCTGGAAAATACACTAAAAATCTTACGAGCCATTCCCGAGTAATCCCATCTTCTCCAAATTAGCAAAAAAAAAGCGTTGCTGATTTTTCCTGGAAAATATATTAAAAGTTTTATGAGCCGTTCCCGAGTAATCCCATCTTCTCCAAATTAGCAAAAAAAAAGCGTTGCTGATTTTTCCTGGAAAATATATTAAAAGTTTTATGAGCCGTTCCCGAGTAATCACACCTTCTCCAAATTGGCAAAAAAAAGCGTTGCTGATTTTTCCTGGAAAAAACACTAAAAATCTTACGAGCCGTTCCCGAGTAATCCCATCTTCTCCAAATTAGCAAAAAAAAGCGTTGCTGATTTTTCCTGGAAAATACACTTAAAATCCTACGAGCCGTTCCCGAGTAATCCCATCTTCTCCAAATTGGCCAAAAAAAGCGTTGCTGATTTTTCCTGGAAAATACACTAAAAATCCTACGAGCCGTTCCCGAGTAATCACACCTTCTCCAAATTGGCCAAAAAAAAGCGTTGCTGATTTTTCCTGGAAAATACACTAAAAATCTTACGAGCCGTTCCCGAGTAATCCCATCTTCTCCAAATTGGCCAAAAAAAAGCGTTTCTGATTTTTCCTGGAAAATACACTAAAAATTCTACGAGCCGTTCCCGAGTAATCATACCTTCTCCAAATTGGCCAAAAAAAAGCGTTGCTGATTTTTCCTGGAAAATACACTAAAAATCCTACGAGCCGTTCCCGAGTAACCACACCTTCTCCAAATTGGCCAAAAAAAAGCGTTGCTGATTTTTCCTGGAAAATACACTAAAAATCTTACGAGCCGTTCCCGAGTAATCCCATCTTCTCCAAATTGGCCAAAAAAAAGCGTTTCTGATTTTTCCTGGAAAATACACTAAAAATTCTACGAGCCGTTCCCGAGTAATCATACCTTCTCCAAATTGGCCAAAAAAAAGCGTTGTTGATTTTTCCTGGAAAATACACTAAAAATCTTACGAGCCGTTCCGGAGTAATCACACCTTCTCCAAATTGGCCAAAAAAAGCCTTGCTGATTTTTCCTGGAAAATACACTAAAAATCCTACGAGCCGTTCCCGAGTAATCACACCTTCTCCAAATTGGCCAAAAAAAAAGCGTTGCTGATTTTTCCTGGAAAATACACTAAAAATCCTACGAGCCGTTCCCGAGTAATCACACCTTCTCCAAATTGGCCAAAAAAAGCGTTGCTGATTTTTCCTGGAAAATACACTAAAAATCTTACGAGCCGTTCCCGAGTAATCCCATCTTCTCCAAATTGGCCAAAAAAAAGCGTTGCTGATTTTTCCTGGAAAATATATTAAAAGTTTTATGAGCCGTTCCCGAGTAATCACACCTTCTCCGAATTGGCCAAAAAAAAGCGTTGCTGATTTTTCCTGGAAAATACACTAAAAATCTTACGAGCCATTCCCGAGTAATCCCATCTTCTCCAAATTGGCCAAAAAAAAGCGTTGCTGATTTTTCCTGGAAAATACACTAAAAATCCTACGAGCCGTTCCCGAGTAATCTTACCTTCTCCAAATTGGCCAAAAAAAGCGTTGCTGATTTTTCCTGGAAAATACACTAAAAATCTTACGAGCCGTTCCCGAGTAATCCCATCTTCTCCAAATTAGCAAAAAAAAGCGTTGCTGATTTTTCCTGGAAAATATATTAAAAATTTTATGAGCCGTTCCTGAGTAATCACACCTTCTCCAAATTGGCAAAAAAAAGCGTTGCTGATTTTTCCTGGAAAAAACATCAAAAATCTTACGAGCCGTTCCCGAGTAATCACACCTTCTCCAAATTGGCCAAAAAAAAGCGTTGCTGATTTTTCCTTGAAAATACACTAAAAAACCTACGAGCCGTTCCCAAGTAATCCCATCTTCTCCAAATCAGCAAAAAAAAAAGCGTTGCTGATTTTTCCTGGAAAATATATTAAAAATCCTACGAGCCGTTCCCGAGTAATCCCATCTTCTCCAAATTGGCCAAAAAAAGCGTTGCTGATTTTTCCTGGAAAATACACTAAAAATCCTACGAGCCGTTCCCGAGTAATCCCATCTTCTCCAAATTGGCCAAAAAAAAAGCGTTGCTGATTTTTCCTGGAAATTACACTAAAAATCCTACGAGCCGTTCCCGAGTAATCCCATCTTCTCCAAATTGGCCAAAAAAAAGCGTTGCTGATTTTTCCTTGAAAATACACTAAAAAACCTACGAGCCGTTCCCAAGTAATCCCATCTTCTCCAAATTAGCAAAAAAAAAAGCGTTGCTGATTTTTCCTGGAAAATATATTAAAAATTTTATGAGCCGTTCCCGAGTAATCACACCTTCTCCAAATTGGCAAAAAAAAGCGTTGCTGATTTTTCCTGGAAAATACACTAAAAATTCTACGAACCGTTCCCGAGTAATCACACCTTCTCCAAATTGGCCAAAAAAAAGCGTTGTTGATTATTCCTGGAAAATACACTAAAAATCCTACGAGCCGTTCCCGAGTAATCACACCTTCTCCAAATTGGCCAAAAAAAGCGTTCCTGATTTTTCTTGGAAATTACACTAAAAATCCTACGAGCCGTTCCCGAGTAATCCCAACTTCTCCAAATTGGCCAAAAAAAAGCGTTGCTGATTTTTCCTGGAAAATACACTAAAAATCCTACGAGCCGTTCCCGAGTAATCCCATCTTCTCCAAATTGGCCAAAAAAAGCGTTGCTGATTTTTCCTGGAAAATACACTAAAAATCCTACGAGCCGTTCCCGAGTAATCACACCTTCTCCAAATTGCCAAAAAAAAGCGTTGCTGATTTTTCCTGGAAAATACACTAAAAATCCCACGAGCCGTTCCCGAGTAATCACACCTTCTCCAAATTGGCCAAAAAAAAGCGTTGTTGATTTTTCCTGGAAAATACACTAAAAATCCTACGAGCCGTTCCCGAGTAATCACACCTTCTCCAAATTGGCCAAAAAAAAGCGTTGCTGATTTTTCCTGGAAAATACACTAAAAATCTTACGAGCCGTTCCCGAGTAATCCCATCTTCTCCAAATTAGCAAAAAAAAGCGTTGCTGATTTTTCCTGGAAAATACACTAAAAATCCTACGAGCCGTTCCCGAGTAATCACACCTTCTCCAAATTGGCCAAAAAAAAGCGTTGCTGATTTTTCCTGGAAAATACACTAAAAATCTTACGAGCCGTTCCCGAGTAATCCCATCTTCTCCAAATTGGCCAAAAAAAAGCGTTTCTGATTTTTCCTGGAAAATACACTAAAAATTCTACGAGCCGTTCCCGAGTAATCATACCTTCTCCAAATTGGCCAAAAAAAAGCGTTGTTGATTTTTCCTGGAAAATACACTAAAAATCTTACGAGCCGTTCAAGAGTAATCACACCTTCTCCAAATTGGCCAAAAAAAGCGTTGCTGATTTTTCCTGGAAAATACACTAAAAATCCTACGAGCCGTTTCCGAGTAATCACACCTTCTCCAAATTGGCCAAAAAAAGCGTTGCTGATTTTTCCTGGAAAATACACTAAAAATCTTACGAGCCGTTCCCGAGTAATCCCATCTTCTCCAAATTGGCCAAAAAAAAGCGTTGTTGATTTTTCCTGGAAAATACACTAAAAATCTTACGAGCCGTTCAAGAGTAATCACACCTTCTCCAAATTGGCCAAAAAAAGCGTTGCTGATTTTTCCTGGAAAATACACTAAAAATCCTACGAGCCGTTCCCGAGTAATCACACCTTCTCCAAATTGGCCAAAAAAAGCGTTGCTGATTTTTCCTGGAAAATACACTAAAAATCTTACGAGCCGTTCCCGAGTAATCCCATCTTCTCCAAATTGGCCAAAAAAAAGCGTTGCTGATTTTTCCTGGAAAATATATTAAAAGTTTTATGAGCCGTTCCCGAGTAATCACACCTTCTCCGAATTGGCCAAAAAAAGCGTTGCTGATTTTTCCTGGAAAATACACTAAAAATCTTACGAGCCATTCCCGAGTAATCCCATCTTCTCCAAATTGGCCAAAAAAAAGCGTTGCTGATTTTTCCTGGAAAATACACTAAAAATCCTACGAGCCGTTCCCGAGTAATCTTACCTTCTCCAAATTGGCCAAAAAAAGCGTTGCTGATTTTTCCTGGAAAATACACTAAAAATCTTACGAGCCGTTCCCGAGTAATCCCATCTTCTCCAAATTAGCAAAAAAAAGCGTTGCTGATTTTTCCTGGAAAATATATTAAAAATTTTATGAGCCGTTCCTGAGTAATCACACCTTCTCCAAATTGGCAAAAAAAAAGCGTTGCTGATTTTTCCTGGAAAAAACATCAAAAATCTTACGAGCCGTTCCCGAGTAATCACACCTTCTCCAAATTGGCCAAAAAAAAGCGTTGCTGATTTTTCCTTGAAAATACACTAAAAAACCTACGAGCCGTTCCCAAGTAATCCCATCTTCTCCAAATCAGCAAAAAAAAAAGCGTTGCTGATTTTTCCTGGAAAATATATTAAAAATCCTACGAGCCGTTCCCGAGTAATCCCATCTTCTCCAAATTGGCCAAAAAAAGCGTTGCTGATTTTTCCTGGAAAATACACTAAAAATCCTACGAGCCGTTCCCGAGTAATCCCATCTTCTCCAAATTGGCCAAAAAAAAAGCGTTGCTGATTTTTCCTGGAAATTACACTAAAAATCCTACGAGCCGTTCCCGAGTAATCCCATCTTCTCCAAATTGGCCAAAAAAAAGCGTTGCTGATTTTTCCTTGAAAATACACTAAAAAACCTACGAGCCGTTCCCAAGTAATCCCATCTTCTCCAAATTAGCAAAAAAAAGCGTTGCTGATTTTTCCTGGAAAATATATTAAAAATTTTATGAGCCGTTCCCGAGTAATCACACCTTCTCCAAATTGGCAAAAAAAAGCGTTGCTGATTTTTCCTGGAAAATACACTAAAAATTCTACGAACCGTTCCCGAGTAATCACACCTTCTCCAAATTGGCCAAAAAAAAGCGTTGTTGATTATTCCTGGAAAATACACTAAAAATCCTACGAGCCGTTCCCGAGTAATCACACCTTCTCCAAATTGGCCAAAAAAGCGTTCCTGATTTTTCTTGGAAATTACACTAAAAATCCTACGAGCCGTTCCCGAGTAATCCCAACTTCTCCAAATTGGCCAAAAAAAAGCGTTGCTGATTTTTCCTGGAAAATATACTAAAAATCCTACGAGCCGTTCCCGAGTAATCCCATCTTCTCCAAATTGGCCAAAAAAAGCGTTGCTGATTTTTCCTGGAAAATACACTAAAAACCCTACGAGCCGTTCCCGAGTAATCACACCTTCTCCAAATTGCCAAAAAAAAGCGTTGCTGATTTTTCCTGGAAAATACACTAAAAATCCCACGAGCCGTTCCCGAGTAATCACACCTTCTCCAAATTGGCCAAAAAAAGCGTTGTTGATTTTTCCTGGAAAATACACTAAAAATCTACGAGCCGTTCCCGAGTAATCACACCTTCTCCAAATTGGCCAAAAAAAAGCGTTGCTGATTTTTCCTGGAAAATACACTAAAAATCTTACGAGCCGTTCCCGAGTAATCCCATCTTCTCCAAATTAGCAAAAAAAAGCGTTGCTGATTTTTCCTGGAAAATACACTAAAAATCCTACGAGCCGTTCCCGAGTAATCACACCTTCTCCAAATTGGCAAAAAAAAGCGTTGCTGATTTTTCCTGGAAAAAACACTAAAAATCTTACGAGCCGTTCCCGAGTAATCCCATCTTCTCCAAATTAGCAAAAAAAAAAGCGTTGCTGATTTTTCCTGGAAAATATATTAAAAAACCTACGAGCCGTTCCCGAGTAATCACACCTTCTCCAAATTGGCAAAAAAAAGCGTTGCTGATTTTTCCTGGAAAAAACATCAAAAATCTTACGAGCCGTTCCGAGTAATCACACCTTCTCCAAATTGGCCAAAAAAAAGCGTTGCTGATTTTTCCTTGAAAATACACTAAAAAACCTACGAGCCGTTCCCAAGTAATCCCATCTTCTCCAAATTAGCAAAAAAAAAAGCGTTGCTGATTTTTCCTGGAAAAAACACTAAAAATCTTACGAGCCGTTCCCGAGTAATCACACCTTCTCCAAATTGGCCAAAAAAAAAACGTTGCTGATTTTTCCTGGAAAATACACTAAAAAACCTACGAGCCGTTCCCGAGTAATCCCAACTTCTCCAAATTGGCCAAAAAAAAGCGTTGCTGATTTTTCCTGGAAAATACACTAAAAATCTTACGAGCCGTTCCCGAGTAATCACACCTTCTCCAAATTGGCCAAAAAAAGCGTTGCTGATTTTTCCTGGAAAATACACTAAAAAACCTACGAGCCGTTCCCGAGTAATCCCATCTTCTCCAAATTAGCAAAAAAAAAGCGTTGCTGATTTTTCCTGGAAAATACACTAAAAATCCTACGAGCCGTTCCCGAGTAATCACACCTTCTCCAAATTGGCAAAAAAAAGCGTTTCTGATTTTTCCTGGAAAATACACTAAAAATTCTACGAGCCGTTCCCGAGTAATCATACCTTCTCCAAATTGGCCAAAAAAAAGCGTTGCTGATTTTTCCTGGAAAATACACTAAAAATCCTACGAGCCGTTCCCGAGTAATCACACCTTCTCCAAATTGGCCAAAAAAAAGCGTTGCTGATTTTTCCTGGAAAATACACTAAAAATCTTACGAGCCGTTCCCGAGTAATCCCATCTTCTCCAAATTGGCCAAAAAAAAGCGTTTCTGATTTTTCCTGGAAAATACACTAAAAATTCTACGAGCCGTTCCCGAGTAATCATACCTTCTCCAAATTGGCCAAAAAAAAGCGTTGTTGATTTTTCCTGGAAAATACACTAAAAATCCTACGAGCCGTTCCCGAGTAATCACACCTTCTCCAAATTGGCCAAAAAAAAAGCGTTGCTGATTTTTCCTGGAAAATACACTAAAAATCCTACGAGCCGTTCCCGAGTAATCACACCTTCTCCAAATTGGCCAAAAAAAGCGTTGCTGATTTTTCCTGGAAAATACACTAAAAATCTTACGAGCCGTTCCCGAGTAATCCCATCTTCTCCAAATTGGCCAAAAAAAAGCGTTGCTGATTTTTCCTGGAAAATATATTAAAAGTTTTATGAGCCGTTCCCGAGTAATCACACCTTCTCCAAATTGGCCAAAAAAAAGCGTTGCTGATTTTTCCTGGAAAATACACTAAAAATCCTACGAGCCGTTCCCGAGTAATCACACCTTCTCCAAATTGGCCAAAAAAAAGCGTTGCTGATTTTTCCTGGAAAATACACTAAAAATCTTACGAGCCGTTCCCGAGTAATCCCATCTTCTCCAAATTAGCAAAAAAAAGCGTTGCTGATTTTTCCTGGAAAATACACTAAAAATCCTACGAGCCGTTCCCGAGTAATCACACCTTCTCCAAATTGGCAAAAAAAAGCGTTGCTGATTTTTCCTGGAAAAAACACTAAAAATCTTACGAGCCGTTCCCGAGTAATCCCATCTTCTCCAAATTAGCAAAAAAAAAAGCGTTGCTGATTTTTCCTGGAAAATATATTAAAAAACCTACGAGCCGTTCCCGAGTAATCACACCTTCTCCAAATTGGCAAAAAAAAGCGTTGCTGATTTTTCCTGGAAAAAACATCAAAAATCTTACGAGCCGTTCCCGAGTAATCACACCTTCTCCAAATTGGACAAAAAAAAGCGTTGCTGATTTTTCCTTGAAAATACACTAAAAAACCTACGAGCCGTTCCCAAGTAATCCCATCTTCTCCAAATTAGCAAAAAAAAAGCGTTGCTGATTTTTCCTGGAAAAAACACTAAAAATCTTACGAGCCGTTCCCGAGTAATCACACCTTCTCCAAATTGGCCAAAAAAAAAACGTTGCTGATTTTTCCTGGAAAATACACTAAAAAACCTACGAGCCGTTCCCGAGTAATCCCAACTTCTCCAAATTGGCCAAAAAAAAGCGTTGCTGATTTTTCCTGGAAAATACACTAAAAATCTTACGAGCCGTTCCCGAGTAATCACACCTTCTCCAAATTGGCCAAAAAAAGCGTTGCTGATTTTTCCTGGAAAATACACTAAAAAACCTACGAGCCGTTCCCGAGTAATCCCATCTTCTCCAAATTAGCAAAAAAAAAGCGTTGCTGATTTTTCCTGGAAAATACACTAAAAATCCTACGAGCCGTTCCCGAGTAATCACACCTTCTCCAAATTGGCAAAAAAAAGCGTTTCTGATTTTTCCTGGAAAATACACTAAAAATTCTACGAGCCGTTCCCGAGTAATCATACCTTCTCCAAATTGGCCAAAAAAAAGCGTTGCTGATTTTTCCTGGAAAATACACTAAAAATCCTACGAGCCGTTCCCGAGTAATCACACCTTCTCCAAATTGGCCAAAAAAAAGCGTTGCTGATTTTTCCTGGAAAATACACTAAAAATCTTACGAGCCGTTCCCGAGTAATCCCATCTTCTCCAAATTGGCCAAAAAAAAGCGTTTCTGATTTTTCCTGGAAAATACACTAAAAATTCTACGAGCCGTTCCCGAGTAATCATACCTTCTCCAAATTGGCCAAAAAAAAGCGTTGTTGATTTTTCCTGGAAAATACACTAAAAATCCTACGAGCCGTTCCCGAGTAATCACACCTTCTCCAAATTGGCCAAAAAAAAAGCGTTGCTGATTTTTCCTGGAAAATACACTAAAAATCCTACGAGCCGTTCCCGAGTAATCACACCTTCTCCAAATTGGCCAAAAAAAGCGTTGCTGATTTTTCCTGGAAAATACACTAAAAATCTTACGAGCCGTTCCCGAGTAATCCCATCTTCTCCAAATTGGCCAAAAAAAAGCGTTGCTGATTTTTCCTGGAAAATATATTAAAAGTTTTATGAGCCGTTCCCGAGTAATCACACCTTCTCCGAATTGGCCAAAAAAAAGCGTTGCTGGTTTTTCCTGGAAAATACACTAAAAATCTTACGAGCCATTCCCGAGTAATCCCATCTTCTCCAAATTGGCCAAAAAAAAGCGTTGCTGATTTTTCCTGGAAAATACACTAAAAATCCTACGAGCCGTTCCCGAGTAATCTTACCTTCTCCAAATTGGCCAAAAAAAAGCGTTGCTGATTTTTCCTGGAAAATACACTAAAAATCTAACGAGCCGTTCCCGAGTAATCCCATCTTCTCCAAATTAGCAAAAAAAAGCGTTGCTGATTTTTCCTGGAAAATATATTAAAAATTTTATGAGCCGTTCCTGAGTAATCACACCTTCTCCAAATTGGCAAAAAAAAGCGTTGCTGATTTTTCCTGGAAAAAACATCAAAAATCTTACGAGCCGTTCCCGAGTAATCACACCTTCTCCAAATTGGCCAAAAAAAAGCGTTGTTGATTTTTCCTTGAAAATACACTAAAAAACCTACGAGCCGTTCCCAAGTAATCCCATCTTCTCCAAATTAGCAAAAAAAAAAAGCGTTGCTGATTTTTCCTGGAAAATATATTAAAAATCCTACGAGCCGTTCCCGAGTAATCCCATCTTCTCCAAATTGGCCAAAAAAAGCGTTGCTGATTTTTCCTGGAAAATACACTAAAAATCCTACGAGCCGTTCCCGAGTAATCCCATCTTCTCCAAATTGGCCAAAAAAAAAGCGTTGCTGATTTTTCCTGGAAATTACACTAAAAATCCTACGAGCCGTTCCCGAGTAATCCCATCTTCTCCAAATTGGCCAAAAAAAAGCGTTGCTGATTTTTCCTTGAAAATACACTAAAAAACCTACGAGCCGTTCCCAAGTAATCCCATCTTCTCCAAATTAGCAAAAAAAAAGCGTTGCTGATTTTTCCTGGAAAATATATTAAAAATTTTATGAGCCGTTCCCGAGTAATCACACCTTCTCCAAATTGGCAAAAAAAAGCGTTGCTGATTTTTCCTGGAAAATACACTAAAAATTCTACGAACCGTTCCCGAGTAATCACACCTTCTCCAAATTGGCCAAAAAAAAGCGTTGTTGATTATTCCTGGAAAATACACTAAAAATCCTACGAGCCGTTCCCGAGTAATCACACCTTCTCCAAATTGGCCAAAAAAAGCGTTCCTGATTTTTCTTGGATATTACACTAAAAATCCTACGAGCCGTTCCCGAGTAATCCCAACTTCTCCAAATTGGCCAAAAAAAAGCGTTGCTGATTTTTCCTGGAAAATACACTAAAAATCCTACGAGCCGTTCCCGAGTAATCCCATCTTCTCCAAATTGGCCAAAAAAAGCGTTGCTAATTTTTCCTGGAAAATACACTAAAAATCCTACGAGCCGTTCCCGAGTAATCACACCTTCTCCAAATTGCCAAAAAAAAGCGTTGCTGATTTTTCCTGGAAAATACACTAAAAATCCCACGAGCCGTTCCCGAGTAATCACACCTTCTCCAAATTGGCAAAAAAAAGCGTTGCTGATTTTTCCTGGAAAAAACACTAAAAATCTTACGAGCCGTTCCCGAGTAATCCCATCTTCTCCAAATTAGCAAAAAAAAAAGCGTTGCTGATTTTTCCTGGAAAATATATTAAAAAACCTACGAGCCGTTCTCGAGTAATCACACCTTCTCCAAATTGGCAAAAAAAAGCGTTGCTGATTTTTCCTGGAAAAAACATCAAAAATCTTACGAGCCGTTCCCGAGTAATCACACCTTCTCCAAATTGGCCAAAAAAAAGCGTTGCTGATTTTTCCTTGAAAATACACTAAAAAACCTACGAGCCGTTCCCAAGTAATCCCATCTTCTCCAAATTAGCAAAAAAAAAAAGCGTTGCTGATTTTTCCTGGAAAAAACACTAAAAATCTTACGAGCCGTTCCCGAGTAATCACACCTTCTCCAAATTGGCAAAAAAAAAACGTTGCTGATTTTTCCTGGAAAATACACTAAAAAACCTACGAGCCGTTCCCGAGTAATCCCAACTTCTCCAAATTGGCCAAAAAAAAGCGTTGCTGATTTTTCCTGGAAAATACACTAAAAATCCTACGAGCCGTTCCCGAGTAATCACACCTTCTCCAAATTGGCCAAAAAAAAAGCGTTGCTGATTTTTCCTGGAAAATACACTAAAAATCTTACGAGCCGTTCCCGAGTAATCCCATCTTCTCCAAATTGGCCAAAAAAAAACGTTGCTGATTTTTCCTGGAAAATACACTAAAAATCTTACGAGCCGTTCCCGAGTAATCACACCTTCTCCAAATTGGCCAAAAAAAGCGTTGCTGATTTTTCCTGGAAAATACACTAAAAAACCTACGAGCCATTCCCGAGTAATCCCATCTTCTCCAAATTAGCAAAAAAAAAGCGTTGCTGATTTTTCCTGGAAAATACACTAAAAATCCTACGAGCCGTTCCCGAGTAATCACACCTTCTCCAAATTGGCAAAAAAAAGCGTTGCTGATTTTTCCTGGAAAATACACTAAAAATCCTACGAGCCGTTCCCGAGTAATCACAGCTTCTCCAAATTGGACAAAAAAAGCGTTGTTGATTTTTCCTGGAAAATACACTAAAAATCCTACGAGCCATTCCCGAGTAATCACACCTTCTCCAAATTGGCCAAAAACAGCGTTGCTGATTTTTCCTGAAAAATACACTAAAAAACCTACGAGCCGTTCCCGAGTAATCACACCTTCTCCAAATTGGCCAAAAAAAAGCGTTGCTGATTTTTCCTGGAAAATACACTAAAAATCCTACGAGCCGTTCCCGAGTAATCACACCTTCTCCAAATTGGCCAAAAAAAAGCGTTGCTGATTTTTCCTGGAAAATACACTAAAAATCTTACGAGCCGTTCCCGAGTAATCCCATCTTCTCCAAATTGGCCAAAAAAAAGCGTTGCTGATTTTTCCTGGAAAATACACTAAAAATTCTACGAGCCGTTCCCGAGTAATCATACCTTCTCCAAATTGGCCAAAAAAAAGCGTTGTTGATTTTTCCTGGAAAATACACTAAAAATCTTACGAGCCGTTCCGGAGTAATCACACCTTCTCCAAATTGGCCAAAAAAGCGTTGCTGATTTTTCCTGGAAAATACACTAAAAATCCTACGAGCCGTTCCCGAGTAATCACACCTTCTCCAAATTGGCCAAAAAAAAACGTTGCTGATTTTTCCTGGAAAATACACTAAAAATCTTACGAGCCGTTCCCGAGTAATCCCATCTTCTCCAAATTAGCAAAAAAAAGCGTTGCTGATTTTTCCTGGAAAATATATTAAAAATTTTATGAGCCGTTCCCGAGTAATCACACCTTCTCGAAATTGGCAAAAAAAAGCGTTGCTGATTTTTCCTGGAAAAAACACTAAAAATCTTACGAGCCGTTCCCGAGTAATCCCATCTTCTCCAAATTGGCCAAAAAAAAACGTTGCTGATTTTTCCTGGAAAATACACTAAAAATCTTACGAGCCGTTCCCGAGTAATCCCATCTTCTCCAAATTGGCCAAAAAAAAGCGTTGCTGATTTTTCCTGGAAAATACACTAAAAATCCTACGAGCCGTTCCCGAGTAATCACACCTTCTCCAAATTGGCCAAAAAAAAGCGTTGTTGATTTTTCCTGGAAAATACACTAAAAATCCTACGAGCAGTTCCCGAGTAATCACACCTTCTCCAAATTGGCCAAAAAAAAGCGTTGTTGATTTTTCCTTGAAAATACACTAAAAATCCTACGAGCCGTTCCCGAGTAATCACACCTTCTCCAAATTAACCAAAAAAAAGCGTTGCTGATTTTTCCTGGAAAAAACACTAAAAATCTTACGAGCCGTTCCCGAGTAATCCTATCTTCTCCAAATTGGCCAAAAAAAAAACGTTGCTGATTTTTCCTGGAAAATACACTAAAAATCTAACGAGCCGTTCCCGAGTAATCCCATCTTCTCCAAATTGGCAAAAAAAAGCGTTGCTGATTTTTCCTGGAAAAAACATCAAAAATCTTACGAGCCGTTTTCGAGTAATCACACCTTCTCCAAATTGGCCAAAAAAAAGCGTTGCTGATTTTTCCTTGAAAATACACTAAAAAACCTACGAGCCGTTCCCAAGTAATCCCATCTTCTCCAAATTAGCAAAAAAAAAAGCGTTGCTGATTTTTCCTGGAAAAAACACTAAAAATCTTACGAGCCGTTCCCGAGTAATCACACCTTCTCCAAATTGGCCAAGAAAAAAACGTTGCTGATTTTTCCTGGAAAATACACTAAAAAACCTACGAGCCGTTCCCGAGTAATCCCAACTTCTCCAAATTGGCCAAAAAAAAGCGTTGCTGATTTTTCCTGGAAAATACACTAAAAATCCTACGAGCCGTTCCCGAGTAATCACACCTTCTCCAAATTGGCCAAAAAAAAGCGTTGCTGATTTTTCCTGGAAAATACACTAAAAATCTTACGAGCCGTTCCCGAGTAATCCCATCTTCTCCAAATTGGCCAAAAAAAAACGTTGCTGATTTTTCCTGGAAAATACACTAAAAATCTTACGAGCCGTTCCCGAGTAATCACACCTTCTCCAAATTGGCCAAAAAAACGTTGCTGATTTTTCCTGGAAAATACACTAAAAAACCTACGAGCCGTTCCCGAGTAATCCCATCTTCTCCAAATTAGCAAAAAAAAAGCGTTGCTGATTTTTCCTGGAAAATACACTAAAAATCCTACGAGCCGTTCCCGAGTGATAACACCTTCTCCAAATTGGCCAAAAAAAGCGTTGCTGATTTTTCCTGAAAAATACACTAAAAAACCTACGAGCCGTTCCCGAGTAATCACACCTTCTCCAAATTGGCCAAAAAAAAAGCGTTGCTGATTTTTCCTGGAAAATACACTAAAAATCTTACGAGCCGTTCCCGAGTAATCCCATCTTCTCCAAATTGGCCAAAAAAAAGCGTTGTTGATTTTTCCTGGAAAATACACTAAAAATCTTACGAGCCGTTCCCGAGTAATCATACCTTCTCCAAATTAGCAAAAAAAAAGCGTTGCTGATTTTTCCTGGAAAATACACTAAAAATCCTACGAGCCGTTCCCGAGTGATCACACCTTCTCCAAATTGGCCAAAAAAAGCGTTGCTGATTTTTCCTGAAAAATACACTAAAAAACCTACGAGCCGTTCCCGAGTAATCACACCTTCTCCAAATTGGCCAAAAAAAAGCGTTGCTGATTTTTCCTGAAAAATACACTAAAAAACCTACGAGCCGTTCCCGAGTAATCACACCTTCTCCAAATTGGCCAAAAAAAAGCGTTGCTGATTTTTCCTGGAAAATACACTAAAATCTTACGAGCCGTTCCCGAGTAATCATACCTTCTCCAAATTGGCCAAAAAAAAGCGTTGTTGATTTTTCCTGGAAAATACACTAAAAATCTTACGAGCCGTTCCGGAGTAATCACACCTTCTCCAAATTGGCCAAAAAAAGCGTTGCTGATTTTTCCTGGAAAATACACTAAAAATCCTACGAGCCGTTCCCGAGTAATCACACCTTCTCCAAATTGGCCAAAAAAAAACGTTGCTGATTTTTCCTGGAAAATACACTAAAAATCTTACGAGCCGTTCCCGAGTAATCCCATCTTCTCCAAATTAGCAAAAAAAAGCGTTGCTGATTTTTCCTGGAAAATATATTAAAAATTTTATGAGCCGTTCCCGAGTAATCACACCTTCTCCAAATTGGCAAAAAAAAAACGTTGCTGATTTTTCCTGGAAAATACACTAAAAATCTTACGAGCCGTTCCCGAGTAATCCCATCTTCTCCAAATTGCCCAAAAAAAAGCGTTGCTGATTTTTCCTGGAAAATACACTAAAAATCCTATGAGCCGTTCCCGAGTAATCACACCTTCTCCAAATTGGCCAAAAAAAAGCGTTGTTGATTTTTCCTGGAAAATACACTAAAAATCCTACGAGCCGTTCCCGAGTAATCACACCTTCTCCAAATTGGCCAAAAAAAAAGCGTTGTTGATTTTTCCTGGAAAATACACTAAAAATCCTACGAGCCGTTCCCGAGTAATCACACCTTCTCCAAATTAACCAAAAAAAAGCGTTGCTGATTTTTCCTGGAAAAAACACTAAAAATCTTACGAGCCGTTCCCGAGTAATCCCATCTTCTCCAAATTGGCCAAAAAAAAACGTTGCTGATTTTTCCTGGAAAATACACTAAAAATCTTACGAGCCGTTCCCGAGTAATCCCATCTTCTCCAAATTGGCCAAAAAAAAACGTTGCTGATTTTTCCTGGAAAATACACTAAAAATCTTACGAGCCGATCCCGAGTAATCCCATCTTCTCCAAATTAGCAAAAAAAAGCGTTGCTGATTTTTCCTGGAAAATATATTAAAAATTTTATGAGCCGTTCCCGAGTAATCACACCTTCTCCAAATTGGCAAAAAAAAGCGTTGCTGATTTTTCCTGGAAAAAACACTAAAAATCTTACGAGCCGTTCCCGAGTAATCCCATCTTCTCCAAATTAGCAAAAAAAGCGTTGCTGATTTTTCCTGGAAAATACACTAAATATCCTACGAGCCGTTCCCGAGTAATCACAGCTTCTCCAAATTGGCCAAAAAAAGCGTTGTTGATTTTTCCTGGAAAATACACTAAAAATCCTACGAGCCATTCCCGAGTAATCACACCTTCTCCAAATTGGCCAAAAAAAGCGTTGCTAATTTTTCCTGAAAAATACACTAAAAAACCTACGAGCCGTTCCCGAGTAATCCCAACGTCTCCAAATTGGCCAAAAAAAGCGTTGCTGATTTTTCCTGGAAAATACACTAAAAATCCTACGAGCCGTTCCCGAGTAATCACACCTTCTCCAAATTGCCAAAAAAAAAGCGTTGCTGATTTTTCCTGGAAAATACACTAAAAATCCCACGAGCCGTTCCCGAATAATCACACCTTCTCCAAATTGGCCAAAAAAAAGCGTTGTTGATTTTTCCTGGAAAATACACTAAAAATCCTACGAGCCGTTCCCGAGTAATCACACCTTCTCCGAATTGGCCAAAAAAAAGCGTTGCTGATTTTTCCTGGAAAATACACTAAAAATCTTACGAGCCGTTCCCGAGTAATCCCATCTTCTCCAAATTAGCAAAAAAAAGCGTTGCTGATTTTTCCTGGAAAATATATTAAAAATTTTATCAGCCGTTCCCGAGTAATCACACCTTCTCCAAATTGGCAAAAAAAAGCGTTGCTGATTTTTCCTGGAAAAAACATCAAAAATCTTACGAGCCGTTCCCGAGTAATCACACCTTCTCCAAATTGGCCAAAAAAAAGCGTTGCTGATTTTTCCTTGAAAATACACTAAAAAACCTACGAGCCGTTCCCAAGTAATCCCATCTTCTCCAAATTAGCAAAAAAAAAAGCGTTGCTGATTTTTCCTGGAAAATATATTAAAAATTTTATGAGCCGTTCCCGAGTAATCACACCTTCTCCAAATTGGCAAAAAAAAGCGTTGCTGATTTTTCCTGGAAAAAACACTAAAAATCTTACGAGCCGTTCCCGAGTAATCACACCTTCTCCAAATTGGCCAAAAAAAAAGCGTTGCTGATTTTTCCTGGAAATTACACTAAAAATCCTACGAGCCGTTCCCGAGTAATCACACCTTCTCCAAATTGGCAAAAAAAAGCGTTGCTGATTTTTCCTGGAAAAAACACTAAAAATCTTACGAGCCGTTCCCGAGTAATCCCATCTTCTCCAAATTAGCAAAAAAGCGTTGCTGATTTTTCCTGGAAAATACACTAAAAATCCTACGAGCCGTTCCCGAGTAATCACAGCTTCTCCAAATTGGCCAAAAAAAGCGTTGTTGATTTTTCCTGGAAAATACACTAAAAATCCTACGAGCCATTCCCGAGTAATCACACCTTCTCCAAATTGGCCAAAAAAAGCGTTGCTAATTTTTCCTGAAAAATACACTAAAAAACCTACGAGCCGTTCCCGAGTAATCCCAACTTCTCCAAATTGGCCAAAAAAAGCGTTGCTGATTTTTCCTGGAAAATACACTAAAAATCCTACGAGCCGTTCCCGAGTAATCACACCTTCTCCAAATTGCCAAAAAAAAAGCGTTGCTGATTTTTCCTGGAAAATACACTAAAAATCCCACGAGCCGTTCCCGAGTAATCACACCTTCTCCAAATTGGCCAAAAAAAAGCGTTGTTGATTTTTCCTGGAAAATACACTAAAAATCCTACGAGCCGTTCCCGAGTAATCACACCTTCTCCGAATTGGCCAAAAAAAAGCGTTGCTGATTTTTCCTGGAAAATACACTAAAAATCTTACGAGCCGTTCCCGAGTAATCCCATCTTCTCCAAATTAGCAAAAAAAAGCGTTGCTGATTTTTCCTGGAAAATATATTAAAAATTTTATCAGCCGTTCCCGAGTAATCACACCTTCTCCAAATTGGCAAAAAAAGCGTTGCTGATTTTTCCTGGAAAAAACATCAAAAATCTTACGAGCCGTTCCCGAGTAATCACACCTTCTCCAAATTGGCCAAAAAAAAGCGTTGCTGATTTTTCCTTGAAAATACACTAAAAAACCTACGAGCCGTTCCCAAGTAATCCCATCTTCTCCAAATTAGCAAAAAAAAAAGCGTTGCTGATTTTTCCTGGAAAATATATTAAAAATTTTATGAGCCGTTCCCGAGTAATCACACCTTCTCCAAATTGGCAAAAAAAAGCGTTGCTGATTTTTCCTGGAAAAAACACTAAAAATCTTACGAGCCGTTCCCGAGTAATCACACCTTCTCCAAATTGGCCAAAAAAAAGCGTTGCTTATTTTTCCTGGAAATTACACTAAAAATCCTACGAGCCGTTCCCGAGTAATCCCATCTTCTCCAAATTGGCCAAAAAAAAAGCGTTGCTGATTTTTCCTGGAAAATATACTAAAAATCTTACGAGCCGTTCCCGAGTAATCCCATCTTCTCCAAATTGGCAAAAAAAAGCGTTGTTGATTTTTCCTGGAAAATACACTAAAAATCCTACGAGCCGTTCCCGAGTAATCACACCTTCTCCAAATTGGCCAAAAAAAGCGTTGTTGATTTTTCCTGGAAAATACACTAAAAATCCTACGAGCCGTTCCCGAGTAATCACACCTTCTCCAAATTGGCCAAAAAAAGCGTTGCTGATTTTTCCTGGAAAATACACTAAAAAACCTACGAGCCGTTCCCGAGTAATCCCAACTTCTCCAAATTGGCCAAAAAAAAGCGTTGCTGATTTTTCCTGGAAAATACACTAAAAATCCTACGAGCCGTTCCCGAGTAATCACACCTTCTCCAAATTGGCAAAAAAAAGCGTTGTTGATTTTTCCTGGAAAATACACTAAAAATCCTACGAGCCGTTACCGAGTAATCACACCTTCTCCAAATTGGCCAAAAAAAGCGTTGCTGATTTTTCCTGGAAAATACACTAAAAAACCTACGAGCCGTTCCCGAGTAATCACACCTTCTCCAAATTGGCAAAAAAAAAGCGTTGCTGATTTTTCCTGGAAAATACACTAAAAATCTTACGAGCCGTTCCCGAGTAATCACACCTTCTCCAAATTGGCCAAAAAAAAGCGTTGCTGATTTTTCCTGGAAAATACACTAAAAATCTTACGAGCCGTTCCCGAGTAATCCCATCTTCTCCAAATTGGCCAAAAAAAGCGTTGCTGATTTTTCCTGGAAAATACACTAAAAAACCTACGAGCCGTTCCCGAGTAATCCCAACTTCTCCAAATTGGCAAAAAAAAAAGCGTTGCTGATTTTTCCTGGAAAATACACTAAAAATCCTACGAGCCGTTCCCTAGTAATCACACCTTCTCCAAATTGCCAAAAAAAAACGTTGCTGATTTTTCCTGGAAAATACACTAAAAATTCTACGAACCGTTCCCGAGTAATCACACCTTCTCCAAATTGGCCAAAAAAAAGCGTTGTTGATTATTCCTGGAAAATACACTAAAAATCCTACGAGCCGTTCCCGAGTAATCACACCTTCTCCAAATTGGCCAAAAAAAGCGTTCCTGATTTTTCTTGGAAAATACACTAAAAATCCTACGAGCCGTTCCCGAGTAATCCCAACTTCTCCAAATTGGCCAAAAAAAAGCGTTGCTGATTTTTCCTGGAAAATACACTAAAAATCCTACGAGCCGTTCCCGAGTAATCCCATCTTCTCCAAATTGGCCAAAAAAAGCGTTGCTGATTTTTCCTGGAAAATACACTAAAAATCCTACGAGCCGTTCCCGAGTAATCACACCTTCTCCAAATTGCCAAAAAAAAAGCGTTGCTGATTTTTCCTGGAAAATACACTAAAAATCCCACGAGCCGTTCCCGAGTAATCACACCTTCTCCAAATTGGCCAAAAAAAAGCGTTGTTGATTTTTCCTGGAAAATACACTAAAAATCCTACGAGCCGTTCCCGAGTAATCACACCTTCTCCAAATTGGCCAAAAAAAAGCGTTGCTGATTTTTCCTGGAAAATACACTAAAAATCTTACGAGCCGTTCCCGAGTAATCCCATCTTCTCCAAATTAGCAAAAAAAATCGTTGCTGATTTTTCCTGGAAAATATATTAAAAATTTTATGAGCCGTTCCCGAGTAATCACACCTTCTCCAAATTGGCAAAAAAAAGCGTTGCTGATTTTTCCTGGAAAAAACATCAAAAATCTTACGAGCCGTTCCCGAGTAATCCCATCTTCTCCGAATTGGCCAAAAAAAAGCGTTGCTGATTTTTCCTGGAAAATACACTAAAAATCCTACGAGCCGTTCCCGAGTAATCACACCTTCTCCAAATTGGCAAAAAAAGCGTTGCTGATTTTTCCTGGAAAATACACTAAAAATCCTACGAGCCGTTCCCGAGTAATCACACCTTCTCCAAATTGTCCAAAAAAAAAGCGTTGCTGATTTTTCCTGGAAAATACACTAAAAATCCTACGAGCCGTTCCCGAGTAATCACACCTTCTCCAAATTGGCCAAAAAAAAGCGTTGCTGATTTTTCCTGGAAAATACACTAAAAATCCTACGAGCCGTTCCCGAGTAATCACACCTTCTCCAAATTGGCCAAAAAAAAGCGTTGCTGATTTTTCCTTGAAAATACACTAAAAAACCTACGAGCCGTTCCCAAGTAATCCCATCTTCTCCAAATTAGCAAAAAAAAAAAAGCGTTGCTGATTTTTCCTGGAAAATATATTAAAAATTTTATGAGCCGTTCCCGAGTAATCACACCTTCTCCAAATTGGCAAAAAAAAGCGTTGCTGATTTTTCCTGGAAAATACACTAAAAATCTTACGAGCCGTTCCCGAGTAATCCCATCTTCTCCAAATTAGCAAAAAAAAAGCGTTGCTGATTTTTCCTGGAAAATATATTAAAAATTTTATGAGCCGTTCCCGAGTAATCACACCTTCTCCAAATTGGCAAAAAAAAGCGTTGCTAATTTTTCCTGGAAAAAACACTAAAAATCTTACGAGCCGTTCCCGAGTAATCCCATCTTCTCCAAATTAGCAAAAAAAAGCGTTGCTGATTTTTCCTGGAAAATACACTAAAAATCTTACGAGCCGTTCCCGAGTAATCACACCTTCTCCGAATTGGCCAAAAAAAAGCGTTGCTGGTTTTTCCTGGAAAATACACTAAAAATCTTACGAGCCATTCCCGAGTAATCCCATCTTCTCCAAATTGGCCAAAAAAAAGCGTTGCTGATTTTTCCTGGAAAATACACTAAAAATCCTACGAGCCGTTCCCGAGTAATCTTACCTTCTCCAAATTGGCCAAAAAAAAGCGTTGCTGATTTTTCCTGGAAAATACACTAAAAATCTAACGAGCCGTTCCCGAGTAATCCCATCTTCTCCAAATTAGCAAAAAAAAGCGTTGCTGATTTTTCCTGGAAAATATATTAAAAATTTTATGAGCCGTTCCTGAGTAATCACACCTTCTCCAAATTGGCAAAAAAAAGCGTTGCTGATTTTTCCTGGAAAAAACATCAAAAATCTTACGAGCCGTTCCCGAGTAATCACACCTTCTCCAAATTGGCCAAAAAAAAGCGTTGCTGATTTTTCCTTGAAAATACACTAAAAAACCTACGAGCCGTTCCCAAGTAATCCCATCTTCTCCAAATTAGCAAAAAAAAAAGCGTTGCTGATTTTTCCTGGAAAATATATTAAAAATCCTACGAGCCGTTCCCGAGTAATCCCATCTTCTCCAAATTGGCCAAAAAAAGCGTTGCTGATTTTTCCTGGAAAATACACTAAAAATCCTACGAGCCGTTCCCGAGTAATCCCATCTTCTCCAAATTGGCCAAAAAAAAAGCGTTGCTGATTTTTCCTGGAAATTACACTAAAAATCCTACGAGCCGTTCCCGAGTAATCCCATCTTCTCCAAATTGGCCAAAAAAAAGCGTTGCTGATTTTTCCTTGAAAATATACTAAAAAACCTACGAGCCGTTCCCAAGTAATCCCATCTTCTCCAAATTAGCAAAAAAAAAGCGTTGCTGATTTTTCCTGGAAAATATATTAAAAATTTTATGAGCCGTTCCCGAGTAATCACACCTTCTCCAAATTGGCAAAAAAAAGCGTTGCTGATTTTTCCTGGAAAATACACTAAAAATTCTACGAACCGTTCCCGAGTAATCACACCTTCTCCAAATTGGCCAAAAAAAAGCGTTGTTGATTATTCCTGGAAAATACACTAAAAATCCTACGAGCCGTTCCCGAGTAATCACACCTTCTCCAAATTGGCCAAAAAAAGCGTTCCTGATTTTTCTTGGAAATTACACTAAAAATCCTACGAGCCGTTCCCGAGTAATCCCAACTTCTCCAAATTGGCCAAAAAAAAGCGTTGCTGATTTTTCCTGGAAAATACACTAAAAATCCTACGAGCCGTTCCCGAGTAATCCCATCTTCTCCAAATTGGCCAAAAAAAGCGTTGCTAATTTTTCCTGGAAAATACACTAAAAATCCTACGAGCCGTTCCCGAGTAATCACACCTTCTCCAAATTGCCAAAAAAAAGCGTTGCTGATTTTTCCTGGAAAATACACTAAAAATCCCACGAGCCGTTCCCGAGTAATCACACCTTCTCCAAATTGGCCAAAAAAAAGCGTTGTTGATTTTTCCTGGAAAATACACTAAAAATCCTACGAGCCGTTCCCGAGTAATCACACCTTCTCCAAATTGGCCAAAAAAAAGCGTTGCTGATTTTTCCTGGAAAATACACTAAAAATCTTACGAGCCGTTCCCGAGTAATCCCATCTTCTCCAAATTAGCAAAAAAAAGCGTTGCTGATTTTTCCTGGAAAATACACTAAAAATCCTACGAGCCGTTCCCGAGTAATCACACCTTCTCCAAATTGGCAAAAAAAAGCGTTGCTGATTTTTCCTGGAAAAAACACTAAAAATCTTACGAGCCGTTCCCGAGTAATCCCATCTTCTCCAAATTAGCAAAAAAAAAAGCGTTGCTGATTTTTCCTGGAAAATATATTAAAAAACCTACGAGCCGTTCTCGAGTAATCACACCTTCTCCAAATTGGCAAAAAAAAGCGTTGCTGATTTTTCCTGGAAAAAACATCAAAAATCTTACGAGCCGTTCCCGAGTAATCACACCTTCTCCAAATTGGCCAAAAAAAAGCGTTGCTGATTTTTCCTTGAAAATACACTAAAAAAC
Source organism: Lypha dubia (assembly GCA_947311025.1). Taxonomy (NCBI): domain Eukaryota; kingdom Metazoa; phylum Arthropoda; class Insecta; order Diptera; family Tachinidae; genus Lypha; species Lypha dubia. Next base: position 376,632 of record CAMZJU010000018.1, read on the forward strand.
CTACGAGCCGTTCCCAAGTAATCCCATCTTCTCCAAATTAGCAAAAAAAAAAAGCGTTGCTGATTTTTCCTGGAAAAAACACTAAAAATCTTACGAGCCGTTCCCGAGTAATCACACCTTCTCCAAATTGGCAAAAAAAAAACGTTGCTGATTTTTCCTGGAAAATACACTAAAAAACCTACGAGCCGTTCCCGAGTAATCCCAACTTCTCCAAATTGGCCAAAAAAAAGCGTTGCTGATTTTTCCTGGAAAATACACTAAAAATCCTACGCGCCGTTCCCGAGTAATCACACCTTCTCCAAATTGGCCAAAAAAAAGCGTTGCTGATTTTTCCTGGAAAATACACTAAAAATCTTACGAGCCGTTCCCGAGTAATCCCATCTTCTCCAAATTGGCCAAAAAAAAAACGTTGCTGATTTTTCCTGGAAAATACACTAAAAATCTTACGAGCCGTTCCCGAGTAATCACACCTTCTCCAAATTGGCCAAAAAAAGCGTTGCTGATTTTTCCTGGAAAATACACTAAAAAACCTACGAGCCATTCCCGAGTAATCCCATCTTCTCCAAATTAGCAAAAAAAAAGCGTTGCTGATTTTTCCTGGAAAATACACTAAAAATCCTACGAGCCGTTCCCGAGTAATCACACCTTCTCCAAATTGGCAAAAAAAAGCGTTGCTGATTTTTCCTGGAAAATACACTAAAAATCCTACGAGCCGTTCCCGAGTAATCACAGCTTCTCCAAATTGGACAAAAAAAGCGTTGTTGATTTTTCCTGGAAAATACACTAAAAATCTAACGAGCCGTTCCCGAGTAATCCCATCTTCTCCAAATTAGCAAAAAAAAGCGTTGCTGATTTTTCCTGGAAAATATATTAAAAATTTTATGAGCCGTTCCTGAGTAATCACACCTTCTCCAAATTGGCAAAAAAAAGCGTTGCTGATTTTTCCTGGAAAAAACATCAAAAATCTTACGAGCCGTTCCCGAGTAATCACACCTTCTCCAAATTGGCCAAAAAAAAGCGTTGCTGATTTTTCCTTGAAAATACACTAAAAAACCTACGAGCCGTTCCCAAGTAATCCCATCTTCTCCAAATTAGCAAAAGAAAAAGCGTTGCTGATTTTTCCTGGAAAATATATTAAAAATCCTACGAGCCGTTCCCGAGTAATCCCATCTTCTCCAAATTGGCCAAAAAAAGCGTTGCTGATTTTTCCTGGAAAATACACTAAAAATCCTACGAGCCGTTCCCGAGTAATCCCATCTTCTCCAAATTGGCCAAAAAAAAAGCGTTGCTGATTTTTCCTGGAAATTACACTAAAAATCCTACGAGCCGTTCCCGAGTAATCCCATCTTCTCCAAATTGGCCAAAAAAAAGCGTTGCTGATTTTTCCTTGAAAATACACTAAAAAACCTACGAGCCGTTCCCAAGTAATCCCATCTTCTCCAAATTAGCAAAAAAAAAGCGTTGCTGATTTTTCCTGGAAAATATATTAAAAATTTTATGAGCCGTTCCCGAGTAATCACACCTTCTCCAAATTGGCAAAAAAAAGCGTTGCTGATTTTTCCTGGAAAATACACTAAAAATTCTACGAACCGTTCCCGAGTAATCACACCTTCTCCAAATTGGCCAAAAAAAAAGCGTTGTTGATTATTCCTGGAAAATACACTAAAAATCCTACGAGCCGTTCCCGAGTAATCACACCTTCTCCAAATTGGCCAAAAAAAGCGTTCCTGATTTTTCTTGGAAATTACACTAAAAATCCTACGAGCCGTTCCCGAGTAATCCCAACTTCTCCAAATTGGCCAAAAAAAAGCGTTGCTGATTTTTCCTGGAAAATACACTAAAAATCCTACGAGCCGTTCCCGAGTAATCCCATCTTCTCCAAATTGGCCAAAAAAAGCGTTGCTAATTTTTCCTGGAAAAAACACTAAAAATCCTACGAGCCGTTCCCGAGTAATCACACCTTCTCCAAATTGCCAAAAAAAAGCGTTGCTGATTTTTCCTGGAAAATACACTTAAAATCCCACGAGCCGTTCCCGAGTAATCACACCTTCTCCAAATTGGCCAAAAAAAAAGCGTTGTTGATTTTTCCTGGAAAATACACTAAAAATCCTACGAGCCGTTCCCGAGTAATCACACCTTCTCCAAATTGGCCAAAAAAAAGCGTTGCTGATTTTTCCTGGAAAATACACTAAAAATCTTACGAGCCGTTCCCGAGTAATCCCATCTTCTCCAAATTAGCAAAAAAAAGCGTTGCTGATTTTTCCTGGAAAATACACTAAAAATCCTACGAGCCGTTCCCGAGTAATCACACCTTCTCCAAATTGGCAAAAAAAAGCGTTGCTGATTTTTCCTGGAAAAAACACTAAAAATCTTACGAGCCGTTCCCGAGTAATCCCATCTTCTCCAAATTAGCAAAAAAAAAAGCGTTGCTGATTTTTCCTGGAAAATATATTAAAAAACCTACGAGCCGTTCTCGAGTAATCACACCTTCTCCAAATTGGCAAAAAAAAGCGTTGCTGATTTTTCCTGGAAAAAACATCAAAAATCTTACGAGCCGTTCCCGAGTAATCACACCTTCTCCAAATTGGCCAAAAAAAAGCGTTGCTGATTTTTCCTTGAAAATACACTAAAAAACCTACGAGCCGTTCCCAAGTAATCCCATCTTCTCCAAATTAGCAAAAAAAAAGCGTTGCTGATTTTTCCTGGAAAAAAACACTAAAAATCTTACGAGCCGTTCCCGAGTAATCACACCTTCTCCAAATTGGCAAAAAAAAAACGTTGCTGATTTTTCCTGGAAAATACACTAAAAAACCTACGAGCCGTTCCCGAGTAATCCCAACTTCTCCAAATTGGCCAAAAAAAAGCGTTGCTGATTTTTCCTGGAAAATACACTAAAAATCCTACGAGCCGTTCCCGAGTAATCACACCTTCTCCAAATTGGCCAAAAAAAAGCGTTGCTGATTTTTCCTGGAAAATACACTAAAAATCTTACGAGCCGTTCCCGAGTAATCCCATCTTCTCCAAATTGGCCAAAAAAAAACGTTGCTGATTTTTCCTGGAAAATACACTAAAAATCTTACGAGCCGTTCCCGAGTAATCACACCTTCTCCAAATTGGCCAAAAAAAGCGTTGCTGATTTTTCCTGGAAAATACACTAAAAAACCTACGAGCCATTCCCGAGTAATCCCATCTTCTCCAAATTAGCAAAAAAAAAGCGTTGCTGATTTTTCCTGGAAAATACACTAAAAATCCTACGAGCCGTTCCCGAGTAATCACACCTTCTCCAAATTGGCAAAAAAAAGCGTTGCTGATTTTTCCTGGAAAATACACTAAAAATCCTACGAGCCGTTCCCGAGTAATCACAGCTTCTCCAAATTGGACAAAAAAAGCGTTGTTGATTTTTCCTGGAAAATACACTAAAAATCCTACGAGCCATTCCCGAGTAATCACACCTTCTCCAAATTGGCCAAAAAAAGCGTTGCTGATTTTTCCTGAAAAATACACTAAAAAACCTACGAGCCGTTCCCGAGTAATCACACCTTCTCCAAATTGGCCAAAAAAAAGCGTTGCTGATTTTTCCTGGAAAATACACTAAAAATCCTACGAGCCGTTCCCGAGTAATCACACCTTCTCCAAATTGGCCAAAAAAAAGCGTTGCTGATTTTTCCTGGAAAATACACTAAAAATCTTACGAGCCGTTCCCGAGTAATCCCATCTTCTCCAAATTGGCCAAAAAAAAGCGTTGCTGATTTTTCCTGGAAAATACACTAAAAATTCTACGAGCCGTTCCCGAGTAATCATACCTTCTCCAAATTGGCCAAAAAAAAGCGTTGTTGATTTTTCCTGGAAAATACACTAAAAATCTTACGAGCCGTTCCGGAGTAATCACACCTTCTCCAAATTGGCCAAAAAAAGCGTTGCTGATTTTTCCTGGAAAATACACTAAAAATCCTACGAGCCGTTCCCGAGTAATCACACCTTCTCCAAATTGGCCAAAAAAAAACGTTGCTGATTTTTCCTGGAAAATACACTAAAAATCTTACGAGCCGTTCCCGAGTAATCCCATCTTCTCCAAATTAGCAAAAAAAAGCGTTGCTGATTTTTCCTGGAAAATATATTAAAAATTTTATGAGCCGTTCCCGAGTAATCACACCTTCTCCAAATTGGCAAAAAAAAGCGTTGCTGATTTTTCCTGGAAAAAACACTAAAAATCTTACGAGCCGTTCCCGAGTAATCCCATCTTCTCCAAATTGGCCAAAAAAAAACGTTGCTGATTTTTCCTGGAAAATACACTAAAAATCTTACGAGCCGTTCCCGAGTAATCCCATCTTCTCCAAATTGGCCAAAAAAAAGCGTTGCTGATTTTTCCTGGAAAATACACTAAAAATCCTACGAGCCGTTCCCGAGTAATCACACCTTCTCCAAATTGGCCAAAAAAAAAGCGTTGCTGATTTTTCCTTGAAAATACACTAAAAAACCTACGAGCCGTTCCCAAGTAATCCCATCTTCTCCAAATTAGCAAAAAAAAAGCGTTGCTGATTTTTCCTGGAAAAAACACTAAAAATCTTACGAGCCGTTCCCGAGTAATCACACCTTCTCCAAATTGGCCAAGAAAAAAACGTTGCTGATTTTTCCTGGAAAATACACTAAAAAACCTACGAGCCGTTCCCGAGTAATCCCAACTTCTCCAAATTGGCCAAAAAAAAGCGTTGCTGATTTTTCCTGGAAAATACACTAAAAATCCTACGAGCCGTTCCCGAGTAATCACACCTTCTCCAAATTGGCCAAAAAAAAGCGTTGCTGATTTTTCCTGGAAAATACACTAAAAATCTTACGAGCCGTTCCCGAGTAATCCCATCTTCTCCAAATTGGCCAAAAAAAAAACGTTGCTGATTTTTCCTGGAAAATACACTAAAAATCTTACGAGCCGTTCCCGAGTAATCACACCTTCTCCAAATTGGCCAAAAAAAGCGTTGCTGATTTTTCCTGGAAAATACACTAAAAAACCTACGAGCCGTTCCCGAGTAATCCCATCTTCTCCAAATTAGCAAAAAAAAAGCGTTGCTGATTTTTCCTGGAAAATACACTAAAAATCCTACGAGCCGTTCCCGAGTGATCACACCTTCTCCAAATTGGCCAAAAAAAGCGTTGCTGATTTTTCCTGAAAAATACACTAAAAAACCTACGAGCCGTTCCCGAGTAATCACACCTTCTCCAAATTGGCCAAAAAAAAGCGTTGCTGATTTTTCCTGGAAAATACACTAAAAATCTTACGAGCCGTTCCCGAGTAATCCCATCTTCTCCAAATTGGCCAAAAAAAAGCGTTGTTGATTTTTCCTGGAAAATACACTAAAAATCTTACGAGCCGTTCCCGAGTAATCATACCTTCTCCAAATTAGCAAAAAAAAAAGCGTTGCTGATTTTTCCTGGAAAATACACTAAAAATCCTACGAGCCGTTCCCGAGTGATCACACCTTCTCCAAATTGGCCAAAAAACGCGTTGCTGATTTTTCCTGAAAAATACACTAAAAAACCTACGAGCCGTTCCCGAGTAATCACACCTTCTCCAAATTGGCCAAAAAAAAGCGTTGCTGATTTTTCCTGAAAAATACACTAAAAAACCTACGAGCCGTTCCCGAGTAATCACACCTTCTCCAAATTGGCCAAAAAAAAGCGTTGCTGATTTTTCATGGAAAATACACTAAAAATCTTACGAGCCGTTCCCGAGTAATCATACCTTCTCCAAATTGGCCAAAAAAAAGCGTTGTTGATTTTTCCTGGAAAATACACTAAAAATCTTACGAGCCGTTCCGGAGTAATCACACCTTCTCCAAATTGGCCAAAAAAAGCGTTGCTGATTTTTCCTGGAAAATACACTAAAAATCCTACGAGCCGTTCCCGAGTAATCACACCTTCTCCAAATTGGCCAAAAAAAAACGTTGCTGATTTTTCCTGGAAAATACACTAAAAATCTTACGAGCCGTTCCCGAGTAATCCCATCTTCTCCAAATTAGCAAAAAAAAGCGTTGCTGATTTTTCCTGGAAAATATATTAAAAATTTTATGAGCCGTTCCCGAGTAATCACACCTTCTCCAAATTGGCAAAAAAAAGCGTTGCTGATTTTTCCTGGAAAAAACACTAAAAATCTTACGAGCCGTTCCCGAGTAATCCCATCTTCTCCAAATTGGCCAAAAAAAAACGTTGCTGATTTTTCCTGGAAAATACACTAAAAATCTTACGAGCCGTTCCCGAGTAATCCCATCTTCTCCAAATTGGCCAAAAAAAAGCGTTGCTGATTTTTCCTGGAAAATACACTAAAAATCCTACGAGCCGTTCCCGAGTAATCACACCTTCTCCAAATTGGCCAAAAAAAAAGCGTTGTTGATTTTTCCTGGAAAATACACTAAAAATCCTACGAGCCGTTCCCGAGTAATCACACCTTCTCCAAATTGGCCAAAAAAAAAGCGTTGTTGATTTTTCCTGGAAAATACACTAAAAATCCTACGAGCCGTTCCCGAGTAATCACACCTTCTCCAAATTAACCAGAAAAAAGCGTTGCTGATTTTTCCTGGAAAAAACACTAAAAATCTTACGAGCCGTTCCCGAGTAATCCCATCTTCTCCAAATTGGCCAAAAAAAAACGTTGCTGATTTTTCCTGGAAAATACACTAAAAATCTTACGAGCCGTTCCCGAGTAATCCCATCTTCTCCAAATTGGCCAAAAAAAAACGTTGCTGATTTTTCCTGGAAAATACACTAAAAATCTTACGAGCCGATCCCGAGTAATCCCATCTTCTCCAAATTAGCAAAAAAAAGCGTTGCTGATTTTTCCTGGAAAATATATTAAAAATTTTATGAGCCGTTCCCGAGTAATCACACCTTCTCCAAATTGGCAAAAAAAAAGCGTTGCTGATTTTTCCTGGAAAAAACACTAAAAATCTTACGAGCCGTTCCCGAGTAATCCCATCTTCTCCAAATTAGCAAAAAAAGCGTTGCTGATTTTTCCTGGAAAATACACTAAATATCCTACGAGCTGTTCCCGAGTAATCACAGCTTCTCCAAATTGGCCAAAAAAAGCGTTGTTGATTTTTCCTGGAAAATACACTAAAAATCCTACGAGCCATTCCCGAGTAATCACACCTTCTCCAAATTGGCCAAAAAAAGCGTTGCTAATTTTTCCTGAAAAATACACTAAAAAACCTACGAGCCGTTCCCGAGTAATCCCAACTTCTCCAAATTGGCCAAAAAAAGCGTTGCTGATTTTTCCTGGAAAATACACTAAAAATCCTACGAGCCGTTCCCGAGTAATCACACCTTCTCCAAATTGCCAAAAAAAAAGCGTTGCTGATTTTTCCTGGAAAATACACTAAAAATCCCACGAGCCGTTCCCGAGTAATCACACCTTCTCCAAATTGGCCAAAAAAAAGCGTTGTTGATTTTTCCTGGAAAATACACTAAAAATCCTACGAGCCGTTCCCGAGTAATCACACCTTCTCCGAATTGGCCAAAAAAAAGCGTTGCTGATTTTTCCTGGAAAATACACTAAAAATCTTACGAGCCGTTCCCGAGTAATCCCATCTTCTCCAAATTAGCAAAAAAAAGCGTTGCTGATTTTTCCTGGAAAATATATTAAAAATTTTATCAGCCGTTCCCGAGTAATCACACCTTCTCCAAATTGGCAAAAAAAAGCGTTGCTGATTTTTCCTGGAAAAAACATCAAAAATCTTACGAGCCGTTCCCGAGTAATCACACCTTCTCCAAATTGGCCAAAAAAAAGCGTTGCTGATTTTTCCTTGAAAATACACTAAAAAACCTACGAGCCGTTCCCAAGTAATCCCATCTTCTCCAAATTAGCAAAAAAAAAAGCGTTGCTGATTTTTCCTGGAAAATATATTAAAAATTTTATGAGCCGTTCCCGAGTAATCACACCTTCTCCAAATTGGCAAAAAAAAGCGTTGCTGATTTTTCCTGGAAAAAACACTAAAAATCTTACGAGCCGTTCCCGAGTAATCACACCTTCTCCAAATTGGCCAAAAAAAAGCGTTGCTGATTTTTCCTGGAAATTACACTAAAAATCCTACGAGCCGTTCCCGAGTAATCACACCTTCTCCAAATTGGCAAAAAAAAGCGTTGCTGATTTTTCCTGGAAAAAACACTAAAAATCTTACGAGCCGTTCCCGAGTAATCCCATCTTCTCCAAATTAGCAAAAAAGCGTTGCTGATTTTTCCTGGAAAATACACTAAAAATCCTACGAGCCGTTCCCGAGTAATCACAGCTTCTCCAAATTGGCCAAAAAAAGCGTTGTTGATTTTTCCTGGAAAATACACTAAAAATCCTACGAGCCATTCCCGAGTAATCACACCTTCTCCAAATTGGCCAAAAAAAGCGTTGCTAATTTTTCCTGAAAAATACACTAAAAAACCTACGAGCCGTTCCCGAGTAATCCCAACTTCTCCAAATTGGCCAAAAAAAGCGTTGCTGATTTTTCCTGGAAAATACACTAAAAATCCTACGAGCCGTTCCCGAGTAATCACACCTTCTCCAAATTGCCAAAAAAAAGCGTTGCTGATTTTTCCTGGAAAATACACTAAAAATCCCACGAGCCGTTCCCGAGTAATCACACCTTCTCCAAATTGGCCAAAAAAAAGCGTTGTTGATTTTTCCTGGAAAATACACTAAAAATCCTACGAGCCGTTCCCGAGTAATCACACCTTCTCCGAATTGGCCAAAAAAAAGCGTTGCTGATTTTTCCTGGAAAATACACTAAAAATCTTACGAGCCGTTCCCGAGTAATCCCATCTTCTCCAAATTAGCAAAAAAAAGCGTTGCTGATTTTTCCTGGAAAATATATTAAAAATTTTATCAGCCGTTCCCGAGTAATCACACCTTCTCCAAATTGGCAAAAAAAAGCGTTGCTGATTTTTCCTGGAAAAAACATCAAAAATCTTACGAGCCGTTCCCGAGTAATCACACCTTCTCCAAATTGGCCAAAAAAAAAGCGTTGCTGATTTTTCCTTGAAAATACACTAAAAAACCTACGAGCCGTTCCCAAGTAATCCCATCTTCTCCAAATTAGCAAAAAAAAAAGCGTTGCTGATTTTTCCTGGAAAATATATTAAAAATTTTATGAGCCGTTCCCGAGTAATCACACCTTCTCCAAATTGGCAAAAAAAAGCGTTGCTGATTTTTCCTGGAAAAAACACTAAAAATCTTACGAGCCGTTCCCGAGTAATCACACCTTCTCCAAATTGGCCAAAAAAAAGCGTTGCTTATTTTTCCTGGAAATTACACTAAAAATCCTACGAGCCGTTCCCGAGTAATCCCATCTTCTCCAAATTGGCCAAAAAAAAGCGTTGCTGATTTTTCCTGGAAAATATACTAAAAATCTTACGAGCCGTTCCCGAGTAATCCCATCTTCTCCAAATTGGCAAAAAAAAGCGTTGTTGATTTTTCCTGGAAAATACACTAAAAATCCTACGAGCCGTTCCCGAGTAATCACACCTTCTCCAAATTGGCCAAAAAAAGCGTTGTTGATTTTTCCTGGAAAATACACTAAAAATCCTACGAGCCGTTCCGAGTAATCACACCTTCTCCAAATTGGCCAAAAAAAGCGTTGCTGATTTTTCCTGGAAAATACACTAAAAAACCTACGAGCCGTTCCCGAGTAATCCCAACTTCTCCAAATTGGCCAAAAAAAAGCATTGCTGATTTTTCCTGGAAAATACACTAAAAATCCTACGAGCCGTTCCCGAGTAATCACACCTTCTCCAAATTGGCAAAAAAAAGCGTTGTTGATTTTTCCTGGAAAATACACTAAAAATCCTACGAGCCGTTACCGAGTAATCACACCTTCTCCAAATTGGCCAAAAAAAGCGTTGCTGATTTTTCCTGGAAAATACACTAAAAAACCTACGAGCCGTTCCCGAGTAATCACACCTTCTCCAAATTGGCAAAAAAAAAGCGTTGCTGATTTTTCCTGGAAAATACACTAAAAATCTTACGAGCCGTTCCCGAGTAATCACACCTTCTCCAAATTGGCCAAAAAAAAGCGTTGCTGATTTTTCCTGGAAAATACACTAAAAATCTTACGAGCCGTTCCCGAGTAATCCCATCTTCTCCAAATTGGCCAAAAAAAGCGTTGCTGATTTTTCCTGGAAAATACACTAAAAAACCTACGAGCCGTTCCCGAGTAATCCCAACTTCTCCAAATTGGCCAAAAAAAAAGCGTTGCTGATTTTTCCTGGAAAATACACTAAAAATCCTACGAGCCGTTCCCTAGTAATCACACCTTCTCCAAATTGCCAAAAAAAAACGTTGCTGATTTTTCCTGGAAAATACACTAAAAATCTTACGAGCCGTTCCCGAGTAATCACACCTTCTCCAAATTGGCCAAAAAAAAAGCGTTGCTGATTTTTCCTGGAAAATACACTAAAAATCCTACGAGCCGTTCCCGAGTAATCACACCTTCTCCAAATTGGCCAAAAAAAGCGTTCCTGATTTTTCTTGGAAAATACACTAAAAATCCTACGAGCCGTTCCCGAGTAATCCCAACTTCTCCAAATTGGCCAAAAAAAAGCATTGCTGATTTTTCCTGGAAAATACACTAAAAATCCTACGAGCCGTTCCCGAGTAATCCCATCTTCTCCAAATTGGCCAAAAAAAGCGTTGCTGATTTTTCCTGGAAAATACACTAAAAATCCTACGAGCCGTTCCCGAGTAATCACACCTTCTCCAAATTGCCAAAAAAAAGCGTTGCTGATTTTTCCTGGAAAATACACTAAAAATCCCACGAGCCGTTCCCGAGTAATCACACCTTCTCCAAATTGGCCAAAAAAAAGCGTTGTTGATTTTTCCTGGAAAATACACTAAAAATCCTACGAGCCGTTCCCGAGTAATCACACCTTCTCCAAATTGGCCAAAAAAAAGCGTTGCTGATTTTTCCTGGAAAATACACTAAAAATCTTACGAGCCGTTCCCGAGTAATCCCATCTTCTCCAAATTAGCAAAAAAAATCGTTGCTGATTTTTCCTGGAAAATATATTAAAAATTTTATGAGCCGTTCCCGAGTAATCACACCTTCTCCAAATTGGCAAAAAAAAGCGTTGCTGATTTTTCCTGGAAAAAACATCAAAAATCTTACGAGCCGTTCCCGAGTAATCCCATCTTCTCCGAATTGGCCAAAAAAAAGCGTTGCTGATTTTTCCTGGAAAATACACTAAAAATCCTACGAGCCGTTCCCGAGTAATCACACCTTCTCCAAATTGGCAAAAAAAAGCGTTGCTGATTTTTCCTGGAAAATACACTAAAAATCCTACGAGCCGTTCCCGAGTAATCACACCTTCTCCAAATTGTCCAAAAAAAAAGCGTTGCTGATTTTTCCTGGAAAATACACTAAAAATCCTACGAGCCGTTCCCGAGTAATCACACCTTCTCCAAATTGGCCAAAAAAAAGCGTTGCTGATTTTTCCTGGAAAATACACTAAAAATCCTACGAGCCGTTCCCGAGTAATCACACCTTCTCCAAATTGGCCAAAAAAAAGCGTTGCTGATTTTTCCTTGAAAATACACTAAAAAACCTACGAGCCGTTCCCAAGTAATCCCATCTTCTCCAAATTAGCAAAAAAAAAAAAGCGTTGCTGATTTTTCCTGGAAAATATATTAAAAATTTTATGAGCCGTTCCCGAGTAATCACACCTTCTCCAAATTGGCAAAAAAAAGCGTTGCTGATTTTTCCTGGAAAATACACTAAAAATCTTACGAGCCGTTCCCGAGTAATCCCATCTTCTCCAAATTAGCAAAAAAAAAGCGTTGCTGATTTTTCCTGGAAAATATATTAAAAATTTTATGAGCCGTTCCCGAGTAATCACACCTTCTCCAAATTGGCCAAAAAAAGCGTTGCTGATTTTTCCTGGAAAATACACTAAAAAACCTACGAGCCGTTCCCGAGTAATCACACCTTCTCCAAATTGGCAAAAAAAAAGCGTTGCTGATTTTTCCTGGAAAATACACTAAAAAACCTACGAGCCGTTCCCAAGTAATCCCATCTTCTCCAAATTAGCAAAAAAAAAAAAGCGTTGCTGATTTTTCCTGGAAAATATATTAAAAATTTTATGAGCCGTTCCCGAGTAATCACACCTTCTCCAAATTGGCCAAAAAAAGCGTTGCTGATTTTTCCTGGAAAATACACTAAAAAACCTACGAGCCGTTCCCGAGTAATCACACCTTCTCCAAATTGGCAAAAAAAAAGCGTTGCTGATTTTTCCTGGAAAATACACTAAAAATCTTACGAGCCGTTCCCGAGTAATCACACCTTCTCCAAATTGGCCAAAAAAAAGCGTTGCTGATTTTTCCTGGAAAATACACTAAAAATCTTACGAGCCGTTCCCGAGTAATCCCATCTTCTCCAAATTGGCCAAAAAAAGCGTTGCTGATTTTTCCTGGAAAATACACTAAAAAACCTACGAGCCGTTCCCGAGTAATCCCAACTTCTCCAAATTGGCCAAAAAAAAAGCGTTGCTGATTTTTCCTGGAAAATACACTAAAAATCCTACGAGCCGTTCCCTAGTAATCACACCTTCTCCAAATTGCCAAAAAAAAACGTTGCTGATTTTTCCTGGAAAATACACTAAAAATTCTACGAACCGTTCCCGAGTAATCACACCTTCTCCAAATTGGCCAAAAAAAAGCGTTGTTGATTATTCCTGGAAAATACACTAAAAATCCTACGAGCCGTTCCCGAGTAATCACACCTTCTCCAAATTGGCCAAAAAAAGCGTTCCTGATTTTTCTTGGAAAATACACTAAAAATCCTACGAGCCGTTCCCGAGTAATCCCAACTTCTCCAAATTGGCCAAAAAAAAGCATTGCTGATTTTTCCTGGAAAATACACTAAAAATCCTACGAGCCGTTCCCGAGTAATCCCATCTTCTCCAAATTGGCCAAAAAAAGCGTTGCTGATTTTTCCTGGAAAATACACTAAAAATCCTACGAGCCGTTCCCGAGTAATCACACCTTCTCCAAATTGCCAAAAAAAAGCGTTGCTGATTTTTCCTGGAAAATACACTAAAAATCCCACGAGCCGTTCCCGAGTAATCACACCTTCTCCAAATTGGCCAAAAAAAAGCGTTGTTGATTTTTCCTGGAAAATACACTAAAAATCCTACGAGCCGTTCCCGAGTAATCACACCTTCTCCAAATTGGCCAAAAAAAAGCGTTGCTGATTTTTCCTGGAAAATACACTAAAAATCTTACGAGCCGTTCCCGAGTAATCCCATCTTCTCCAAATTAGCAAAAAAAATCGTTGCTGATTTTTCCTGGAAAATATATTAAAAATTTTATGAGCCGTTCCCGAGTAATCACACCTTCTCCAAATTGGCAAAAAAAAGCGTTGCTGATTTTTCCTGGAAAAAACATCAAAAATCTTACGAGCCGTTCCCGAGTAATCCCATCTTCTCCGAATTGGCCAAAAAAAAGCGTTGCTGATTTTTCCTGGAAAATACACTAAAAATCCTACGAGCCGTTCCCGAGTAATCACACCTTCTCCAAATTGGCAAAAAAAAGCGTTGCTGATTTTTCCTGGAAAATACACTAAAAATCCTACGAGCCGTTCCCGAGTAATCACACCTTCTCCAAATTGTCCAAAAAAAAAAGCGTTGCTGATTTTTCCTGGAAAATACACTAAAAATCCTACGAGCCGTTCCCGAGTAATCCCATCTTCTCCAAATTAGCAAAAAAAAGCGTAGCTGATTTTTCCTGGAAAATATATTAAAAATTTTATCAGCCGTTCCCGAGTAATCACACCTTCTCCAAATTAGCAAAAAAAAGCGTTGTTGATTTTTCCTGGAAAATACACTAAAAATCCTACGAGCCGTTCCCGAGTAATCACACCTTCTCCAAATTGGCCAAAAAAAGCGTTGCTGATTTTTCCTGGAAAATACACTAAAAAACCTACGAGCCGTTCCCGAGTAATCACACCTTCTCCAAATTGGCAAAAAAAAGCGTTGCTGATTTTTCCTGGAAAATACACTAAAAATCTTACGAGCCGTTCCCGAGTAATCCCATCTTCTCCAAATTAGCAAAAAAAAGCGTTGCTGATTTTTCCTGGAAAATATATTAAAAATTTTATGAGCCGTTCCCGAGTAATCACACCTTCTCCAAATTGGCAAAAAAAAGCGTTGCTGATTTTTCCTGGAAAAAACACTAAAAATCTTACGAGCCGTTCCCGAGTAATCCCATCTTCTCCAAATTAGCAAAAAAAAGCGTTGCTGATTTTTCCTGGAAAATACACTAAAAATCCTACGAGCCGTTCCCTAGTAATCACACCTTCTCCAAATTGCCAAAAAAAACGTTGCTGATTTTTCCTGGAAAATACACTAAAAATTCTACGAACCGTTCCCGAGTAATCACACCTTCTCCAAATTGGCAAAAAAAAGCGTTGCTGATTTTTCCTGGAAAATACACTAAAAATCTTACGAGCCGTTCCCGAGTAATCCCATCTTCTCCAAATTAGCAAAAAAAAAGCGTTGCTGATTTTTCCTGGAAAATACACTAAAAATCTTACGAGCCGTTCCCGAGTAATCACACCTTCTCCAAATTGGCAAAAAAAAGCGTTGCTGATTTTTCCTGGAAAAAACACTAAAAATCTTACGAGCCGTTCCCGAGTAATCCCAACTTCTCCAAATTGGCCAAAAAAAAAGCGTTGCTGATTTTTCCTGGAAAATACACTAAAAATCTTACGAGCCGTTCCCGAGTAATCCCATCTTCTCCAAATTAGCAAAAAAAAGCGTTGCTGATTTTTCCTGGAAAATATATTAAAAATTTTATCAGCCGTTCCCGAGTAATCACACCTTCTCCAAATTAGCAAAAAAAAAGCGTTGTTGATTTTTCCTGGAAAATACACTAAAAATCCTACGAGCCGTTCCCGAGTAATCACACCTTCTCCAAATTGGCCAAAAAAAGCGTTGCTGATTTTTCCTGGAAAATACACTAAAAAACCTACGAGCCGTTCCCGAGTAATCACACCTTCTCCAAATTGGCAAAAAAAAAAGCGTTGCTGATTTTTCCTGGAAAATACACTAAAAATCTTACGAGCCGTTCCCGAGTAATCACACCTTCTCCAAATTGGCCAAAAAAAAGCGTTGCTGATTTTTCCTGGAAAATACACTAAAAATCTTACGAGCCGTTCCCGAGTAATCCCATCTTCTCCAAATTGGCCAAAAAAAGCGTTGCTGATTTTTCCTGGAAAATACACTAAAAAACCTACGAGCCGTTCCCGAGTAATCCCAACTTCTCCAAATTGGCCAAAAAAAAAGCGTTGCTGATTTTTCCTGGAAAATACACTAAAAATCCTACGAGCCGTTCCCTAGTAATCACACCTTCTCCAAAGTACCAAAAAAAAACGTTGCTGATTTTTCCTGGAAAATACACTAAAAATTCTACGAACCGTTCCCGAGTAATCACACCTTCTCCAAATTGGCCAAAAAAAAGCGTTGTTGATTATTCCTGGAAAATACACTAAAAATCCTACGAGCCGTTCCCGAGTAATCACACCTTCTCCAAATTGGCCAAAAAAAGCGTTCCTGATTTTTCTTGGAAAATACACTAAAAATCCTACGAGCCGTTCCCGAGTAATCCCAACTTCTCCAAATTGGCCAAAAAAAAGCGTTGCTGATTTTTCCTGGAAAATACACTAAAAATCCTACGAGCCGTTCCCGAGTAATCCCATCTTCTCCAAATTGGCCAAAAAAAGCGTTGCTGATTTTTCCTGGAAAATACACTAAAAATCCTACGAGCCGTTCCCGAGTAATCACACCTTCTCCAAATTGCCAAAAAAAAGCGTTGCTGATTTTTCCTGGAAAATACACTAAAAATCCCACGAGCCGTTCCCGAGTAATCACACCTTCTCCAAATTGGCCAAAAAAAAGCGTTGTTGATTTTTCCTGGAAAATACACTAAAAATCCTACGAGCCGTTCCCGAGAAATCACACCTTCTCCAAATTGGCCAAAAAAAAAGCGTTGCTGATTTTTCCTGGAAAATACACTAAAAATCTTACGAGCCGTTCCCGAGTAATCCCATCTTCTCCAAATTAGCAAAAAAAATCGTTGCTGATTTTTCCTGGAAAATATATTAAAAATTTTATGAGCCGTTCCCGAGTAATCACACCTTCTCCAAATTGGCAAAAAAAAGCGTTGCTGATTTTTCCTGGAAAAAACATCAAAAATCTTACGAGCCGTTCCCGAGTAATCCCATCTTCTCCGAATTGGCCAAAAAAAAGCGTTGCTGATTTTTCCTGGAAAATACACTAAAAATCCTACGAGCCGTTCCCGAGTAATCACACCTTCTCCAAATTGGCAAAAAAAAGCGTTGCTGATATTTCCTGGAAAATACACTAAAAATCCTACGAGCCGTTCCCGAGTAATCACACCTTCTCCAAATTGTCCAAAAAAAAAGCGTTGCTGATTTTTCCTGGAAAATACACTAAAAATCCTACGAGCCGTTCCCGGGTAATCACACCTTCTCCAAATTGGCCAAAAAAAAGCGTTGCTGATTTTTCCTGGAAAATACACTAAAAATCCTACGAGCCGTTCCCGAGTAATCACACCTTCTCCAAATTGGCCAAAAAAAAAGCGTTGCTGATTTTTCCTTGAAAATACACTAAAAAACCTACGAGCCGTTCCCAAGTAATCCCATCTTCTCCAAATTAGCAAAAAAAAAAGCGTTGCTGATTTTTCCTGGAAAATATATTAAAAATTTTATGAGCCGTTCCCGAGTAATCACACCTTCTCCAAATTGGCAAAAAAAAGCGTTGCTGATTTTTCCTGGAAAATACACTAAAAATCTTACGAGCCGTTCCCGAGTAATCCCATCTTCTCCAAATTAGCAAAAAAAAGCGTTGCTGATTTTTCCTGGAAAATATATTAAAAATTTTATGAGCCGTTCCCGAGTAATCACGCCTTCTCCAAATTGGCAAAAAAAAGCGTTGCTGATTTTTCCTGGAAAAAACACTAAAAATCTTACGAGCCGTTCCCGAGTAATCCCATCTTCTCCAAATTAGCAAAAAAAAGCGTTGCTGATTTTTCCTGGAAAATACACTAAAAATCCTACGAGCCGTTCCCGAGTAATCACAGCTTCTCCAAATTGGCCAAAAAAAGCGTTGTTGATTTTTCATGGAAAATACACTAAAAATCCTACGAGCCATTCCCGAGTAATCACACCTTCTCCAAATTGGCCAAAAAAAGCGTTGCTGATTTTTCCTGAAAAATACACTAAAAAACCTACGAGCCGTTCCCGAGTAATCCCAACTTCTCCAAATTGGCCAAAAAAAAGCGTTGCTGATTTTTCCTGGAAAATACACTAAAAATCCTACGAGCCGTTCCCGAGTAATCACACCTTCTCCAAATTGCCAAAAAAAAAGCGTTGCTGATTTTTCCTGGAAAATACACTAAAAATCGCACGAGCCGTTCCCGAGTAATCACACCTTCTCCAAATTGGCCAAAAAAAAGCGTTGTTGATTTTTCCTGGAAAATACACTAAAAATCCTACGAGCCGTTCCCGAGTAATCACACCTTCTCCAAATTGGCCAAAAAAAAGCGTTGCTGATTTTTCCTGGAAAATACACTAAAAATCTTACGACCCGTTCCCGAGTAATCCCATCTTCTCCAAATTAGCAAAAAAAAGCGTTGCTGATTTTTCCTGGAAAATATATTAAAAATTTTATCAGCCGTTCCCGAGTAATCACACCTTCTCCAAATTGGCAAAAAAAAAGCGTTGCTGATTTTTCCTGGAAAAAACATCAAAAATCTTACGAGCCGTTCCCGAGTAATCACACCTTCTCCAAATTGGCCAAAAAAAAGCGTTGCTGATTTTTCCTTGAAAATACACTAAAAAGCCTACGAGCCGTTCCCAAGTAATCCCATCTTCTCCAAATTAGCAAAAAAAAAGCGTTGCTGATTTTTCCTGGAAAATATATTAAAAATTTTATGAGCCGTTCCCGAGTAATCACACCTTCTCCAAATTGGCAAAAAAAAGCGTTGCTGATTTTTCCTGGAAATTACACTAAAAACCTACGAGCCGTTCCCGAGTAATCACACCTTCTCCAAATTGGCCAAAAAAAAGCGTTGCTGATTTTTCCTGGAAATTACACTAAAAATCCTACGAGCCGTTCCCGAGTAATCCCATCTTCTCCAAATTGGCCAAAAAAAAGCGTTGCTGATTTTTCCTGGAAAATATACTAAAAATCTTACGAGCCGTTCCCGAGTAATCCCATCTTCTCCAAATTGGCAAAAAAAAGCGTTGTTGATTTTTCCTGGAAAATACACTAAAAATCCTACGAGCCGTTCCCGAGTAATCACACCTTCTCCAAATTGGCCAAAAAAAGCGTTGTTGATTTTTCCTGGAAAATACACTAAAAATCCTACGAGCCGTTCCCGAGTAATCACACCTTCTCCAAATTGGCCAAAAAAAGCGTTGCTGATTTTTCCTGGAAAATACACTAAAAAACCTACGAGCCGTTCCCGAGTAATCCCAACTTCTCCAAATTGGCCAAAAAAAATCGTTGCTGATTTTTCCTGGAAAATACATTAAAAATCCTACGAGCCGTTCCCGAGTAATCACACCTTCTCCAAATTGGCAAAAAAAAAAAGCGTTGTTGATTTTTCCTGGAAAATACACTAAAAATCCTACGAGCCGTTCCCGAGTAATCACACCTTCTCCAAATTGGCCAAAAAAAGCGTTGCTGATTTTTCCTGGAAAATACACTAAAAAACCTACGAGCCGTTCCCGAGTAATCACACCTTCTCCAAATTGGCAAAAAAAAGCGTTGCTGATTTTTCCTGGAAAATACACTAAAAATCTTACGAGCCGTTCCCGAGTAATCACACCTTCTCCAAATTGGCCAAAAAAAAGCGTTGCTGATTTTTCTTGGAAAATACACTAAAAATCTTACGAGCCGTTCCCGAGTAATCCCATCTTCTCTAAATTGGCCAAAAAAAGCGTTGCTGATTTTTCCTGGAAAATACACTAAAAAACCTACGAGCCGTTCCTGAGTAATCCCAACTTCTCCGAATTGGCCAAAAAAAAGCGTTGCTGATTTTTCCTGGAAAATACACTAAAAATCCTACGAGCCGTTCCCGAGTAATCACACCTTCTCCAAATTGCCAAAAAAAAAAACGTTGCTGATTTTTCCTGGAAAATTCACTAAAAATTCTACGAACCGTTCCCGAGTAATCACACCTTCTCCAAATTGGCCAAAAAAAAGCGTTGTTGATTATTCCTGGAAAATACACTAAAAATCCTACGAGCCGTTCCCGAGTAATCACACCTTCTCCAAATTGGCCAAAAAAAGCGTTCCTGATTTTTCTTGGAAAATACACTAAAAATCCTACGAGCCGTTCCCGAGTAACCCCAACTTCTCCAAATTGGCCAAAAAAAAGCGTTGCTGATTTTTCCTGGAAAATACACTAAAAATCCTACGAGCCGTTCCCGAGTAATCCCATCTTCTCCAAATTGGCCAAAAAAAGCGTTGCTGATTTTTCCTGGAAAATACACTAAAAATCCTACGAGCCGTTCCCGAGTAATCACACCTTCTCCAAATTGCCAAAAAAAAAGCGTTGCTGATTTTTTCTGGAAAATACACTAAAAATCCCACGAGCCGTTCCCGAGTAATCACACCTTCTCCAAATTGGCCAAAAAAAAGCGTTGTTGATTTTTCCTGGAAAATACACTAAAAATCCTACGAGCCGTTCCCGAGTAATCACACCTTCTCCAAATTGGCAAAAAAAAAGCGTTGCTGATTTTTCCTGGAAAATACACTAAAAATCTTACGAGCCGTTCCCGAGTAATCCCATCTTCTCCAAATTAGCAAAAAAAATCGTTGCTGATTTTTCCTGGAAAATATATTAAAAATTTTATGAGCCGTTCCCGAGTAATCACACCTTCTCCAAATTGGCAAAAAAAAGCGTTGCTGATTTTTCCTGGAAAAAACATCAAAAATCTTACGAGCCGTTCCCGAGTAATCCCATCTTCTCCGAATTGGCCAAAAAAAAGCGTTGCTGATTTTTCCTGGAAAATACACTAAAAATCCTACGAGCCGTTCCCGAGTAATCACACCTTCTCCAAATTGGCAAAAAAAGCGTTGCTGATTTTTCCTGGAAAATACACTAAAAATCCTACGAGCCGTTCCCGAGTAATCACACCTTCTCCAAATTGGCCAAAAAAAAAGCGTTGCTGATTTTTCCTGGAAAATACACTAAAAATCCTACGAGCCGTTCCCGAGTAATCACACCTTCTCCAAATTGGCCAAAAAAAAGCGTTGCTGATTTTTCCTGGAAAATACACTAAAAATCCTACGAGCCGTTCCCGAGTAATCACACCTTCTCCAAATTGGCCAAAAAAACGTTGCTGATTTTTCCTGGAAATTACACTAAAAATCCTACGAGCCGTTCCCGAGTAATCCCATCTTCTCCAAATTGGCCAAAAAAAAGCGTTGCTGATTTTTCCTGGAAAATACACTAAAAATCCTACGAGCCGTTCCCGAGTAATCCCATCTTCTCCAAATTAGCAAAAAAAAAGCGTTGCTGATTTTTCCTGGAAAATACACTAAAAATCCTACGAGCCGTTCCCGAGTAATCCCATCTTCTCCAAATTAGCAAAAAAAAAGCGTTGCTGATTTTTCCTGGAAAATATATTAAAAGTTTTATGAGCCGTTCCCGAGTAATCACACCTTCTCCAAATTGGCAAAAAAAAGCGTTGCTGATTTTTCCTGGAAAATACACTAAAAATTCTACGAGCCGTTCCCGAGTAATCACACCTTCTCCAAATTGCCAAAAAAAAGCGTTGCTGATTTTTCCTGGAAAATACACTAAAAATCCCACGAGCCGTTCCCGAGTAATCACACCTTCTCCAAATTGGCCAAAAAAAAGCGTTGTTGATTTTTCCTGGAAAATACACTAAAAAACCTACGAGCCGTTCCCGAGTAGTCACACCTTCTCCAAATTGGCCAAAAAAAAAAGCGTTGCTGATTTTTCCTGGAAAATACACTTAAAATCCTACGAGCCGTTCCCGAGTAATCACACCTTCTCCAAATTGGCCAAAAAAAAGCGTTGCTGATTTTTCCTGGAAAATACACTAAAAATCTTACGGGCCGTTCCCGAGTAATCCCATCTTCTCCAAATTGGCCAAAAAAAAGCGTTTCTGATTTTTCCTGGAAAATACACTAAAAATTCTACGAGCCGTTCCCGAGTAATCACACCTTCTCCAAATTGGCCAAAAAAAAGCGTTGTTGATTTTTCCTGAAAAATACACTAAAAAACCTACGAGCCGTTCCCGAGTAATCACACCTTCTCCAAATTGGCCAAAAAAAAGCGTTGCTGATTTTTCCTGGAAAATACACTTAAAATCCTTCGAGCCGTTCCCGAGTAATCCCATCTTCTCCAAATTGGTCAAAAAAAGCGTTGCTGATTTTTCCTGGAAAATACACTAAAAATCCTACGAGCCGTTCCCGAGTAATCCCATCTTCTCCAAATTGGCCAAAAAAAAGCGTTGCTGATTTTTCCTGGAAATTACACTAAAAATCCTACGAGCCGTTCCCGAGTAATCCCATCTTCTCCAAATTGGCCAAAAAAAAGCGTTGCTGATTTTTCCTTGAAAATACACTAAAAAACCTACGAGCCGTTCTTAAGTAATCCCATCTTCTCCAAATTAGCAAAAAAAAAAAGCGTTGCTGATTTTTCCTGGAAAATATATTAAAAATTTTATGAGCCGTTCCCGAGTAATCACACCTTCTCCAAATTGGCAAAAAAAAGCGTTGCTGATTTTTCCTGGAAAATACACTTAAAATCCTACGAGCCGTTCCCGAGTAATCCCATCTTCTCCAAATTGGCCAAAAAAAAGCGTTGCTGATTTTTCCTGGAAAATACACTTAAAATCCTACGAGCCGTTCCCGAGTAATCCCATCTTCTCCAAATTGGCCAAAAAAAAGCGTTGCTGATTTTTCCTTGAAAATACACTAAAAAACCTACGAGCCGTTCCCGAGTAATCCCATCTTCTCCAAATTGGCCAAAAAAAAGCGTTGCTGATTTTTCCTGGAAAATACACTTAAAATCCTACGAGCCGTTCCCGAGTAATCACACCTTCTCCAAATTGGCCAAAAAAAAGCGTTGCTGATTTTTCCTGGAAAATACACTAAAAATCTTACGGGCCGTTCCCGAGTAATCCCATCTTCTCCAAATTGGCCAAAAAAAAGCGTTTCTGATTTTTCCTGGAAAATACACTAAAAATTTTATGAGCCGTTCCCGAGTAATCACACCTTCTCCAAATTGGCAAAAAAAAGCGTTGCTGATTTTTCCTGGAAAGTACACTTAAAATCCTACGAGCCGTTCCCGAGTAATCCCATCTTCTCCAAATTGGCCAAAAAAAAGCGTTGCTGATTTTTCCTTGAAAATACACTAAAAAACCTACGAGCCGTTCCCAAGTAATCCCATCTTCTCCAAATTGGCCAAAAAAAAGCGTTGCTGATTTTTCCTTGAAAATACACTAAAAAACCTACGAGCCGTTCCCAAGTAATCCCATCTTCTCCAAATTAGCAAAAAAAAAAGCGTTGCTGATTTTTCCTGGAAAATATATTAAAAATTTTATCAGCCGTTCCCGAGTAATCACACCTTCTCCAAATTGGCAAAAAAAAAGCGTTGCTGATTTTTCCTGGAAAATACACTTAAAATCCTACGAGCCGTTCCCGAGTAATCCCATCTTCTCCAAATTGGCCAAAAAAAAGCGTTGCTGATTTTTCCTGGAAAATACACTTAAAATCCTACGAGCCGTTCCCGAGTAATCACACCTTCTCCAAATTGGCCAAAAAAAAGCGTTGCTGATTTTTCCTGGAAAATACACTAAAAATCTTACGGGCCGTTCCCGAGTAATCCCATCTTCTCCAAATTGGCCAAAAAAAAGCGTTTCTGATTTTTCCTGGAAAATACACTAAAAATTTTATGAGCCGTTCCCGAGTAATCACACCTTCTCCAAATTGGCAAAAAAAAGCGTTGCTGATTTTTCCTGGAAAATACACTTAAAATCCTACGAGCCGTTCCCGAGTAATCCCATCTTCTCCAAATTGGCCAAAAAAAAGCGTTGCTGATTTTTCCTTGAAAATACACTAAAAAACCTACGAGCCGTTCCCAAGTAATCCCATCTTCTCCAAATTAGCAAAAAAAAAAAGCGTTGCTGATTTTTCCTGGAAAATATATTAAAAATTTTATGAGCCGTTCCCGAGTAATCACACCTTCTCCAAATTGGCAAAAAAAAGCGTTGCTGATTTTTCCTGGAAAATACACTAAAAATTCTACGAACCGTTCCCGAGTAATCACACCTTCTCCAAATTGGCCAAAAAAAAGCGTTGTTGATTATTCCTGGAAAATACACTAAAAATCCTACGAGCCGTTCCCGAGTAATCACACCTTCTCCAAATTGGCCAAAAAAAGCGTTCCTGATTTTTCTTAGAAATTACACTAAAAATCCTACGAGCCGTTCCCGAGTAATCCCAACTTCTCCAAATTGGCCAAAAAAAAGCGTTGCTGATTTTTCCTGGAAAATACACTAAAAATCCTACGAGCCGTTCCCGAGTAATCCCATCTTCTCCAAATTGGCCAAAAAAAGCTTTGCTGATTTTTCCTGGAAAATACACTAAAAATCCTACGAGCCGTTCCCGAGTAATCCCATCTTCTCCAAATTGGCAAAAAAAAACCTTGCTGATTTTTCCTGGAAAATACACTAAAAATCTTACGAGCCGTTCCCGAGTAATCCCATCTTCTCCAAATTGGCCAAAAAATAGCGTTTCTGATTTTTCCTGGAAAATACACTAAAAATTCTACGAGCCGTTCCCGAGTAATCATACCTTCTCCAAATTGGCCAAAAAAAAAGCGTTGTTGATTTTTCCTGGAAAATACACTAAAAATCTTACGAGCCGTTCCGGAGTAATCACACCTTCTCCAAATTGGCCAAAAAAAGCGTTGCTGATTTTTCCTGGAAAATACACTAAAAATCCTACGAGCCGTTCCCGAGTAATCACACCTTCTCCAAATTGGCCAAAAAAAAAGCGTTGCTGATTTTTCCTGGAAAATACACTAAAAATCCTAAGAGCCGTTCCCGAGTAATCACACCTTCTCCAAATTGGCCAAAAAAAAGCGTTGCTGATTTTTCCTGGAAAATACACTAAAAATCTTACGAGCCGTTCCCGAGTAATCCCATCTTCTCCAAATTGGCCAAAAAAAAGCGTTTCTGATTTTTCCTGGAAAATACACTAAAAATTCTACGAGCCGTTCCCGAGTAATCATACCTTCTCCAAATTGGCCAAAAAAAGCGTTGCTGATTTTTCCTGGAAAATACACTAAAAATTCTACGAGCCGTTCCCGAGTAATCACACCTTCTCCAAATTGGCCAAAAAAAAGCGTTGCTGATTTTTCCTGGAAAATACACTAAAAATCTTACGAGCCGTTCCCGAGTAATCCCATCTTCTCCAAATTGGCCAAAAAAAAGCGTTTCTGATTTTTCCTGGAAAATACACTAAAAATTCTACGAGCCGTTCCCGAGTAATCATACCTTCTCCAAATTGGCCAAAAAAAAGCGTTGTTGATTTTTCCTGGAAAATACACTAAAAATCTTACGAGCCGTTCCGGAGTAATCACACCTTCTCCAAATTGGCCAAAAAAAGCGTTGCTGATTTTTCCTGGAAAATACACTAAAAATCTTACGAGCCGTTCCCGAGTAATCCCATCTTCTCCAAATTGGCCAAAAAAAAAGCGTTGCTGATTTTTCCTGGAAAATATATTAAAAGTTTTATGAGCCGTTCCCGAGTAATCACACCTTCTCCGAATTGGCCAAAAAAAAGCGTTGCTGATTTTTCCTGGAAAATACACTAAAAATCTTACGAGCCATTCCCGAGTAATCCCATCTTCTCCAAATTGGCCAAAAAAAAGCGTTGCTGATTTTTCCTGGAAAATACACTAAAAATCCTACGAGCCGTTCCCGAGTAATCACACCTTCTCCAAATTGGCCAAAAAAAGCGTTGCTGATTTTTCCTGGAAAATACACTAAAAATCTTACGAGCGGTTCCCGAGTAATCCCATCTTCTCCAAATTAGCAAAAAAAAGCGTTGCTGATTTTTCCTGGAAAATATATTAAAAATTTTATGAGCCGTTCCTGAGTAATCACACCTTCTCCAAATTGGAAAAAAAAAGCGTTGCTGATTTTTCCTGGAAAAAACATCAAAAATCTTACGAGCCGTTCCCGAGTAATCACACCTTCTCCAAATTGGCCAAAAAAAAGCGTTGCTGATTTTTCCTTGAAAATACACTAAAAAACCTACGAGCCGTTCCCAAGTAATCCCATCTTCTCCAAATTAGCAAAAAAAAAGCGTTGCTGATTTTTCCTGGAAAATATATTAAAAATCCTACGAGCCGTTCCCGAGTAATCCCATCTTCTCCAAATTGGCCAAAAAAAGCGTTGCTGATTTTTCCTGGAAAATACACTAAAAATCCTACGAGCCGTTCCCGAGTAATCCCATCTTCTCCAAATTGGCCAAAAAAAAGCGTTGCTGATTTTTCCTGGAAATAACACTAAAAATCCTACGAGCCGTTCCCGAGTAACCCCAACTTCTCCAAATTGGCCAAAAAAAAGCGTTGCTGATTTTTCCTGGAAAATACACTAAAAATCCTACGAGCCGTTCCCGAGTAATCCCATCTTCTCCAAATTGGCCAAAAAAAGCGTTGCTGATTTTTCCTGGAAAATACACTAAAAATCCTACGAGCCGTTCCCGAGTAATCACACCTTCTCCAAATTGGCAAAAAAAAGCGTTGCTGATTTTTCCTGGAAAATACACTTAAAATCCTACGAGCCGTTCCCGAGTAATCCCATCTTCTCCAAATTGGCCAAAAAAAAGCGTTGCTGATTTTTCCTTGAAAATACACTAACAAACCTACGAGCCGTTCCCAAGTAATCCCATCTTCTCCAAATTAGCAAAAAAAAGCGTTGCTGATTTTTCCTGGAAAATATATTAAAAATTTTATGAGCCGTTCTTGAGTAATCACACCTTCTCCAAATTGGCAAAAAAAAGCGTTGCTGATTTTTCCTGGAAAATACACTAAAAATTCTACGAACCGTTCCCGAGTAATCACACCTTCTCCAAATTGGCCAAAAGAAGCGTTGTTGATTATTCCTGGAAAATACACTAAAAATCCTACGAGCCGTTCCCGAGTAATCACACCTTCTATAAATTGGCCAAAAAAAGCGTTCCTGATTTTTCTTGGAAATTACACTAAAAATCCTACGAGCCGTTCCCGAGTAATCCCAACTTCTCCAAATTGGCCAAAAAAAAGCGTTGCTGATTTTTCCTGGAAAATACACTAAAAATCCTACGAGCCGTTCCCGAGTAATCCCATCTTCTCCAAATTGGGCAAAAAAAGCGTTGCTGATTTTTCCTGGAAAATACACTAAAAATCCTACGAGCCGTTCCCGAGTAATCACACCTTCTCCAAATTGCCAAAAAAAAGCGTTGATGATTTTTCCTGGAAAATACACTAAAAATCCCACGAGCCGTTCCCGAGTAATCACACCTTCTCCAAATTGGCCAAAAAAAAGCGTTGTTGATTTTTCCTGGAAAATACACTGAAAATCCTACGAGCCGTTCCCGAGTAATCACGCCTTCTCCAAATTGGCCAAAAAAAAGCGTTGCTGATTTTTCCTGGAAAATACACTAAAAATCTTACGAGCCGTTCCCGAGTAATCCCATCTTCTCCAAATTAGCAAAAAAAAGCGTTGCTGATTTTTCCTGGAAAATATATTAAAAATTTTATGAGCCGTTCCCGAGTAATCACACCTTCTCCAAATTGGCAAAAAAAAGCGTTGCTGATTTTTCCTGGAAAAAACATCAAAAATCTTACGAGCCGTTCCCGAGTAATCCCATCTTCTCCGAATTGGCCAAAAAAAAGCGTTGCTGATTTTTCCTGGAAAATACACTAAAAATCCTACGAGCCGTTCCCGAGTAATCACACCTTCTCCAAATTGGCAAAAAAAAGCGTTGCTGATTTTTCCTGGAAAATACACTAAAAATCCTACGAGCCGTTCCCGAGTAATCACACCTTCTCCAAATTAGCAAAAAAAAAGCGTTGCTGATTTTTCCTGGAAAATATATTAAAAATCCTACGAGCCGTTCCCGAGTAATCCCATCTTCTCCAAATTGGCCAAAAAAAGCGTTGCTGATTTTTCCTGGAAAATACACTAAAAATCCTACGAGCCGTTCCCGAGTAATCCCATCTTCTCCAAATTGGCCAAAAAAAAGCGTTGCTGATTTTTCCTGGAAATTACACTAAAAATCCTACGAGCCGTTCCCGAGTAATCCCATCTTCTCCAAATTGGCCAAAAAAAAGCGTTGCTGATTTTTCCTTGAAAATACACTAAAAAACCTACGAGCCGTTCCCAAGTAATCCCATCTTCTCCAAATTAGCAAAAAAAAAAGCGTTGCTGATTTTTCCTGGAAAATATATTAAAAATATAATGAGCCGTTCCCGAGTAATCACACCTTCTCCAAATTGGCAAAAAAAAGCGTTGCTGATTTTTCCTGGAAAATACACTTAAAATCCTACGAGCCGTTCCCGAGTAATCCCATCTTCTCCAAATTGGCCAAAAAAAAGCGTTGCTGATTTTTCCTTGAAAATACACTAAAAAACCTACGAGCCGTTCCCAAGTAATCCCATCTTCTCCAAATTAGCAAAGAAAAAGCGTTGCTGATTTTTCCTGGAAAATATATTAAAAATTTTATGAGCCGTTCTTGAGTAATCACACCTTCTCCAAATTGGCAAAAAAAAGCGTTGCTGATTTTTCCTGGAAAATACACTAAAAATTCTACGAACCGTTCCCGAGTAATCACACCTTCTCCAAATTGGCCAAAAAAAGCGTTGTTGATTATTCCTGGAAAATACACTAAAAATCCTACGAGCCGTTCCCGAGTAATCACACCTTCTCCAAATTGGCCAAAAAAAGCGTTCCTGATTTTTCTTGGAAATTACACTAAAAATCCTACGAGCCGTTCCCGAGTAATCCCAACTTCTCCAAATTGGCCAAAAAAAAGCGTTGCTGATTTTTCCTGGAAAATACACTAAAAATCCTACGAGCCGTTCCCGAGTAATCCCATCTTCTCCAAATTGGCCAAAAAAAGCGTTGCTGATTTTTCCTGGAAAATACACTAAAAATCCTACGAGCCGTTCCCGAGTAATCACACCTTCTCCAAATTGCCAAAAAAAAAGCGTTGCTGATTTTTCCTGGAAAATACACTAAAAATCCCACGAGCCGTTCCCGAGTAATCACACCTTCTCCAAATTGGCCAAAAAAAAGCGTTGTTGATTTTTCCTGGAAAATACACTGAAAATCCTACGAGCCGTTCCCGAGTAATCACGCCTTCTCCAAATTGGCCAAAAAAAAGCGTTGCTGATTTTTCCTGGAAAATACACTAAAAATCTTACGAGCCGTTCCCGAGTAATCCCATCTTCTCCAAATTAGCAAAAAAAAGCGTTGCTGATTTTTCCTGGAAAATATATTAAAAATTTTATGAGCCGTTCCCGAGTAATCACACCTTCTCCAAATTGGCAAAAAAAAGCGTTGCTGATTTTTCCTGGAAAAAACATCAAAAATCTTACGAGCCGTTCCCGAGTAATCCCATCTTCTCCGAATTGGCCAAAAAAAAGCGTTGCTGATTTTTCCTGGAAAATACACTAAAAATCCTACGAGCCGTTCCCGAGTAATCACACCTTCTCCAAATTGGCCAAAAAAAAGCGTTGCTGATTTTTCCTGGAAATTACACTAAAAATCCTACGAGCCGTTCCCAAGTAATCCCATCTTCTCCAAATTGGCCAAAAAAAAGCGTTGCTGATTTTTCCTGGAAAATACACTAAAAATCCTACGAGCCGTTCCCGAGTAATCCCATCTTCTCCAAATTACCAAAAAAAAAGCGTTGCTGATTTTTCCTGGAAAATATATTAAAAGTTTTATGAGCCGTTCCCGAGTAATCACACCTTCTCCAAATTGGCAAAAAAAAGCGTTGCTGATTTTTCCTGGAAAATACACTAAAAATCCTACGAGCCGTTCCCGAGTAATCACACCTTCTCCAAATTGCCAAAAAAAGCGTTGCTGATTTTTCCTGGAAAATACACTAAAAATCCCACGAGCCGTTCCCGAGTAATCACACCTTCTCCAAATTGGCCAAAAAAAAGCGTTGTTGATTTTTCCTGGAAAATACACTAAAAATCCTACGAGCCGTTCCCGAGTAATCACACCTTCTCCAAATTGGCCAAAAAAAAGCGTTGCTGATTTTTCCTGGAAAATACACTAAAAATCCTACGAGCCGTTCCCGAGTAATCCCATCTTCTCCAAATTAGCAAAAAAAAAGCGTTGCTGATTTTTCCTGGAAAATATATTAAAAGTTTTATGAGCCGTTCCCAAGTAATCCCATCTTCTCCAAATTAGCAAAAAAAAAAGCGTTGCTGATTTTTCCTGGAAAATATATTAAAAGTTTTATGAGCCGTTCCCGAGTAATCCCATCTTCTCCGAATTGGCCAAAAAAAAGCGTTGCTGATTTTTCCTGGAAAATACACTAAAAATCTTACGAGCCATTCCCGAGTAATCACACCTTCTCCAAATTGGCAAAAAAAAAAGCGTTGCTGATTTTTCCTGGAAAATACACTAAAAATCTTACGAGCCGTTCCCGAGTAATCACACCTTCTCCAAATTGGCCAAAAAAAGCGTTGCTGATTTTTCCTGGAAAAAACACTAAAAATCTTACGAGCCGTTCCCGAGTAATCACACCTTCTCCAAATTGGCAAAAAAAAGCGTTGCTGATTTTTCCTGGAAAATACACTAAAAATCCTACGAGCCGTTCCCGAGTAATCACACCTTCTCCAAATTGCCAAAAAAAAGCGTTGCTGATTTTTCCTGGAAAATACACTAAAAATCTTACGAGCGTTTCCCGAGTAATCCCATCTTCTCCAAATTGGCCAAAAAAAAGCGTTGCTGATTTTTCCTGGAAAATATATTAAAAATTTTATGAGCCGTTCCCGAGTAATCACACCTTCTCCAAATTGTCAAAAAAAAGCGTTGCTGCCAAATTAGCAAAAAAAAAAGCGTTGCTGATTTTTCCTGGAAAATATATTAAAAGTTTTATGAGCCGTTCCCGAGTAATCCCATCTTCTCCGAATTGGCCAAAAAAAAGCGTTGCTGATTTTTCCTGGAAAATACACTAAAAATCTTACGA
This sequence comes from Lypha dubia, assembly GCA_947311025.1. Taxonomy (NCBI): domain Eukaryota; kingdom Metazoa; phylum Arthropoda; class Insecta; order Diptera; family Tachinidae; genus Lypha; species Lypha dubia. The sequence goes on from CAMZJU010000018.1 coordinate 406,923, forward strand.
GCCATTCCCGAGTAATCACACCTTCTCCAAATTGGCAAAAAAAAAAGCGTTGCTGATTTTTCCTGGAAAATACACTAAAAATCTTACGAGCCGTTCCCGAGTAATCACACCTTCTCCAAATTGGCCAAAAAAAGCGTTGCTGATTTTTCCTGGAAAAAACACTAAAAATCTTACGAGCCGTTCCCGAGTAATCACACCTTCTCCAAATTGGCAAAAAAAAGCGTTGCTGATTTTTCCTGGAAAATACACTAAAAATCCTACGAGCCGTTCCCGAGTAATCACACCTTCTCCAAATTGCCAAAAAAAAGCGTTGCTGATTTTTCCTGGAAAATACACTAAAAATCTTACGAGCGTTTCCCGAGTAATCCCATCTTCTCCAAATTGGCCAAAAAAAAGCGTTGCTGATTTTTCCTGGAAAATATATTAAAAATTTTATGAGCCGTTCCCGAGTAATCACACCTTCTCCAAATTGTCAAAAAAAAGCGTTGCTGATTTTTCCTGGAAAATACACTTAAAATCCTACGAGCCGTTCCCGAGTAATCACACCTTCTCCAAATTGGCAAAAAAAAGCGTTGCTGATTTTTCCTGGAAAATACACTAAAAATCCTACGAGCCGTTCCCGAGTAATCACACCTTCTCCAAATTGGCCAAAAAAAAAGCGTTGCTGATTTTTCCTGGAAAATACACTAAAATTCCTACGAGCCGTTCCCGAGTAATCACACCTTCTCCAAATTGGCCAAAAAAAAGCGTTGCTGATTTTTCCTGGAAAATACACTAAAAATCCTACGAGCCGTTCCCGAGTAATCCCATCTTCTCCAAATTAGCAAAAAAAAAGCGTTGCTGATTTTTCCTGGAAAATATATTAAAAGTTTTATGAGCCGTTCCCGAGTAATCTCATCTTCTCCAAATTAGCAAAAAAAAAAGCGTTGCTGATTTTTCCTGGAAAATATATTAAAAGTTTTATGAGCCGTTCCCGAGTAATCCCATCTTCTCCGAATTGGCCAAAAAAAAGCGTTGCTGATTTTTCCTGGAAAATACACTAAAAATCTTACGAGCCATTCCCGAGTAATCACACCTTCTCCAAATTGGCAAAAAAAAAAAGCGTTGCTGATTTTTCCTGGAAAATACACTAAAAATCTTACGAGCCGTTCCCGAGTAATCACACCTTCTCCAAATTGGCCAAAAAAAGCGTTGCTGATTTTTCCTGGAAAAAACACTAAAAATCTTACGAGCCGTTCCCGAGTAATCACACCTTCTCCAAATTGGCAAAAAAAAGCGTTGCTGATTTTTCCTGGAAAATACACTAAAAATCCTACGAGCCGTTCCCGAGTAATCATACCTTCTCCAAATTGCCAAAAAAAAGCGTTGCTGATTTTTCCTGGAAAATACACTAAAAATCTTACGAGCGTTTCCCGAGTAATCCCATCTTCTCCAAATTGGCCAAAAAAAAGCGTTGCTGATTTTTCCTGGAAAATATATTAAAAATTTTATGAGCCGTTCCCGAGTAATCACACCTTCTCCAAATTGGCAAAAAAAAGCGTTGCTGATTTTTCCTGGAAAATACACTTAAAATCCTACGAGCCGTTCCCGAGTAATCACACCTTCTCCAAATTGGCAAAAAAAAGCGTTGCTGATTTTTCCTGGAAAATACACTAAAAATCCTACGAGCCGTTCCCGAGTAATCACACCTTCTCCAAATTGGCCAAAAAAAAAGCGTTGCTGATTTTTCCTGGAAAATACACTAAAAATCCTACGAGCCGTTCCCGAGTAATCACACCTTCTCCAAATTGGCCAAAAAAAAGCGTTGCTGATTTTTCCTGGAAAATACACTAAAAATCCTACGAGCCGTTCCCGAGTAATCACACCTTCTCCAAATTGGCCAAAAAAAAGCGTTGCTGATTTTTCCTGGAAATTACACTAAAAATCCTACGAGCCGTTCCCAAGTAATCCCATCTTCTCCAAATTGGCCAAAAAAAAGCGTTGCTGATTTTTCCTGGAAAATACACTAAAAATCCTACGAGCCGTTCCCGAGTAATCCCATCTTCTCCAAATTACCAAAAAAAAAGCGTTGCTGATTTTTCCTGGAAAATATATTAAAAGTTTTATGAGCCGTTCCCGAGTAATCACACCTTCTCCAAATTGGCAAAAAAAAGCGTTGCTGATTTTTCCTGGAAAATACACTAAAAATCCTACGAGCCGTTCCCGAGTAATCACACCTTCTCCAAATTGGCCAAAAAAAAAGCGTTGCTGATTTTTCCTGGAAAATACACTAAAAATCCTACGAGCCGTTCCCGAGTAATCACACCTTCTCCAAATTGGCCAAAAAAAAGCGTTGCTGATTTTTCCTGGAAATTACACTAAAAATCCTACGAGCCGTTCCCGAGTAATCCCATCTTCTCCAAATTGGCCAAAAAAAAGCGTTGCTGATTTTTCCTGGAAAATACACTAAAAATCCTACGAGCCGTTCCCGAGTAATCCCATCTTCTCCAAATTACCAAAAAAAAAGCGTTGCTGATTTTTCCTGGAAAATATATTAAAAGTTTTATGAGCCGTTCCCGAGTAATCACACCTTCTCCAAATTGGCAAAAAAAAGCGTTGCTGATTTTTCCTGGAAAATACACTAAAAATCCTACGAGCCGTTCCCGAGTAATCACACCTTCTCCAAATTGCCAAAAAAAAGCGTTGCTGATTTTTCCTGGAAAATACACTAAAAATCTTACGAGCCGTTCCCGAGTAATCCCATCTACTCCAAATTGGCCAAAAAAAAGCGTTGCTGATTTTTCCTGGAAAATATATTAAAAATTTTATGAGCCGTTCCCGAGTAATCACACCTTCTCCAAATTGGCAAAAAAAAGCGTTGCTGATTTTTCCTGGAAAATACACTTAAAATCCTACGAGCCGTTCCCGAGTAATCACACCTTCTCCAAATTGGCAAAAAAAAAGCGTTGCTGATTTTTCCTGGAAAATACACTAAAAATCCTACGAGCCGTTCCCGAGTAATCACACCTTCTCCAAATTGGCCAAAAAAAAAGCGTTGCTGATTTTTCCTGGAAAATACACTAAAAATCCTACGAGCCGTTCCCGAGTAATCACACCTTCTCCAAATTGGCCAAAAAAAATCGTTGCTGATTTTTCCTGGAAAATACACTAAAAATCCTACGAGCCGTTCCCGAGTAATCACACCTTCTCCAAATTGGCCAAAAAAAAGCGTTGCTGATTTTTCCTGGAAATTACACTAAAAATCCTACGAGCCGTTCCCAAGTAATCCCATCTTCTCCAAATTGGCCAAAAAAAAGCGTTGCTGATTTTTCCTGGGAAATACACTAAAAATCCTACGAGCCGTTCCCGAGTAATCCCATCTTCTCCAAATTACCAAAAAAAAAGCGTTGCTGATTTTTCCTGGAAAATATATTAAAAGTTTTATGAGCCGTTCCCGAGTAATCACACCTTCTCCAAATTGGCAAAAAAAAGCGTTGCTGATTTTTCCTGGAAAATACACTAAAAATCCTACGAGCCGTTCCCGAGTAATCACACCTTCTCCAAATTGCCAAAAAAAAGCGTTGCTGATTTTTCCTGGAAAATACACTAAAAATCCCACGAGCCGTTCCCGAGTCATCACACCTTCTCCAAATTGGCCAAAAAAAAGCGTTGTTGATTTTTCCTGGAAAATACACTAAAAATCCTACGAGCCGTTCCCGAGTAATCACACCTTCTCCAAATTGGCCAAAAAAAAGCGTTGCTGATTTTTCCTGGAAATTACACTAAAAATCCTACGAGCCGTTCCCGAGTAATCCCATCTTCTCCAAATTGGCCAAAAAAAAGCGTTGCTGATTTTTCCTGGAAAATACACTAAAAATCCTACGAGCCGTTCCCGAGTAATCCCATCTTCTCCAAATTAGCAAAAAAAAAGCGTTGCTGATTTTTCCTGGAAAATATATTAAAAGTTTTATGAGCCGTTCCCGAGTAATCACACCTTCTCCAAATTGGCAAAAAAAAGCGTTGCTGATTTTTCCTGGAAAATACACTAAAAATCCTACGAGCCGTTCCCGAGTAATCCCATCTTCTCCAAATTAGCAAAAAAAAGCGTTGCTGATTTTTCCTGGAAAATATATTAAAAGTTTTATGAGCCGTTCCCGAGTAATCCCATCTTCTCCAAATTAGCAAAAAAAAAAAGCGTTGCTGATTTTTCCTGGAAAATATATTAAAAGTTTTATGAGCCGTTCCCGAGTAATCCCATCTTCTCCGAATTGGCCAAAAAAAAAGCGTTGCTGATTTTTCCTGGAAAATACACTAAAAATCCTACGAGCCGTTCCCGAGTAATCACACCTTCTCCAAATTGGCAAAAAAAAGCGTTGCTGATTTTTCCTGGAAAATACACTAAAAATCCAACGAGCCGTTCCCGAGTAATCACAGCTTCTCCAAATTGGCCAAAAAAAGCGTTGTTGATTTTTCCTGGAAAATACACTAAAAATCCTACGAGCCATTCCCGAGTAATCACACCTTCTCCAAATTGGCCAAAAAAAGCGTTGCTGATTTTTCCTGAAAAATACACTAAAAAACCTACGAGCCGTTCCCGAGTAATCACACCTTCTCCAAATTGGCCAAAAAAAAGCGTTGCTGATTTTTCCTGGAAAATACACTAAAAATCCTACGAGCCGTTCCCGAGTAATCACACCTTCTCCAAATTGGCCAAAAAAAAGCGTTGCTGATTTTTCCTGGAAAATACACTAAAAATCCTACGAGCCGTTCCCGAGTAATCACACCTTCTCCAAATTGGCCAAAAAAAAGCGTTGCTGATTTTTCCTGGAAATTACACTAAAAATCCTACGAGCCGTTCCCGAGTAATCCCATCTTCTCCAAATTGGCCAAAAAAAAGCGTTGCTGATTTTTCCTGGAAAATACACTAAAAATCCTACGAGCCGTTCCCGAGTAATCCCATCTTCTCCAAATTACCAAAAAAAAGCGTTGCTGATTTTTCCTGGAAAATATATTAAAAGTTTTATGAGCCGTTCCCGAGTAATCACACCTTCTCCAAATTGGCAAAAAAAAGCGTTGCTGATTTTTCCTGGAAAATACACTAAAAATCCTACGAGCCGTTCCCGAGTAATCCCATCTTCTCCGAATTGGCCAAAAAAAAGCGTTGCTGATTTTTCCTGGAAAATACACTAAAAATCTTACGAGCCGTTCCCGAGTAATCCCATCTTCTCCAAATTGGCCAAAAAAAAGCGTTGCTGATTTTTCCTGGAAAATATATTAAAAATTTTATGAGCCGTTCCCGAGTAATCACACCTTCTCCAAATTGGCAAAAAAAAGCGTTGCTGATTTTTCCTGGAAAATACACTTAAAATCCTACGAGCCGTTCCCGAGTAATCCCATCTTCTCCAAATTGGCCAAAAAAAAAAACGTTGCTGATTTTTCCTTGAAAATACACTAAAAAACCTACGAGCCGTTCCCAAGTAATCCCATCTTCTCCAAATTAGCAAAAAAAAATGCGTTGCTGATTTTTCCTGGAAAATATATTAAAAATTTTATGAGCCGTTCCCGAGTAATCACACCTTCTCCAAATTGGCAAAAAAAAGCGTTGCTGATTTTTCCTGGAAAATACACTAAAAATCCTACGAGCCGTTCCCGAGTAATCACACCTTCTCCAAATTGGCCAAAAAAAAGCGTTGTTGATTATTCCTGGAAAATACACTAAAAATCCTACGAGCCGTTCCCGAGTAATCACACCTTCTCCAAATTGGCCAAAAAAAGCGTTCCTGATTTTTCTTGGAAATTACACTAAAAATCCTACGAGCCGTTCCCGACTAATCCCATCTTCTCCAAATTGGCCAAAAAAAAACGTTGCTGATTTTTCCTGGAAAATATATTAAAAATTTTATGAGCCGTTCCCGAGTAATCCCATCTTCTCCAAATTAGCAAAAAAAAGCGTTGCTGATTTTTCCTGGAAAATACACTAAAAATCCTACGAGCCGTTCCCGAGTAATCCCATCTTCTCCAAATTGGCCAAAAAAAGCGTTGCTGATTTTTCCTGGAAAATACACTAAAAATCCTACGAGCCGTTCCCGAGTAATCCCATCTTCTCCAAATTGGCCAACAAAAAGCGTTGCTGATTTTTCCTGGAAAATACACTAAAAATCTTACGAGCCGTTCCCGAGTAATCCCATCTTCTCAAAATTAGCAAAAAAAAGCGTTGCTGATTTTTCCTGGAAAATATATTAAAAATTTTATGAGCCGTTCCCGAGTAATCACACCTTCTCCAAATTGGCAAAAAAAAAAGCGTTGCTGATTTTTCCTGGAAAAAACATCAAAAATCTTACGAGCCGTTCCCGAGTAATCACACCTTCTCCAAATTGGCCAAAAAAAAGCGTTGCTGATTTTTCCTTGAAAATACACTAAAAAACCTACGAGCCGTTCCCAAGTAATCCCATCTTCTCCAAATTAGCAAAAAAAAAAGCGTTGCTGATTTTTCCTGGAAAATATATTAAAAATTTTATTAGCCGTTCCCGAGTAATCACACCTTCTCCAAATTGGCAAAAAAAAGCGCTGCTGATTTTTCCTGGAAAATACACTAAAAATCCTACGAGCCGTTCCCGAGTAATCACACCTTCTCCAAATTGGCCAAAAAAAGCGTTGTTGATATTTCCTGGAAAATACACTAAAAATCCTACGAGCCGTTCCCGAGTAATCACACCTTCTCCAAATTGGCCAAAAAAAAGCGTTGCTGATTTTTCCTGGAAAATACACTAAAAATCTTACGAGCCGTTCCCGAGTAATCCCATCTTCTCCAAATTGGCCAAAAAAAAGCATTGCTGATTTTTCCTGGAAAATACACTAAAAATCCTACGAGCCGTTCCCGAGTAATCCCATCTTCTCCAAATTGGCCAAAAAAAAGCGTTGCTGATTTTTCCTGGAAAATATATTAAAAATTTTATGAGCCGTTCCCGAGTAATCACACCTTCTCCAAATTGGCAAAAAAAAGCGTTGCTGATTTTTCCTGGAAAATACACTTAAAATCCTACGAGCCGTTCCCGAGTAATCCCATCTTCTCCAAATTGGCCAAAAAAAAGCGTTGCTGATTTTTCCTTGAAAATACACTAAAAAACCTACGAGCCGTTCCCAAGTAATCCCATCTTCTCCAAATTAGCAAAAAAAAAAGCGTTGCTGATTTTTCCTGGAAAATATATTAAAAATTTTATGAGCCGTTCCCGAGTAATCACACCTTCTCCAAATTGGCAAAAAAAAGCGTTGCTGATTTTTCCTGGAAAATACACTAAAAATCCTACGAGCCGTTCCCGAGTAATCACACCTTCTCCAAATTGGCCAAAAAAAAACGTTGTTGATTATTCCTGGAAAATACACTTAAAATCCTACGAGCCGTTCCCGAGTAATCCCATCTTCTCCAAATTGGCCAAAAAAAAGCGTTGCTGATTTTTCCTGGAAAATACACTAAAAATCCTACGAGCCGTTCCCGAGTAATCACACCTTCTCCAAATTGGCCAAAAAAAGCGTTGCTGATTTTTCCTGGAAAATACACTAAAAATCCTACGAGCCGTTCCCGAGTAATCCCATCTTCTCCAAATTAGCAAAAAAAAAGCGTTGCTGATTTTTCCTGGAAAATATATTAAAAGTTTTATGAGCCGTTCCCGAGTAATCCCATCTTCTCCAAATTAGCAAAAAAAAAGCGTTGCTGATTTTTCCTGGAAAATATATTAAAAGTTTTATGAGCCGTTCCCGAGTAATCCCATCTTCTCCGAATTGGCCAAAAAAAAGCGTTGCTGATTTTTCCTGGAAAATACACTAAAAATCCTACAAGCCGTTCCCGAGTAATCCCATCTTCTCCAAATTGGCCAAAAAAAAGCGTTTCTGATTTTTCCTGGAAAATACACTAAAAATTCTACGAGCCGTTCCCGAGTAATCATACCTTCTCCAAATTGGCCAAAAAAAAGCGTTGTTGATTTTTCCTGGAAAATACACTAAAAATCTTACGAGCCGTTCCGGAGTAATCACACCTTCTCCAAATTGGCCAAAAAAAGCGTTGCTGATTTTTCCTGGAAAATACACTAAAAATCCTACGAGCCGTTCCCGAGTAATCACACCTTCTCCAAATTGGCCAAAAAAAAAGCGTTGCTGATTTTTCCTGGAAAATACACTAAAAATCCTACGAGCCGTTCCCGAGTAATCACACCTTCTCCAAATTGGCCAAAAAAAAGCGTTGCTGATTTTTCCTGGAAAATACACTAAAAATCTTACGAGCCGTTCCCGAGTAATCCCATCTTCTCCAAATTGGCCAAAAAAAAGCGTTGCTGATTTTTCCTGGAAAATATATTAAAAGTTTTATGAGCCGTTCCCGAGTAATCACACCTTCTCCGAATTGGCCAAAAAAAAGCGTTGCTGATTTTTCCTGGAAAATACACTAAAAATCTTACGAGCCATTCCCGAGTAATCCCATCTTCTCCAAATTGGCCAAAAAAAAGCGTTGCTGATTTTTCCTGGAAAATACACTAAAAATCCTACGAGCCGTTCCCGAGTAATCCCATCTTCTCCAAATTGGCCAAAAAAAAGCGTTGCTGATTTTTCCTGGAAATTACACTAAAAATCCTACGAGCCGTTCCCGAGTAATCACACCTTCTCCAAATTGGCCAAAAAAAGCGTTGCTGATTTTTCCTGGAAAATACACTAAAAATCCTACGAGCCGTTCCCGAGTAATCACACCTTCTCCAAATTGGCCAAAAAAAAAGCGTTGCTGATTTTTCCTGGAAAATACACTAAAAATCCTACGAGCCGTTCCCGAGTAATCACACCTTCTCCAAATTGGCCAAAAAAAAGCGTTGCTGATTTTTCCTGGAAAATACACTAAAAATCTTACGAGCCGTTCCCGAGTAATCCCATCTTCTCCAAATTGGCCAAAAAAAAGCGTTGCTGATTTTTCCTGGAAAATATATTAAAAGTTTTATGAGCCGTTCCCGAGTAATCCCATCTTCTCCGAATTGGCCAAAAAAAAGCGTTGCTGATTTTTCCTGGAAAATACACTAAAAATCCTACGAGCCGTTCCCGAGTAATCACACCTTCTCCAAATTGGCCAAAAAAAGCGTTGCTGATTTTTCCTGGAAAATACACTAAAAATCTTACGAGCCGTTCCCGAGTAATCCCATCTTCTCCAAATTAGCAAAAAAAAGCGTTGCTGATTTTTCCTGGAAAATATATTAAAAATTTTATGAGCCGTTCCCGAGTAATCACACCTTCTCCAAATTGGCAAAAAAAAGCGTTGCTGATTTTTCCTGGAAAAAACATCAAAAATCTTACGAGCCGTTCCCGAGTAATCACACCTTCTCCAAATTGGCCAAAAAAAAGCGTTGCTGATTTTTCCTTGAAAATACACTAAAAAACCTACGAGCCGTTCCCAAGTAATCCCATCTTCTCCAAATTAGCAAAAAAAAAGCGTTGCTGATTTTTCCTGGAAAATATATTAAAAATCCTACGAGCCGTTCCCGAGTAATCCCATCTTCTCCAAATTGGCGAAAAAAAGCGTTGCTGATTTTTCCTGGAAAATACACTTAAAATCCTACGAGCCGTTCCCGAGTAATCCCATCTTCTCCAAATTTGCCAAAAAAAAGCGTTGCTGATTTTTCCTTGAAAATACACTAAAAAACCTACGAGCCGTTCCCAAGTAATCCCATCTTCTCCAAATTAGCAAAAAAAAAAGCGTTGCTGATTTTTCCTGGAAAATATATTAAAAATTTTATGAGCCGTTCCCGAGTAATCACACCTTCTCCAAATTGGCAAAAAAAAACGTTGCTGATTTTTCCTGGAAAACACACTAAAAATCCTACGAGCCGTTCCCGAGTAATCACACCTTCTCCAAATTGGCCAAAAAAAAGCGTTGTTGATTATTCCTGGAAAATACACTAAAAATCCTACGAGCCGTTCCCGAGTAATCACACCTTCTCCAAATTGGCCAAAAAAAGCGTTCCTGATTTTTCTTGGAAATTACACTAAAAATCCTACGAGCCGTTCCCGAGTAATCCCATCTTCTCCAAATTGGCCAAAAAAAAACGTTGCTGATTTTTCCTGGAAAATATATTAAAAATTTTATGAGCCGTTCCCGAGTAATCCCATCTTCTCCAAATTAGCAAAAAAAAGCGTTGCTGATTTTTCCTGGAAAATACACTAAAAATCCTACGAGCCGTTCCCGAGTAATCCCATCTTCTCCAAATTGGCCAAAAAAAGCGTTGCTGATTTTTCCTGGAAAATACACTAAAAATCCTACGAGCCGTTCCCGAGTAATCCCATCTTCTCCAAATTGGCCAACAAAAAGCGTTGCTGATTTTTCCTGGAAAATACACTAAAAATCTTACGAGCCGTTCCCGAGTAATCCCATCTTCTCCAAATTAGCAAAAAAAAGCGTTGCTGATTTTTCCTGGAAAATATATTAAAAATTTTATGAGCCGTTCCCGAGTAATCACACCTTCTCCAAATTGGCAAAAAAAAGCGTTGCTGATTTTTCCTGGAAAAAACATCAAAAATCTTACGAGCCGTTCCCGAGTAATCACACCTTCTCCAAATTGGCCAAAAAAAACCGTTGAAAAAAAGCGTTGTTGATTATTCCTGGAAAATACACTAAAAATTCTACGAGCCGTTCCCGAGTAATCCCATCTTCTCCAAAAAAAAGCGTTGCTGATTTTTCCTGGAAAATATATTAAAAATTTTATGAGCCGTTCCCGAGTAATCACACCTTCTCCAAATTGGCAAAAAAAAGCGTTGCTGATTTTTCCTGGAAAATACACTTAAAATCCTACGAGCCGTTCCCGAGTAATCCCTTCTTCTCCAAATTGGCCAAAAAAAAAGCGTTGCTGATTTTTCCTGGAAAATACACTAAAAATCCTACGAGCCGTTCCCGAGTAATCCCATCTTCTCCAAATTGGCCAAAAAAAAGCGTTGCTGATTTTTCCTGGAAAATATATTAAAAATTTTATGAGCCGTTCCCGAGTAATCACACCTTCTCCAAATTGGCAAAAAAAAGCGTTGCTGATTTTTCCTGGAAAATACACTTAAAATCCTACGAGCCGTTCCCGAGTAATCCCATCTTCTCCAAATTGGCCAAAAAAAAGCGTTGCTGATTTTTCCTTGAAAATACACTAAAAAACCTACGAGCCGTTCCCAAGTAATCCCATCTTCTCCAAATTAGCAAAAAAAAAAGCGTTGCTGATTTTTCCTGGAAAATAATTTAAAAATTTTATGAGCCGTTCCCGAGTAATCACACCTTCTCCAAATTGGCAAAAAAAAGCGTTGCTGATTTTTCCTGGAAAATACACTAAAAATCCTACGAGCCGTTCCCGAGTAATCACACCTTCTCCAAATTGGCCAAAAAAAAGCGTTGTTGATTATTCCTGGAAAATACACTAAAAATCTTACGAGCCGTTCCCGAGTAATCACACCTTCTCCAAATTGGCCAAAAAAAGCGTTCCTGATTTTTCTTGGAAATTACACTAAAAATCCTACGAGCCGTTCCCGAGTAATCCCATCTTCTCCAAATTGGCCAAAAAAAAACGTTGCTGATTTTTCCTGGAAAATATATTAAAAATTTTATGAGCCGTTCCCGAGTAATCCCATCTTCTCCAAATTAGCAAAAAAAAGCGTTGCTGATTTTTCCTGGAAAATACACTAAAAATCCTACGAGCCGTTCCCGAGTAATCCCATCTTCTCCAAATTGGCCAAAAAAAGCGTTGCTGATTTTTCCTGGAAAATACACTAAAAATCCTACGAGCCGTTCCCGAGTAATCCCATCTTCTCCAAATTGGCCAACAAAAAGCGTTGCTGATTTTTCCTGGAAAATACACTAAAAATCTTACGAGCCGTTCCCGAGTAATCCCATCTTCTCCAAATTAGCAAAAAAAAGCGTTGCTGATTTTTCCTGGAAAATATATTAAAAATTTTATGAGCCGTTCCCGAGTAATCACACCTTCTCCAAATTGGCAAAAAAAAGCGTTGCTGATTTTTCCTGGAAAGAACACTAAAAATCCTATGAGCCGTTCCCGAGTAATCACACCTTCTCCAAATTGGCAAAAAAAAAGCGTTGCTGATTTTTCCTGGAAAAAACACTAAAAATCCTACGAGCCGTTCCCGAGTAATCACACCTTCTCCAAATTGGCCAAAAAAAAGCGTTGTTGATTATTCCTGGAAAATACACTAAAAATCCTACGAGCCGTTCCCGAGTAATCCCATCTTCTCCAAATTGGCCAAAAAAAGCGTTGCTGATTTTTCCTGGAAAATACACTAAAAATCCTACGAGCCGTTCCCGAGTAATCCCATCTTCTCCAAATTGGCCAAAAAAAGCGTTGCTGATTTTTCCTGGAAAATACACTAAAAATCCTACGAGCCGTTCCCGAGTAATCCCATCTTCTCCAAATTGGCCAAAAAAAAGCGTTGCTGATTTTTCCTGGAAAATACACTAAAAATCCTACGAGCCGTTCCCGAATAATCCCATCTTCTCCAAATTGGCCAAAAAAAAGCGTTGCTGATTTTTCCTGGAAAATATATTAAAAATTTTATGAGCCGTTCCCGAGTAATCACACCTTCTCCAAATTGGCAAAAAAAAGCGTTGCTGATTTTTCCTGGAAAATACACTTAAAATCCTACGAGCCGTTCCCGAGTAATCCCATCTTCTCCAAATTGGCCAAAAAAAAGCGTTGCTGATTTTTCCTTGAAAATACACTAAAAAACCTACGAGCCGTTCCCAAGTAATCCCATCTTCTCCAAATTAGCAAAAAAAAAAGCGTTGCTGATTTTTCCTGGAAAATATATTAAAAATTTTATGAGCCGTTCCCGAGTAATCCCATCTTCTCCAAATTAGCAAAAAAAAGCGTTGCTGATTTTTCCTGGAAAATACACTAAAAATCCTACGAGCCGTTCCCGAGTAATCCCATCTTCTCCAAATTGGCCAAAAAAAGCGTTGCTGATTTTTCCTGGAAAATACACTAAAAATCCTACGAGCCGTTCCCGAGTAATCCCATCTTCTCCAAATTGGCCAACAAAAAGCGTTGCTGATTTTTCCTGGAAAATACACTAAAAATCTTACGAGCCGTTCCCGAGTAATCCCATCTTCTCCAAATTAGCAAAAAAAAGCGTTGCTGATTTTTCCTGGAAAATATATTAAAAATTTTATGAGCCGTTCCCGAGTAATCACACCTTCTCCAAATTGGCAAAAAAAAGCGTTGCTGATTTTTCCTGGAAAAAACATCAAAAATCTTACGAGCCGTTCCCGAGTAATCACACCTTCTCCAAATTGGCCAAAAAAAACCGTTGAAAAAAAGCGTTGTTGATTATTCCTGGAAAATACACTAAAAATTCTACGAGCCGTTCCCGAGTAATCCCATCTTCTCCAAAAAAAAGCGTTGCTGATTTTTCCTGGAAAATATATTAAAAATTTTATGAGCCGTTCCCGAGTAATCACACCTTCTCCAAATTGGCAAAAAAAAGCGTTGCTGATTTTTCCTGGAAAATACACTTAAAATCCTACGAGCCGTTCCCGAGTAATCCCATCTTCTCCAAATTGGCCAAAAAAAAAGCGTTGCTGATTTTTCCTGGAAAATACACTAAAAATCCTACGAGCCGTTCCCGAGTAATCCCATCTTCTCCAAATTGGCCAAAAAAAAGCGTTGCTGATTTTTCCTGGAAAATATATTAAAAATTTTATGAGCCGTTCCCGAGTAATCACACCTTCTCCAAATTGGCAAAAAAAAGCGTTGCTGATTTTTCCTGGAAAATACACTTAAAATCCTACGAGCCGTTCCCGAGTAATCCCATCTTCTCCAAATTGGCCAAAAAAAAGCGTTGCTGATTTTTCCTTGAAAATACACTAAAAAACCTACGAGCCGTTCCCAAGTAATCCCATCTTCTCCAAATTAGCAAAAAAAAAAGCGTTGCTGATTTTTCCTGGAAAATAATTTAAAAATTTTATGAGCCGTTCCCGAGTAATCACACCTTCTCCAAATTGGCAAAAAAAAGCGTTGCTGATTTTTCCTGGAAAATACACTAAAAATCCTACGAGCCGTTCCCGAGTAATCACACCTTCTCCAAATTGGCCAAAAAAAAGCGTTGTTGATTATTCCTGGAAAATACACTAAAAATCTTACGAGCCGTTCCCGAGTAATCACACCTTCTCCAAATTGGCCAAAAAAAGCGTTCCTGATTTTTCTTGGAAATTACACTAAAAATCCTACGAGCCGTTCCCGAGTAATCCCATCTTCTCCAAATTGGCCAAAAAAAAACGTTGCTGATTTTTCCTGGAAAATATATTAAAAATTTTATGAGCCGTTCCCGAGTAATCCCATCTTCTCCAAATTAGCAAAAAAAAGCGTTGCTGATTTTTCCTGGAAAATACACTAAAAATCCTACGAGCCGTTCCCGAGTAATCCCATCTTCTCCAAATTGGCCAAAAAAAGCGTTGCTGATTTTTCCTGGAAAATACACTAAAAATCCTACGAGCCGTTCCCGAGTAATCCCATCTTCTCCAAATTGGCCAACAAAAAGCGTTGCTGATTTTTCCTGGAAAATACACTAAAAATCTTACGAGCCGTTCCCGAGTAATCCCATCTTCTCCAAATTAGCAAAAAAAAGCGTTGCTGATTTTTCCTGGAAAATATATTAAAAATTTTATGAGCCGTTCCCGAGTAATCACACCTTCTCCAAATTGGCAAAAAAAAGCGTTGCTGATTTTTCCTGGAAAGAACACTAAAAATCCTATGAGCCGTTCCCGAGTAATCACACCTTCTCCAAATTGGCAAAAAAAAAGCGTTGCTGATTTTTCCTGGAAAAAACACTAAAAATCCTACGAGCCGTTCCCGAGTAATCACACCTTCTCCAAATTGGCCAAAAAAAAGCGTTGTTGATTATTCCTGGAAAATACACTAAAAATCCTACGAGCCGTTCCCGAGTAATCCCATCTTCTCCAAATTGGCCAAAAAAAAGCGTTGCTGATTTTTCCTGGAAAATATATTAAAAATTTTATGAGCCGTTCCCGAGTAATCACACCTTCTCCAAATTGGCAAAAAAAAGCGTTGCTGATTTTTCCTGGAAAATACACTTAAAATCCTACGAGCCGTTCCCGAGTAATCCCATCTTCTCCAAATTGGCCAAAAAAAAGCGTTGCTGATTTTTCCTTGAAAATACACTAAAAAACCTACGAGCCGTTCCCAAGTAATCCCATCTTCTCCAAATTAGCAAAAAAAAAAGCGTTGCTGATTTTTCCTGGAAAATATATTAAAAATTTTATGAGCCGTTCCCGAGTAATCACACCTTCTCCAAATTGGCAAAAAAAAGCGTTGCTGATTTTTCCTGGAAAATACACTAAAAATCCTACGAGCCGTTCCCGAGTAATCACACCTTCTCCAAATTGGCCAAAAAAAAGCGTTGTTGATTATTCCTGGAAAATACACTAAAAATCCTACGAGCCGTTCCCGAGTAATCACACCTTCTCCAAATTGGCCAAAAAAAGCGTTCCTGATTTTTCTTGGAAATTACACTAAAAATCCTACGAGCCGTTCCCGAGAAATCCCATCTTCTCCAAATTGGCCAAAAAAAAGCGTTGCTGATTTTTCCTGGAAAATATATTAAAAATTTTATGAGCCGTTCCCGAGTAATCACACCTTCTCCAAATTGGCAAAAAAAAGCGTTGCTGATTTTTCCTGGAAAATACACTTAAAATCCTACGAGCCGTTCCCGAGTAATCCCATCTTCTCCAAATTGGCCAAAAAAAAGCGTTGCTGATTTTTCCTGGAAAATACACTAAAAATCCTACGAGCCGTTCCCGAGTAATCACACCTTCTCCAAATTGGCCAAAAAAAAGCGTTGTTGATTATTCCTGGAAAATACACTAAAAATTCTACGAGCCGTTCCCGAGTAATCCCATCTTCTCCAAATTGGCCAAAAAAAAAGCGTTGCTGATTTTTCCTGGAAAATATATTAAAAATTTTATGAGCCGTTCCCGAGTAATCACACCTTCTCCAAATTGGCAAAAAAAAGCGTTGCTGATTTTTCCTGGAAAATACACTTAAAATCCTACGAGCCGTTCCCGAGTAATCCCATCTTCTCCAAATTGGCCAAAAAAAGGCGTTGCTGATTTTTCTCGGAAAATACACTAAAAATCCTACGAGCCGTTCCCGAGTAATCCCATCTTCTCCAAATTGGCCAAAAAAAAGCGTTGCTGATTTTTCCTGGAAAATATATTAAAAATTTTATGAGCCGTTCCCGAGTAATCACACCTTCTCCAAATTGGCAAAAAAAAGCGTTGCTGATTTTTCCTGGAAAATACACTTAAAATCCTACGAGCCGTTCCCGAGTAATCCCATCTTCTCCAAATTGGCCAAAAAAAAGCGTTGCTGATTTTTCCTTGAAAATACACTAAAAAACCTACGAGCCGTTCCCAAGTAATCCCATCTTCTCCAAATTAGCAAAAAAAAAAGCGTTGCTGATTTTTCCTGGAAAATATATTAAAAATTTTATGAGCCGTTCCCGAGTAATCACACCTTCTCCAAATTGGCAAAAAAAAGCGTTGCTGATTTTTCCTGGAAAATACACTAAAAATCCTACGAGCCGTTCCCGAGTAATCACACCTTCTCCAAATTGGCCAAAAAAAAGCGTTGTTGATTATTCCTGGAAAATACACTAAAAATCCTACGAGCCGTTCCCGAGTAATCACACCTTCTCCAAATTGGCCAAAAAAAGCGTTCCTGATTTTTCTTGGAAATTACACGAAAAATCCTACGAGCCGTTCCCGAGTAATCCCATCTTCTCCAAATTGGCCAAAAAAAAACGTTGCTGATTTTTCCTGGAAAATATATTAAAAATTTTATGAGCCGTTCCCGAGTAATCCCATCTTCTCCAAATTAGCAAAAAAAAGCGTTGCTGATTTTTCCTGGAAAATACACTAAAAATCCTACGAGCCGTTCCCGAGTAATCCCATCTTCTCCAAATTGGCCAAAAAAAGCGTTGCTGATTTTTCCTGGAAAATACACTAAAAATCCTACGAGCCGTTCCCGAGTAATCCCATCTTCTCCAAATTGGCCAACAAAAAGCGTTGCTGATTTTTCCTGGAAAATACACTAAAAATCTTACGAGCCGTTCCTGAGTAATCCCATCTTCTCCAAATTAGCAAAAAAAAGCGTTGCTGATTTTTCCTGGAAAATATATTAAAAATTTTATGAGCCGTTCCCGAGTAATCACACCTTCTCCAAATTGGCAAAAAAAAAAGCGTTGCTGATTTTTCCTGGAAAAAACATCAAAAATCTTACGAGCCGTTCCCGAGTAATCACACCTTCTCCAAATTGGCCAAAAAAAAGCGTTGCTGATTTTTCCTTGAAAATACACTAAAAAACCTACGAGCCGTTCCCAAGTAATCCCATCTTCTCCAAATTAGCAAAAAAAAAAAGCGTTGCTGATTTTTCCTGGAAAATATATTAAAAATTTTATTAGCCGTTCCCGAGTAATCACACCTTCTCCAAATTGGCAAAAAAAAGCGTTGCTGATTTTTCCTGGAAAATACACTAAAAATCCTACGAGCCGTTCCCGAGTAATCACACCTTCTCCAAATTGGCCAAAAAAAGCGTTGTTGATATTTCCTTGAAAATACACTAAAAATCCTACGAGCCGTTCCCGAGTAATCACACCTTCTCCAAATTGGCCAAAAAAAAGCGTTGCTGATTTTTCCTGGAAAATACACTAAAAATCTTACGAGCCGTTCCCGAGTAATCCCATCTTCTCCAAATTGGCCAAAAAAAAGCGTTGCTGATTTTTCCTGGAAAATACACGCAAAATCCTACGAGCCGTTCCCGAGTAATCCCATCTTCTCCAAATTGGCCAAAAAAAAGCGTTGCTGATTTTTCCTGGAAAATATATTAAAAATTTTATGAGCCGTTCCCGAGTAATCACACCTTCTCCAAATTGGCAAAAAAAAAGCGTTGCTGATTTTTCCTGGAAAAAACACTAAAAATCTTACGAGCCGTTCCCGAGTAATCACACCTTCTCCAAATTGGCCAAAAAAAAGCGTTGCTGATTTTTCCTGGAAATTACACTCAAAATCCTACGAGCCGTTCCCGAGTAATCCCATCTTCTCCAAATTGGCCAAAAAAAAGCGTTGCTGATTTTTCCTGGAAAATACACTAAAAATCCTACGAGCCGTTCCCGAGTAATCCCATCTTCTCCAAATTGGCCAAAAAAAAGCGTTGCTGATTTTTCCTGGAAAATACACTAAAAATCCTACGAGCCGTTCCCGAGTAATCCCATCTTCTCCAAATTGGCCAAAAAAAAGCGTTGCTGATTTTTCCTGGAAAATAAACTAAAAATCCTACGAGCCGTTCCCGAGTAATACCACCTTCTCCAAATTGGCCAAAAAAAGCGTTGCTGATTTTTCCTGGAAAATACACTAAAAATCCTACGAGCCGTTCCCGACTAATCCCATCTTCTCCAAATTGGCAAAAAAAAAGCGTTGCTGATTTTTCCTGGAAAATAAACTAAAAATCCTACGAGCCGTTCCCGAGTAATCACACCTTCTCCAAATTGGCCAAAAAAAGCGTTGCTGATTTTTCCTGGAAAATACACTAAAAATCTAACGAGCCGTTCCCGAGTAATCCCATCTTCTCCAAATTGGCCAAAAAAAAAGCGTTGCTGATTTTTCCTGGAAAATACACTAAAAATCCTACGAGCCGTTCCCGAGTAATCCCACCTTTTCCAAATTGGCCAAAAAAAACGTTGCTGATTTTTCGTGGAAAATATATTAAAAATTTTATGAGCCGTTCCCGAGTAATCACACCTTCTCCAAATTGGCAAAAAAAAAGCGTTGCTGATTTTTCCTGGAAAAAACACTAAAAATCTTACGAGCCGTTCCCGAGTAATCACACCTTCTCCAAATTGGCCAAAAAAAAGCGTTGCTGATTTTTCCTGGAAATTACACTAAAAATCCTACGAGCCGTTCCCGAGTAATCTTATCTTCTCCAAATTGGCCAAAAAAAAGCGTTGTTGATTTTTCCTGGAAAATACACTAAAAATCTTACGAGCCGTTCCCGAGTAATCCCATCTTCTCCAAACTGGCCAAAAAAAAGCGTTGTTGATTTTTCCTGGAAAATACACTAAAAATCCTACGAGCCGTTCCCGAGTAATCCCATCTTCTCCAAATTGGCCAAAAAAAAGCGTTGCTGATTTTTCCTGGAAAATACACTAAAAATCCTACGAGCCGTTCCCGAGTAATCCCATCTTCTCCAAATTGGCCAAAAAAAAGCGTTGCTGATTTTTCCTGGAAAATAAACTAAAAATCCTACGAGCCGTTCCCGAGTAATCACACCTTCTCCAAATTGGCCAAAAAAAGCGTTGCTGATTTTTCCTGGAAAATACACTAAAAATCCTACGAGCCGTGCCCGACTAATCCCATCTTCTCCAAATTGGCAAAAAAAAAGCGTTGCTGATTTTTCCTGGAAAATAAACTAAAAATCCTACGAGCCGTTCCCGAGTAATCACACCTTCTCCAAATTGGCCAAAAAAAGCGTTGCTGATTTTTCCTGGAAAATACACTAAAAATCTAACGAGCCGTTCCCGAGTAATCCCATCTTCTCCAAATTGGCCAAAAAAAAAGCGTTGCTGATTTTTCCTGGAAAATACACTAAAAATCTTACGAGCCGTTCCCGAGTAATCCCATCTTCTCCAAATTAGCAAAAAAAAGCGTTGCTGATTTTTCCTGGAAAATATATTAAAAATTTTATGAGCCGTTCCCGAGTAATCACACCTTCTCCAAATTGGCAAAAAAAAGCGTTGCTGATTTTTCCTGGAAAAAATATCAAAAATCTTACGAGCCGTTCCCGAGTAATCACACCTTCTCCAAATTGGCCAAAAAAAAGCGTTGCTGATTTTTCCTTGAAAATACACTAAAAAACCTACGAGCCGTTCCCAAGTAATCCCATCTTCTCCAAATTAGCAAAAAAAAAAGCGTTGCTGATTTTTCCTGGAAAATATATTAAAAATTTTATGAGCCGTTCCCGAGTAATCACACCTTCTCCAAATTGGCAAAAAAAGCGTTGCTGATTTTTCCTTGAAAATACACTAAAAAACCTACGAGCCGTTCCCAAGTAATCCCATCTTCTCCAAATTAGCAAAAAAAAAGCGTTGCTGATTTTTCCTGGAAAATATATTAAAAATTTTATGAGCCGTTCCCGAGTAATCACACCTTCTCCAAATTGGCCAAAAAAAAGCGTTGCTGATTTTTCCTTGAAAATACACTAAAAATCCTACGAGCCGTTCCCGAGTAATCCCATCTTCTCCAAATTGGCCAAAAAAAGCGTTGCTGATTTTTCCTGGAAATTACACTAAAAATCCTACGAGCCGTTCCCGAGTAATCCCATCTTCTCCAAATTGGCCAAAAAAAAGCGTTGCTGATTTTTCCTTGAAAATACACTAAAAAACCTACGAGCCGTTCCCAAGTAATCCCATCTTCTCCAAATTAGCAAAAAAAAAAGCGTTGCTGATTTTTCCTGGAAAATATATTAAAAATTTTATGAGCCGTTCCCGAGTAATCACACCTTCTCCAAATTGGCAAAAAAAGCGTTGCTGATTTTTCCTGGAAAATACACTTAAAATCCTACGAGCCGTTCCCGAGTTATCCCATCTTCTCCAAATTGGCCAAAAAAAAGCGTTGCTGAGTTTTCCTTGAAAATACACTAAAAAACCTACGAGCCGTTCCCAAGTAATCCCATCTTCTCCAAATTAGCAAAAAAAAAAAGCGTTGCTGATTTTTCCTGGAAAATATATTAAAAATTTTATGAGCCGTTCCCGAGTAATCACACCTTCTCCAAATTGGCAAAAAAAGCGTTGCTGATTTTTCCTGGAAAATACACTAAAAATCCTACGAGCCGTTCCCGAGTAATCACACCTTCTCCAAATTGGCCAAAAAAAAGCGTTGTTGATTATTCCTGGAAAATACACTAAAAATCCTACGAGCCGTTCCCGAGTCATCACACCTTCTCCAAATTGGCCAAAAAAAGCATTCCTGATTTTTCTTGGAAAATACACTAAAAATCCTACGAGCCGTTCCCGAGTAATCCCATCTTCTCCAAATTAGCAAAAAAAAAAAGCGTTGCTGATTTTTCCTGGAAAATATATTAAAAATTTTATGAGCCGTTCCCGAGTAATCACACCTTCTCCAAATTGGCAAAAAAAAGCGTTGTTGATTTTTCCTGGAAAATACACTAAAAATCCTACGAGCCGTTCCCGAGTAATCACACCTTCTTCAAATTGGCAAAAAAAAGCGTTGCTGATTTTTCCTGGAAAATAAACTAAAAATCCTATGAGCCGTTCCCGAGTAATCCCATCTTCTCCAAATTGGCCAAAAAAAAGCGTTGCTGATTTTTCCTTGAAAATACACTAAAAATCCTACGAGCCGTTCCCGAGTAATCACACCTTCTCCAAATTGGCCAAAAAAAGCGTTGTTGATTTTTCCTGGAAAATACACTAAAAATCCTACGAGCCGTTCCCGAGTAATCACACCTTCTCCAAATTGGCCAAAAAAAAGCGTTGTTGATTTTTCCTGGAAAATAAACTAAAAATCCTACGAGCCGTTCCCGAGTAATCCCATCTTCTCCAAATTGGCCAAAAAAAAAGCGTTGTTGATTTTTCCTGGAAAATACACTAAAAATCCTACGAGTCGTTCCCGAGTAATCACACCTTCTCCAAATTGGCCAAAAAAAAAGCGTTGCACATTTTTCCTGGAAAATACACTAAAAATCTTACGAGCCGTTCCCGAGTAATCACACCTTCTCCAAATTGGCCAAAAAAAAGCGTTGCTGATTTTTCCTGGAAAATACACTAAAAATCTTACGAGCAGTTCCCGAGTAATCACAGCTTCTCCAAATTGGCCAAAAAAAAGCGTTGCTGATTTTTCCTGGAAAATACACTAAAAATCCTACGAGCCGTTCCCGAGTAATCACACCTTCTCCAAATTGGCCAAAAAAAGCGTTGCTGATGTTTCCTAGAAATTACACTAAAAATCCTACGAGCCGTTCCCGAGTAATCCCATCTTCTCCAAATTGGCCAAAAAAAAAGCGTTGCTGATTTTTCCTGGAAAATACACTAAAAATCTTACGAGCCGTTCCCGAGTAATCCCATCTTCTCCAAATTGGCCAAAAAAAAACGTTGCTGATTTTTCCTGGAAAATACACTAAAAATCTTACGAGCCGTTCCCGAGTAATCACACCTTCTCCAAATTGGACAAAAAAAGCGTTGCTGATTTTTCCTGGAAAATACACTAAAAAACCTACGAGCCGTTCCCGAGTAATCCCATCTTCTCCAAATTAGCAAAAAAAAAGCGTTGCTGATTTTTCCTGGAAAATACACTTAAAATCCTACGAGCCGTTCCCGAGTAATCCCATCTTCTCCAAATTGGCCAAAAAAAAAGCGTTGCTGATTTTTCCTGGAAAATACACTAAAAATCCTACGAGCCGTTCCCGAGTAATCACACCTTCTCCAAATTGGCAAAAAAAAGCGTTGCTGATTTTTCCTGGAAAATACACTAAAAATCTTACGAGCCGTTCCCGAGTAATCACACCTTCTCCAAATTGGCCAAAAAAAGCGTTGCTGATTTTTCCTGGAAAATACACTAAAAAACCTACGAGCCGTTCCCGAGTAATCCCATCTTCTCCAAATTAGCAAAAAAAAAGCGTTGCTGATTTTTCCTGGAAAATACACTAAAAATCTTACGAGCCGTTCCCGAGTAATCACACCTTCTCCAAATTGGCCAAAAAAAAGCGTTGCTGATTTTTCCTGGAAATTACACTAAAAATCCTACGAGCCGTTCCCGAGTAATCACACCTTCTCCAAATTGGCAAAAAAAAAGCGTTGCTGATTTTTCCTGGAAAAAACACTAAAAATCTTACGAGCCGTTCCCGAGTAATCACACCTTCTCCAAATTGGCCAAAAAAAAGCGTTGCTGATTTTTCCTGGAAAATATATTAAAAATTTTATGAGCCGTTCCCGAGTAATCACACCTTCTCCGAATTGGCAAAAAAAAGCGTTGCTGATTTTTCCTGGAAAAAACACTAAAAATCTTACGAGCCGTTCCAGAGTAATCACACCTTCTCCAAATTGGCCAAAAAAAAGCGTTGCTGATTTTTCCTGGAAATTACACTAAAAATCCTACGAGCCGTTCCCGAGTAATCCCATCTTCTCCAAATTGGCCAAAAAAAGCGTTGCTGATTTTTCCTGGAAAATACACTAAAAATCCTACGAGCCGTTCCCGAGTAATCCCATCTTCTCCAAATTGGCCAAAAAAAAGCGTTGCTGATTTTTCCTGGAAAATACACTAAAAATCCTACGAGCCGTTCCCGAGTAATCCCATCTTCTCCAAATTGGCCAAAAAAAGCGTTGCTGATTTTTCCTGGAAAATAAACTAAAAATCCTACGAGCCGTTCCCGAGTAATCACACCTTCTCCAAATTGGCCAAAAAAAGCGTTGCTGATTTTTCCTGGAAAATACACTAAAAATCCTACGAGCCGTTCCCGACTAATCCCATCTTCTCCAAATTGGCCAAAAAAAAGCGTTGCTGATTTTTCCTGGAAAATAAACTAAAAATCCTACGAGCCGTTCCCGAGTAATCACACCTTCTGCAAATTGGCCAAAAAAAGCGTTGCTGATTTTTCCTGGAAAATACACTAAAAATCCTACGAGCCGTTCCCGAGTAATCCCATCTTCTCCAAATTGGCCAAAAAAAAAGCGTTGCTGATTTTTCCTGGAAAATACACTAAAAATCCTACGAGCCGTTCCCGAGTAATCCCACCTTTTCCAAATTGGCCAAAAAAAACGTTGCTGATTTTTCCTGGAAAATATATTAAAAATTTTATGAGCCGTTCCCGAGTAATCACACCTTCTCCAAATTGGCAAAAAAAAAGCGTTGCTGATTTTTCCTGGAAAAAACACTAAAAATCTTACGAGCCGTTCCCGAGTAATCACACCTTCTCCAAATTGGCCAAAAAAAACGTTGCTGATTTTTCCTGGAAAATATATTAAAAATTTTATGAGCCGTTCCCGAGTAATCACACCTTCTCCAAATTGGCAAAAAAAAAGCGTTGCTGATTTTTCCTGGAAATTACACTAAAAATCCTACGAGCCGTTCCCGAGTAATCTTATCTTCTCCAAATTGGCCAAAAAAAAGCGTTGTTGATTTTTCCTGGAAAATACACTAAAAATCTTACGAGCCGTTCCCGAGTAATCCTATCTTCTCCAAATTGGCCAAAAAAAAAAGCGTTGTTGATTTTTCCTGGAAAATACACTAAAAATCCTACGAGCCGTTCCCGAGTAATCACACCTTCTCCAAATTGGCCAAAAAAAGCGTTGCCGATTTTTCCTGGAAAATACACTAAAAATCTTACGAGCCGTTCCTGAGTAATCCCATCTTCTCCAAATTAGCAAAAAAAAGCGTTGCTGATTTTTCCTGGAAAATATATTAAAAATTTTATGAGCCGTTCCCGAGTAATCACACCTTCTCCAAATTGGCAAAAAAAAAGCGTTGCTGATTTTTCCTGGAAAAAATATCAAAAATCTTACGAGCCGTTCCCGAGTAATCACACCTTCTCCAAATTGGCCAAAAAAAAGCGTTGCTGATTTTTCCTTGAAAATACACTAAAAAACCAACGAGCCGTTCCCAAGTAATCCTATCTTCTCCAAATTAGCAAAAAAAAAAGCGTTGCTGATTTTTCCTGGAAAATATATTAAAAATTTTATGAGCCGTTCCCGAGTAATCACACCTTCTCCAAATTGGCAAAAAAAGCGTTGCTGATTTTTCCTTGAAAATACACTAAAAAACCTACGAGCCGTTCCCAAGTAATCCCATCTTCTCCAAATTAGCAAAAAAAAAGCGTTGCTGATTTTTCCTGGAAAATATATTAAAATTTTATGAGCCGTTCCCGAGTAATCACACCTTCTCCAAATTGGCCAAAAAAAAGCGTTGCTGATTTTTCCTTGAAAATACACTAAAAATCCTACGAGCCGTTCCCGAGTAATCCCATCTTCTCCAAATTGGCCAAAAAAAGCGTTGCTGATTTTTCCTGGAAATTACACTAAAAATCCTACGAGCCGTTCCCGAGTAATCCCATCTTCTCCAAATTGGCCAAAAAAAAAGCGTTGCTGATTTTTCCTTGAAAATACACTAAAAAACCTACGAGCCCGTTCCCAAGTAATACCATCTTCTCCAAATAGCAAAAAAAAAAGCGTTGCTGATTTTTTCCTGGAAAAATATATTAAAAATTTTATGAGCCGTTCCCGAGTAATCACACCTTCTCAAATTGGCAAAAAAAGCGTTGCTGATTTTTCCTGGAAAATACACTTAAAATCCTACGAGCCGTTCCCGAGTAATCCCATCTTCTCCAAATTGGCCAAAAAAAAGCGTTGCTGAGTTTTCCTTGAAAATACACTAAAAACCTACGAGCCGTTCCCAAGTAATCCCATCTTCTCCAAATTAGCAAAAAAAAAAGCGTTGCTGATTTTTCCTGGAAAATATATTAAAAATTTTATGAGCCGTTCCCGAGTAATCACACCTTCTCCAAATTGGCAAAAAAAGCGTTGCTGATTTTTCCTGGAAAATACACTAAAAATCCTACGAGCCGTTCCCGAGTAATCACACCTTCTCCAAATTGGCCAAAAAAAAGCGTTGTTGATTATTCCTGGAAAATACACTAAAAATCCTACGAGCCGTTCCCGAGTAATCACACCTTCTCCAATTGGCCAAAAAAAGCATTCCTGATTTTTCTTGGAAAATACACTAAAAATCCTACGAGCCGTTCCCGAGTAATCAAATCTTCTCCAAATTAGCAAAAAAAAAAGCGTTGCTGATTTTTCCTGGAAAATATATTAAAAATTTTATGAGCCGTTCCCGAGTAATCACACCTTCTCCAAATTGGCAAAAAAAAGCGTTGTTGATTTTTCCTGGAAAATACACTAAAAATCCTACGAGCCGTTCCCGAGTAATCACACCTTCTTCAAATTGGCAAAAAAAAGCGTTGCTGATTTTTCCTGGAAAATAAACTAAAAATCCTATGAGCCGTTCCCGAGTAATCCCATCTTCTCCAAATTGGCCAAAAAAAAGCGTTGCTGATTTTTCCTTGAAAATACACTAAAAATCCTACGAGCCGTTCCCGAGTAATCACACCTTCTCCAAATTGGCCAAAAAAGCGTTGTTGATTTTTCCTGGAAAATACACTAAAAATCCTACGAGCCGTTCCCGAGTAATCACACCTTCTCCAAATGGCCAAAAAAAAGCGTTGTTGATTTTTCCTGGAAAATAAACTAAAAATCCTACGAGCCGTTCCCGAGTAATCCCATCTTCTCCAAATTGGCCAAAAAAAAAGCGTTGTTGATTTTTCCTGGAAAATACACTAAAAATCCTACGAGCCGTTCCCGAGTAATCACACCTTCTCCAAATTGGCCAAAAAAAAGCGTTGCTGATTTTTCCTGGAAAATACACTAAAAAATCTTACGAGCAGTTCCCGAGTAATCACACCTTCTCCAAATTGGCCAAAAAAAAGCGTTGCTGATTTTTCCTGGAAAATACACTAAAAATCCTACGAGCCGTTCCCGAGTAATCACACCTTCTCCAAATTGGCAAAAAAAAAGCGTTTCTGATTTTTCGTGGAAAATACACTAAAAATCTTACGAGCCGTTCCCGAGTAATCACACATTCTCCAAATTGGCCAAAAAAAGCGTTGCTGATTTTTCCTGGAAAATACACTAAAAATCCTACGAGCAGTTCCCGAGTAATCACACATTCTCCAAATTGGCCAAAAAAAGCGTTGCTGATTTTTCCTGGAAAATACACTAAAAATCCTACGAGCAGTTCCCGAGTAATCACACCTTCTCCAAATTGGCAAAAAAAAGCGTTGCTGATTTTTCCTGGAAATACACTAAAAATCCTACGAGCCGTTCCGAGTAATCCCACCTTCTCCAAATTGGCCAAAAAAGCGTTGCTGATTTTTCCTTGAAAATACACTAAAAAACCTACGAGCCGTTCCAAGTAATCCCATCTTCTCCAAATTAGCAAAAAAAAAAGCGTTGCTGATTTTTCCTGGAAAATACACTAAAAATCCTACGAGCCGTTCCCGAGTAATCACACCTTCTCCAAATTGCCAAAAAAAAGCGTTGCTGATTTTTCCTGGAAAATACACTAAAAATCCTACGAGCCGTTCCCGAGTAATCACACCTTCTCCAAATTGGCCAACAAAAAGCGTTGCTGATTTTTCCTGGAAAATACACTAAAAATCCTACGAGCCGTTTCGAGTAATCCCATCTTCTCCAAATTGGCCAAAAAAAAACGTTGCTGATTTTTCCTGGAAAATACACTAAAAAACCTACGAACCGTTCCCGAGTAATCCCATCTTCTCCAAATTGGCCAAAAAAAGCGTTGCTGATTTTTCCTGGAAAATACACTAAAAATCCTACGAGCCGTTCCCGAGTAATCCCATCTTCTCCAAATTAGCAAAAAAAAGCGTTGCTGATTTTTCCTGGAAAATATATTAAAAGTTTAATGAGCCGTTCCCGAGTAATCACACCTTCTCCAAATTGGCAAAAAAAAGCGTTGCTGATTTTTCCTGGAAAAAACACTAAAAATCTTACGAGCCGTTCCCGAGTAATCACACCTTCTCCAAATTGGCCAAAAAAAAGCGTTGCTGATTTTTCCTTGAAAATACACTAAAAAACCTACGAGCCGTTCCCAAGTAATCCCATATTCTCCAAATTAGCAAAAAAAAAAGCGTTGCTGATTTTTCCTGGAAAATATATTAAAAATTTTATGAGCCGTTCCCGAGTAATCACACCTTCTCCAAATTGGCAAAAAAAAAGCGTTGCTGATTTTTCCTGGAAAAAACACTAAAAATCTTACGAGCCGTTCCCGAGTAATCACACCTTCTCCAAATTGGCCAAAAAAAGCGTTGTTGATTTTTCCTGGAAAATACACTAAAAATCCTACGAGCCGTTCCCGAGTAATCCCATCTTCTCCAAATTGGCCAAAAAAAGCGTTGTTGATTTTTCCTGGAAAATACACAAAAAATCCTACGAGCCGTTCCCGAGTAATCACACCTTCTCCAAATTGGCCAAAAAAAGCGTTGTTGATTTTTCCTGGAAAATACACTAAAAATCCTACGAGCCGTTCCCGAGTAATCATACCTTCTCCAAATTGTCCAAAAAAAGCGTTGCTGATTTTTCCTGGAAAATACACTAAAAAACCTACGAGCCGTTCCCGAGTAATCCCAACTTCTCCAAATTGGCCAAAAAAAAGCGTTGCTGATTTTTCCTGGAAAATACACTAAAAATCCTACGAGCCGTTCCCGAGTAATCACACCTTCTCCAAATTGGCCAAAAAAAAACGTTGCTGATTTTTCCTGGAAAATACACTAAAAATCTTACGAGCCGTTCCCGAGTAATCCCATCTTCTCCAAATTGGCCAAAAAAAAACGTTGCTAATTTTTCCTGGAAAATACACTAAAAATCTTACGAGCCGTTCCCGAGTAATCACACCTTCTCCAAATTGGCCAAAAAAAAGCGTTGCTGATTTTTCCTGGAAAATATACTAAAAATCCTACGAGCCGTTCCCGAGTAATCACTCCTTCTCCAAATTGGCCAAAAAAAAAGCGTTGCTGATTTTTCCTGGAAAATACACTAAAAATCTTACGAGCCGTTCCCAAGTAATCACACCTTCTCCAAATTGGCAAAAAAAAGCGTTGCTGATTTTTCCTGGAAAATACACTAAAAAACCTACGAGCCGTTCCCGAGTAATCCCATCTTCTCCAAATTAGCAAAAAAAAAGCGTTGCTGATTTTTCCTGGAAAATACACTTAAAATCCTACGAGCCGTTCCCGAAAAATCCCATCTTCTCCAAATTGGCCAAAAAAAGCGTTGCTGATTTTTCCTTGAAAATACACTAAAAAACCTACGAGCCGTTCCCAAGTAATCCCATCTTCTCCAAATTAGCAAAAAAAAACGTTGCTGATTTTTCCTGGAAAATACACTAAAAATTGTATGAGCCGTTCCGAGTAATCCCATCTTCTCCAAATTGGCCAAAAAAAAAGCGTTGCTGATTTTTCCTGGAAAATACACTAAAAATCCTACGAGCCGTTCCAGAGTAATCACACCTTCTCCAAATTGGCCAAAAAAAAAGCGTTGTTGATTTTTCCTGGAAAATACACTAAAAATCCTACGAGCCGTTCCCGAGTAATCACACCTTCTCCAAATTGGCAAAAAAAGCGTTGCTGATTTTTCCTGGAAATTACACTAAAAATCCTACGAGCCGTTCCCGAGTAATCCCATCTTCTCCAAATTGGCCAAAAAAAGCGTTGCTGATTTTTCCTGGAAAATACACTAAAAAACCTACGAGCCGTTCCCGAGTAATCCCATCTTCTCCAATTAGCAAAAAAAAGCGTTGCTGATTTTTCCTTGAAAATACACTCAAAATCCTACGAGCCGTTCCCGAGTAATCCCATCTTCTCCAAATTGGCCAAAAAAAGCGTTGCTGATTTTTCCTGGAAAATACACTAAAAATCCTACGAGCCGTTCCCGAGTAATCCCATCTTCTCCAAATTGGCCAACAAAAGCGTTGCTGATTTTTCCTGGAAAATACACTAAAAATCCTACGAGCCTTTCCCGAGTAATCCCATCTTCTCCAAATTGGCCAACAAAAAGCGTTGCTGATTTTTCCTGGAAAATACACTAAAAATCCTACGAGCCGTTCCCGAGTAATCCCATCTTCTCCAAATTGGCCAAAAAAAAACGTTGCTGATTTTTCCTGGAAAATACACTAAAAATCTTACGAGCCGTTCCCGAGTAATCACACCTTCTCCAAATTGGCCAAAAAAAGCGTTGCTGATTTTTCCTGGAAAATACACTAAAAAACCTACGAGCCGTTCCCGAGTAATCGCATCTTCTCCAAATTAGCAAAAAAAAAGCGTTGCTGATTTTTCCTGGAAAATACACTTAAAATCCTACGAGCCGTTCCCGAGTAATCCCATCTTCTCCAAATTGGCCAAAAAAAGCGTTGCTGATTTTTCCTGGAAAATACACTAAAATCCTACGAGCCGTTCCCGAGTAATCCCATCTTCTCAAATTGGCCAAAAAAAAGCGTTGCTGATTTTTCCTGGAAATTACACTAAAAATCCTACGAGCCGTTCCCGAGTAATCCCATCTTCTCCAAATTGGCCAAAAAAAAGCGTTGCTGATTTTTCCTTGAAAATACACTAAAAAACCTACGAGCCGTTCCCAAGTAATCCCATCTTCTTCAATTAGCAAAAAAAAAACGTTGCTGATTTTTCCTGGAAAATACACTAAAAATTTTATGAGCCGTTCCGAGTAATCACACCTTCTCCAAATTGGCAAAAAAATGCGTTGCTGATTTTTCCTGGAAATTACACTAAAAATCCTACGAGCCGTTCCCGAGTAATCCCATCTTCTCCAAATTAGCAAAAAAAAAAGCGTTGCTGATTTTTCCTGGAAAATATATTAAAAATTTTATGAGCCGTTTCCGAGTAATTACACCTTCTCCAAATTGGCAAAAAAAAGCGTTGCTGATTTTTCCTGGAAAAAACACTAAAAATCTTACGAGCCGTTCCCGAGTAATCACACCTTCTCCAAATTGGCCAAAAAAAAGCGTTGCTGATTTTTCCTGGAAATTACACTAAAAATCCTACGAGCCGTTCCCGAGTAATCCCATCTTCTCCAAATTGGCCAAAAAAAAGCGTTGCTGATTTTTCCTGGAAAATACACTAAAAATCCTACGAGCCGTTCCCGAGTAATCACACCTTCTCCAAATTGGCAAAAAAAAGCGTTGTTGATTTTTCCTGGAAAATACACTAAAAATCCTACGAGCCGTTCCGAGTAATCACACCTTCTCCAAATTGGCCAAAAAAAGCGTTGTTGATTTTTCCTGGAAAATACACTAAAAATCCTACGAGCCGTTCCCGAGTAATCACACCTTCTCCAAATTGGCCAAAAAAAGCGTTGCTGATTTTTCCTGGAAAATACACTAAAAAACCTACGAGCCGTTCCCGAGTAATCCCATCTTCTCCAAATTGGCCAAAAAAAGCGTTGCTGATTTTTCCTGGAAAATACACTAAAAATCTTACGAGCCGTTCCGAGTAATCACACCTTCTCCAAATTGGCCAAAAAAAGCGTTGCTGATTTTTCCTGGAAAATACACTAAAAATCCTACGAGCCGTTCCCGAGTAATCACACCTTCTCCAAATTGGCAAAAAAAAGCGTTGTTGATTTTTCCTGGAAAATACACTAAAAATCCTACGAGCCGTTCCCGAGTAATCCCAACTTCTCCAAATTGGCCAAAAAAAAGCGTTGCTGATTTTTCCTGGAAATTACACTAAAAATCCTACGAGCCGTTCCCGAGTAATCCCATCTTCTCCAAATTGGCCAAAAATAGCGTTGCTGATTTTTCCTGGAAATTACACTAAAAATCCTACGAGCCGTTCCCGAGTAATCCCACCTTCTCCAAATTGGTAAAAAAAAAAGCGTTGCACATTTTTCCTGGAAAATATATTAAAAATTTTATGAGCCGTTCCCGAGTAATCACACCTTCTCCAAATTGGCAAAAAAAAGCGTTGCTGATTTTTCCTGGAAAATACACTA
This sequence comes from Lypha dubia, assembly GCA_947311025.1. Lineage (NCBI taxonomy): Eukaryota > Metazoa > Arthropoda > Insecta > Diptera > Tachinidae > Lypha > Lypha dubia. The sequence continues at coordinate 438,573 of CAMZJU010000018.1, forward strand.
AAAATCCTACGAGCCGTTCCCGAGTAATCACACCTTCTCCAAATTGGCCAAAAAAAAGCGTTGCTGATTTTTCCTGGAAATTACACTCAAAATCCTACGAGCCGTTCCCGAGTAATCCCATCTTCTCCAAATTGGCCAAAAAAAACGTTGCTGATTTTTCCTGGAAAATACACTAAAAATCCTACGAGCCGTTCCCGAGTAATCCCATCTTCTCCGAAATGGCCAAAAAAAAAAAAAGCGTTGCTGATTTTTCCTTGAAAATACACTAAAAAACCTAAGAGCCGTTCTGGAGTAATCACACCTTCTCCAAATTGGCAAAAAAAAGCGTTGCTGATTTTTCCTGGAAAAAACACTAAAAATCCTACGAGCCGTTCCCGAGTAATCACACCTTCTCCAAATTGGCCAAAAAAAAGCGTTGCTGATTTTTCCTGGAAAATATATTAAAAATTGTATGAGCCGTTCCCGAGTAATCCCATCTTCTCCAAATTAGCAAAAAAAAGCGTTGCTGATTTTTCCTGGAAAATATATTAAAAATTTTATGAGCCGTTCCCGAGTAATCACACCTTCTCCAAATTGGGAAAAAAAGCGTTGCTGATTTTTCCTGGAAAATACACTAAAAAACCTACGAGCCGTTCCCGAGTAATCCCATCTTCTCCAAATTAGCAAAAAAAAAGCGTTGCTGATTTTTCCTGGAAAATACACTTAAAATCCTACGAGCCGTTCCCGAGTAATCCCATCTTCTCCAAATTGGCCAAAAAAAGCGTTGCTGATTTTTCCTTGAAAATACACTAAAAAACCTACGAGCCGTTCCCAAGTAATCCCATCTTCTCCAAATTAGCAAAGAAAAAACGTTGCTGATTTTTCCTGGAAAATACACTAAAAATTTTATGAGCCGTTCCCGAGTAATCCCATCTTCTCCAAATTGGCCAAAAAAAAGCGTTGCTGATTTTTCCTGGAAAATACACTAAAAATCCTACGAGCCGTTCCCGAGTAATCACACCTTCTCCAAATTGGCCAAAAAAAAAGCGTTGTTGATTTTTCCTGGAAAATACACTAAAAATCCTACGAGCCGTTCCCAAGTAATCACACCTTCTCCAAATTGGCCAAAAAAAGCGTTGCTGATTTTTCCTGGAAATTACACTAAAAATCCTACGAGCCGTTTCCGAGTAATTCCATCTTCTCCAAATTGGCCAAAAAAAGCGTTGCTGATTTTTCCTGGAAAATACACTAAAAATCCTACGAGCCGTTCCCGAGTAATCCCATCTTCTCCAAATTGGCCAACAAAAGCGTTGCTGATTTTTCCTGGAAAATACACTAAAAATCCTACGAGCCGTTCCCGAGTAATCACACCTTCTCCAAATTGGCCAAAAAAAGCGTTGTTGATTTTTCCTGGAAAATACACTAAAAATCCTACGAGCCGTTCCCGAGTAATCACACCTTCTCCAAATTGGCCAAAAAAAGCGTTGCTGATTTTTCCTGGAAAATACACTAAAAAACCTACGAGCCGTTCCCGAGTAATCCCATCTTCTCCAAATTGGCCAAAAAAAGCGTTGCTGATTTTTCCTGGAAAATACACTAAAAATCTTACGAGCCGTTCCCGAGTAATCACACCTTCTCCAAATTGGCCAAAAAAAAGCGTTGCTGATTTTTCCTGGAAAATACACTAAAAATCCTACGAGCCGTTCCCGAGTAATCACACCTTCTCCAAATTGGCAAAAAAAAGCGTTGTTGATTTTTCCTGGAAAATACACTAAAAATCCTACGAGCCGTTCCCGAGTAATCCCAACTTCTCCAAATTGGCCAAAAAAAAGCGTTGCTGATTTTTCCTGGAAATTACACTAAAAATCCTACGAGCCGTTCCCGAGTAATCCCATCTTCTCCAAATTGGCCAAAAAATAGCGTTGCTGATTTTTCCTGGAAATTACACTAAAAATCCTACGAGCCGTTCCCGAGTAATCCCACCTTCTCCAAATTGGTAAAAAAAAAAGCGTTGCACATTTTTCCTGGAAAATATATTAAAAATTTTATGAGCCGTTCCCGAGTAATCACACCTTCTCCAAATTGGCAAAAAAAAGCGTTGCTGATTTTTCCTGGAAAATACACTAAAAATCCTACGAGCCGTTCCCGAGTAATCACACCTTCTCCAAATTGGCCAAAAAAAAGCGTTGCTGATTTTTCCTGGAAATTACACTAAAAATCCTACGAGCCGTTCCCGAGTAATCCCATCTTCTCCAAATTGGCCAAAAAAAACGTTGCTGATTTTTCCTGGAAAATACACTAAAAATCCTACGAGCCGTTCCCGAGTAATCCCATCTTCTCCGAAATGGCCAAAAAAAAAAAAGCGTTGCTGATTTTTCCTTGAAAATACACTAAAAAACCTACGAGCCGTTCTGGAGTAATCACACCTTCTCCAAATTGGCAAAAAAAAGCGTTGCTGATTTTTCCTGGAAAAAACACTAAAAATCCTACGAGCCGTTCCCGAGTAATCACACCTTCTCCAAATTGGCCAAAAAAAAGCGTTGCTGATTTTTCCTGGAAAATATATTAAAAATTGTATGAGCCGTTCCCGAGTAATCCCATCTTCTCCAAATTAGCAAAAAAAAGCGTTGCTGATTTTTCCTGGAAAATATATTAAAAATTTTATGAGCCGTGCCCGAGTAATCACACCTTCTCCAAATTGGGAAAAAAAGCGTTGCTGATTTTTCCTGGAAAATACACTAAAAAACCTACGAGCCGTTCCCGAGTAATCCCATCTTCTCCAAATTAGCAAAAAAAAAGCGTTGCTGATTTTTCCTGGAAAATACACTTAAAATCCTACGAGCCGTTCCCGAGTAATCCCATCTTCTCCAAATTGGCCAAAAAAAGCGTTGCTGATTTTTCCTTGAAAATACACTAAAAAACCTACGAGCCGTTCCCAAGTAATCCCATCTTCTCCAAATTAGCAAAGAAAAAACGTTGCTGATTTTTCCTGGAAAATACACTAAAAATTTTATGAGCCGTTCCCGAGTAATCCCATCTTCTCCAAATTGGCCAAAAAAAAGCGTTGCTGATTTTTCCTGGAAAATACACTAAAAATCCTACGAGCCGTTCCCGAGTAATCACACCTTCTCCAAATTGGCCAAAAAAAAAGCGTTGTTGATTTTTCCTGGAAAATACACTAAAAATCCTACGAGCCGTTCCCGAGTAATCACACCTTCTCCAAATTGGCCAAAAAAAGCGTTGCTGATTTTTCCTGGAAATTACACTAAAAATCCTACGAGCCGTTTCCGAGTAATTCCATCTTCTCCAAATTGGCCAAAAAAAGCGTTGCTGATTTTTCCTGGAAAATACACTAAAAATCCTACGAGCCGTTCCCGAGTAATCCCATCTTCTCCAAATTGGCCAACAAAAGCGTTGCTGATTTTTCCTGGAAAATACACTAAAAATCCTACGAGCCTTTCCCGAGTAATCCCATCTTCTCCAAATTGGCCAACAAAAAGCGTTGCTGATTTTTCCTGGAAAATACACTAAAAATCCTACGAGCCGTTCCCGAGTAATCCCATCTTCTCCAAATTGGCCAAAAAAAAACGTTGCTGATTTTTCCTGGAAAATACACTAAAAATCTTACGAGCCGTTCCCGAGTAATCACACCTTCTCCAAATTGGCCAAAAAAAGCGTTGCTGATTTTTCCTGGAAAATACACTAAAAAACCTACGAGCCGTTCCCGAGTAATCGCATCTTCTCCAAATTAGCAAAAAAAAAGCGTTGCTGATTTTTCCTGGAAAATACACTTAAAATCCTACGAGCCGTTCCCGAGTAATCACACCTTCTCCAAATTGGCCAAAAAAAGCGTTGCTGATTTTTCCTGGAAAATACACTAAAAAACCTACGAGCCGTTCCCGAGTAATCGCATCTTCTCCAAATTAGCAAAAAAAAAAGCGTTGCTGATTTTTCCTGGAAAATACACTTAAAATCCTACGAGCCGTTCCCGAGTAATCCCATCTTCTCCAAATTAGCAAAAAAAAAAGCGTTGCTGATTTTTCCTGGAAAATATATTAAAAATTTTATGAGCCGTTCCCGAGTAATTACACCTTCTCCAAATTGGCAAAAAAAAGCGTTGCTGATTTTTCCTGGAAAAAACACTAAAAATCTTACGAGCCGTTCCCGAGTAATTACACCTTCTCCAAATTGGCCAACAAAAGCGTTGCTGATTTTTCCTGGAAAATACACTAAAAATCCTACGAGCCTTTCCCGAGTAATCCCATCTTCTCCAAATTGGCCAACAAAAAGCGTTGCTGATTTTTCCTGGAAAATACACTAAAAATCCTACGAGCCGTTCCCGAGTAATCCCATCTTCTCAAAATTGGCCAAAAAAAAGCGTTGCTGATTTTTCCTGGAAAATACACTAAAAATCCTACGAGCCTTTCCCGAGTAATCACACCTTCTCCAAATTGGCAAAAAAATGCGTTGCTGATTTTTCCTGGAAATTACACTAAAAATCCTACGAGCCGTTCCCGAGTAATCCCATCTTCTCCAAATTAGCAAAAAAAAAAGCGTTGCTGATTTTTCCTGGAAAATATATTAAAAATTTTATGAGCCGTTTCCGAGTAATTACACCTTCTCCAAATTGGCAAAAAAAAAGCGTTGCTGATTTTTCCTGGAAAAAACACTAAAAATCTTACGAGCCGTTCCCGAGTAATCACACCTTCTCCAAATTGGCCAAAAAAAAGCGTTGCTGATTTTTCCTGGAAATTACACTAAAAATCCTACGAGCCGTTCCCGAGTAATCCCATCTTCTCCAAATTGGCCAAAAAAAAGCGTTGCTGATTTTTCCTGGAAAATACACTAAAAATCCTACGAGCCGTTCCCGAGTAATCACACCTTCTCCAAATTGGCAAAAAAAAGCGTTGTTGATTTTTCCTGGAAAATACACTAAAAATCCTACGAGCCGTTCCCGAGTAATCACACCTTCTCCAAATTGGCCAAAAAAAGCGTTGTTGATTTTTCCTGGAAAATACACTAAAAATCCTACGAGCCGTTCCCGAGTAATCACACCTTCTCCAAATTGGCCAAAAAAAGCGTTGCTGATTTTTCCTGGAAAATACACTAAAAAACCTACGAGCCGTTCCCGAGTAATCCCATCTTCTCCAAATTGGCCAAAAAAAGCGTTGCTGATTTTTCCTGGAAAATACACTAAAAATCTTACGAGCCGTTCCCGAGTAATCACACCTTCTCCAAATTGGCCAAAAAAAAGCGTTGCTGATTTTTCCTGGAAAATACACTAAAAATCCTACGAGCCGTTCCCGAGTAATCACACCTTCTCCAAATTGGCAAAAAAAAGCGTTGTTGATTTTTCCTGGAAAATACACTAAAAATCCTACGAGCCGTTCCCGAGTAATCCCAACTTCTCCAAATTGGCCAAAAAAAAGCGTTGCTGATTTTTCCTGGAAATTACACTAAAAATCCTACGAGCCGTTCCCGAGTAATCCCATCTTCTCCAAATTGGCCAAAAAATAGCGTTGCTGATTTTTCCTGGAAATTACACTAAAAATCCTACGAGCCGTTCCCGAGTAATCCCACCTTCTCCAAATTGGTAAAAAAAAAGCGTTGCACATTTTTCCTGGAAAATATATTAAAAATTTTATGAGCCGTTCCCGAGTAATCACACCTTCTCCAAATTGGCAAAAAAAAGCGTTGCTGATTTTTCCTGGAAAATACACTAAAAATCCTACGAGCCGTTCCCGAGTAATCACACCTTCTCCAAATTGGCCAAAAAAAAGCGTTGCTGATTTTTCCTGGAAATTACACTAAAAATCCTACGAGCCGTTCCCGAGTAATCACACCTTCTCCAAATTGGCCAAAAAAAAAAAAGCGTTGCTAATTTTTCCTTGAAAATACACTAAAAAACCTACGAGCCGTTCTGGAGTAATCACACCTTCTCCAAATTGGCAAAAAAAAGCGTTGCTGATTTTTCCTGGAAAAAACACTAAAAATCCTACGAGCCGTTCCCGAGTAATCACACCTTCTCCAAATTGGCCAAAAAAAAGCGTTGCTGATTTTTCCTGGAAAATATATTAAAAATTGTATGAGCCGTTCCCGAGTAATCCCATCTTCTCCAAATTAGCAAAAAAAAGCGTTGCTGATTTTTCCTGGAAAATATATTAAAAATTTTATGAGCCGTTCCCGAGTAATCACACCTTCTCCAAATTGGGAAAAAAAGCGTTGCTGATTTTTCCTGGAAAATACACTAAAAAACCTACGAGCCGTTCCCGAGTAATCCCATCTTCTCCAAATTAGCAAAAAAAAAGCGTTGCTGATTTTTCCTGGAAAATACACTTAAAATCCTACGAGCCGTTCCCGAGTAATCCCATCTTCTCCAAATTGGCCAAAAAAAGCGTTGCTGATTTTTCCTTGAAAATACACTAAAAAACCTACGAGCCGTTCCCAAGTAATCCCATCTTCTCCAAATTAGCAAAAAAAAAACGTTGCTGATTTTTCCTGGAAAATACACTAAAAATTTTATGAGCCGTTCCCGAGTAATCCCATCTTCTCCAAATTGGCCAAAAAAAAGCGTTGCTGATTTTTCCTGGAAAATACACTAAAAATCCTACGAGCCGTTCCCGAGTAATCACACCTTCTCCAAATTGGCCAAAAAAAAAGCGTTGTTGATTTTTCCTGGAAAATACTCTAAAAATCCTACGAGCCGTTCCCGAGTAATCACACCTTCTCCAAATTGGCCAAAAAAAGCGTTGCTGATTTTTCCTGGAAATTACACTAAAAATCCTACGAGCCGTTTCCGAGTAATTCCATCTTCTCCAAATTGGCCAAAAAAAGCGTTGCTGATTTTTCCTGGAAAATACACTAAAAATCCTACGAGCCGTTCCCGAGTAATCCCATCTTCTCCAAATTGGCCAACAAAAGCGTTGCTGATTTTTCCTGGAAAATACACTAAAAATCCTACGAGCCTTTCCCGAGTAATCCCATCTTCTCCAAATTGGCCAACAAAAAGCGTTGCTGATTTTTCCTGGAAAATACACTAAAAATCCTACGAGCCGTTCCCGAGTAATCCCATCTTCTCCAAATTGGCCAAAAAAAAACGTTGCTGATTTTTCCTGGAAAATACACTAAAAATCTTACGAGCCGTTCCCGAGTAATCACACCTTCTCCAAATTGGCCAAAAAAAGCGTTGCTGATTTTTCCTGGAAAATACACTAAAAAACCTACGAGCCGTTCCCGAGTAATCGCATCTTCTCCAAATTAGCAAAAAAAAAGCGTTGCTGATTTTTCCTGGAAAATACACTTAAAATCCTACGAGCCGTTCCCGAGTAATCCCATCTTCTCCAAATTGGCCAAAAAAAGCGTTGCTGATTTTTCCTGGAAAATACACTAAAAATCCTACGAGCCGTTCCCGAATAATCCCATCTTCTCCAAATTGGCCAAAAAAAAGCGTTGCTGATTTTTCCTGGAAATTACACTAAAAATCCTACGAGCCGTTCCCGAGTAATCCCATCTTCTCCAAATTGGCCAAAAAAAAGCGTTGCTGATTTTTCCTTGAAAATACACTAAAAAACCTACGAGCCGTTCCCAAGTAATCCCATCTTCTCCAAATTAGCAAAAAAAAAAACGTTGCTGATTTTTCCTGGAAAATACACTAAAAATTTTATGAGCCGTTCCCGAGTAATCACACCTTCTCCAAATTGGCAAAAAAAAAGCGTTGCTGATTTTTCCTGGAAATTACACTAAAAATCCTACGAGCCGTTCCCGAGTAATCCCATCTTCTCCAAATTAGCAAAAAAAAAGCGTTGCTGATTTTTCCTGGAAAATATATTAAAAATTTTATGAGCCGTTCCCGAGTAATTACACCTTCTCCAAATTGGCAAAAAAAAGCGTTGCTGATTTTTCCTGGAAAAAACACTAAAAATCTTACGAGCCGTTCCCGAGTAATCACACCTTCTCCAAATTGGCCAAAAAAAAGCGTTGCTGATTTTTCCTGGAAATTACACTAAAAATCCTACGAGCCGTTCCCGAGTAATCCCATCTTCTCCAAATTGGCCAAAAAAAGCGTTGCTGATTTTTCCTGGAAAATACACTAAAAATCCTACGAGCCGTTCCCGAGTAATCCCATCTTCTCCGAAATGGCCAAAAAAAAAAAAGCGTTGCTGATTTTTCCTTGAAAATACACTAAAAAACCTACGAGCCGTTCTGGAGTAATCACACCTTCTCCAAATTGGCAAAAAAAAGCGTTGCTGATTTTTCCTGGAAAAAACACTAAAAATCCTACGAGCCGTTCCCGAGTAATCACACCTTCTCCAAATTGGCCAAAAAAAAGCGTTGCTGATTTTTCCTGGAAAATATATTAAAAATTGTATGAGCCGTTCCCGAGTAATCCCATCTTCTCCAAATTAGCAAAAAAAAGCGTTGCTGATTTTTCCTGGAAAATATATTAAAAATTTTATGAGCCGTTCCCGAGTAATCACACCTTCTCCAAATTGGGAAAAAAAGCGTTGCTGATTTTTCCTGGAAAATACACTAAAAAACCTACGAGCCGTTCCCGAGTAATCCCATCTTCTCCAAATTAGCAAAAAAAAAGCGTTGCTGATTTTTCCTGGAAAATACACTTAAAATCCTACGAGCCGTTCCCGAGTAATCCCATCTTCTCCAAATTGGCCAAAAAAAGCGTTGCTGATTTTTCCTTGAAAATACACTAAAAAACCTACGAGCCGTTCCCAAGTAATCCCATCTTCTCCAAATTAGCAAAAAAAAAACGTTGCTGATTTTTCCTGGAAAATACACTAAAAATTTTATGAGCCGTTCCCGAGTAATCCCATCTTCTCCAAATTGGCCAAAAAAAAGCGTTGCTGATTTTTCCTGGAAAATACACTAAAAATCCTACGAGCCGTTCCCGAGTAATCAAACCTTCTCCAAATTGGCCAAAAAAAAAGCGTTGTTGATTTTTCCTGGAAAATACACTAAAAATCCTACGAGCCGTTCCCGAGTAATCACACCTTCTCCAAATTGGCCAAAAAAAGCGTTGCTGATTTTTCCTGGAAATTACACTAAAAATCCTACGAGCCGTTTCCGAGTAATTCCATCTTCTCCAAATTGGCCAAAAAAAGCGTTGCTGATTTTTCCTGGAAAATACACTAAAAATCCTACGAGCCGTTCCCGAGTAATCCCATCTTCTCCAAATTGGCCAACAAAAGCGTTGCTGATTTTTCCTGGAAAATACACTAAAAATCCTACGAGCCTTTCCCGAGTAATCCCATCTTCTCCAAATTGGCCAACAAAAAGCGTTGCTGATTTTTCCTGGAAAATACACTAAAAATCCTACGAGCCGTTCCCGAGTAATCACACCTTCTCCAAATTGGCAAAAAAAAGCGTTGCTGATTTTTCCTGGAAAATACACTAAAAATCTTACGAGCCGTTCCCGAGTAATCACACCTTCTCCAAATTGGCCAAAAAAAAGCGTTGCTGATTTTTCCTGGAAAATATATTAAAAATTGTATGAGCCGTTCCCGAGTAATCCCATCTTCTCCAAATTAGCAAAAAAAAGCGTTGCTGATTTTTCCTGGAAAATATATTAAAAATTTTATGAGCCGTTCCCGAGTAATCACACCTTCTCCAAATTGGGAAAAAAAGCGTTGCTGATTTTTCCTGGAAAATACACTAAAAAACCTACGAGCCGTTCCCGAGTAATCCCATCTTCTCCAAATTAGCAAAAAAAAAGCGTTGCTGATTTTTCCTGGAAAATACACTTAAAATCCTACGAGCCGTTCCCGAGTAATCCCATCTTCTCCAAATTGGCCAAAAAAAGCGTTGCTGATTTTTCCTTGAAAATACACTAAAAAACCTACGAGCCGTTCCCAAGTAATCCCATCTTCTCCAAATTAGCAAAAAAAAAACGTTGCTGATTTTTCCTGGAAAATACACTAAAAATTTTATGAGCCGTTCCCGAGTAATCACACCTTCTCCAAATTGGCAAAAAAAAGCGTTGCTGATTTTTCCTGGAAATTACACTAAAAATCCTACGAGCCGTTCCCGAGTAATCAAACCTTCTCCAAATTGGCCAAAAAAAAAGCGTTGTTGATTTTTCCTGGAAAATACACTAAAAATCCTACGAGCCGTTCCCGAGTAATCACACCTTCTCCAAATTGGCCAAAAAAAGCGTTGCTGATTTTTCCTGGAAATTACACTAAAAATCTTACGAGCCGTTCCCGAGTAATCACACCTTCTCCAAATTGGCCAAAAAAAAGCGTTGCTGATTTTTCCTGGAAATTACACTAAAAATCCTACGAGCCGTTCCCGAGTAATCCCATCTTCTCCAAATTGGCCAAAAAAAAGCGTTGCTGATTTTTCCTGGAAAATACACTAAAAATCCTACGAGCCGTTCCCATATAATCACACCTTCTCCAAATTGGCAAAAAAAAGCGTTGTTGATTTTTCCTGGAAAATACACTAAAAATCCTACGAGCCATTCCCGAGTAATCACACCTTCTCCAAATTAGCCAAAAAAAGCGTTGTTGATTTTTCCTGGAAAATACACTAAAAATCCTACGAGCCGTTCCCGAGTAATCACACCTTCTCCAAATTGGCCAAAAAAAGCGTTGCTGATTTTTCCTGGAAAATACACTAAAAAACCTACGAGCCGTTCCCGAGTAATCCCATCTTCTCCAAATTGGCCAAAAAAAGCGTTGCTGACTTTTCCTGGAAAATACACTAAAAATCTTACGAGCCGTTCCCGTGTAATCACACCTTCTCCAAATTGGCCAAAAAAAAGCGTTGCTGATTTTTCCTGGAAAATACACTAAAAATCCTACGAGCCGTTCCCGAGTAATCACACCTTCTCCAAATTGGCAAAAAAAAGCGATGTTGATTTTTCCTGGAAAATACACTAAAAATCCTACGAGCCGTTCCCGAGTAATCCCAACTTCTCCAAATTGGCCAAAAAAAAGCGTTGCTGATTTTTCCTGGAAATTACACTAAAAATCCTACGAGCCGTTCCCGAGTAATCCCATCTTCTCCAAATTGGCCAAAAAATAGCGTTGCTGATTTTTCCTGGAAATTACACTAAAAATCCTACGAGCCGTTCCCGAGTAATCCCACCTTCTCCAAATTGGTAAAAAAAAGCGTTGCACATTTTTCCTGGAAAATATATTAAAAATTTTATGAGCCGTTCCCGAGTAATCACACCTTCTCCAAATTGGCAAAAAAAAGCGTTGCTGATTTTTCCTGGAAAAAACACTAAAAATCTTACGAGCCGTTCCCGAGTAATCACACCTTCTCCAAATTGGCCAAAAAAAAGCGTTGCTGATTTTTCCTGGAAAATACACTAAAAATCCTACGAGCCGTTCCCTAGTAATCACACCTTCTCCAAATTGGCCAAAAAAAAGCGTTGCTGATTTTTCCTGGAAATTACACTAAAAATCCTACGAGCCGTTCCCGAGTAATCCCATCTTCTCCAAATTGGCCAAAAAAAAGCGTTGCTGATTTTTCCTTGAAAATACACTAAAAAACCTACGAGCCGTTCCCAAGTAATCCCATCTTCTCCAAATTAGCAAAAAAAAAACGTTGCTGATTTTTCCTGGAAAATACACTAAAAATTTTATGAGCCGTTCCCGAGTAATCACACCTTCTCCAAATTGGCAAAAAAAAGCGTTGCTGATTTTTCCTGGAAATTACACTAAAAATCCTACGAGCCGTTCCCGAGTAATCCCATCTTCTCCAAATTAGCAAAAAAAAAAGCGTTGCTGATTTTTCCTGGAAAATATATTAAAAATTTTATGAGCCGTTCCCGAGTAATTACACCTTCTCCAAATTGGCAAAAAAAAGCGTTGCTGATTTTTCCTGGAAAAAACACTAAAAATCTTACGAGCCGTTCCCGAGTAATCACACCTTCTCCAAATTGGCCAAAAAAAAGCGTTGCTGATTTTTCCTGGAAATTACACTAAAAATCCTACGAGCCGTTCCCGAGTAATCCCATCTTCTCCAAATTGGCCAAAAAAAAGCGTTGCTGATTTTTCCTGGAAAATACACTAAAAATCCTACGAGCCGTTCCCGAGTAATTACACCTTCTCCAAATTGGCAAAGAAAAGCGTTGCTGATTTTTCCTGGAAAAAACACTAAAAATCCTACGAGCCGTTCCCGAGTAATCCCAACTTCTCCAAATTGGCCAAAAAAAGCGTTGTTGATTTTTCCTGGAAAATACACTAAAAAACCTACGAGCCGTTCCCAAGTAATCCCATCTTCTCCAAATTAGCAAAAAAAAAAACGTTGCTGATATTTCCTGGAAAATACACTAAAAATTTTATGAGCCGTTCCCGAGTAATCACACCTTCTCCAAATTGGCAAAAAAAAGCGTTGCTGATTTTTCCTGGAAAATACACTAAAAATCCTACGAGCCGTTCCCGAGTATTCCCATCTTCTCCAAATTAGCAAAAAAAAAAGCGTTGCTGATTTTTCCTGGAAAATATATTAAAAATTTTATGAGCCGTTCCCGAGTAATCACACCTTCTCCAAATTGGCAAAAAAAAGCGTTGCTGATTTTTCCTGGAAAATACACTAAAAATCCTACGAGCCGTTCCCGAGTAATCCCATCTTCTCCAAATTAGAAAAAAAAGCGTTGCTGATTTTTCCTGGAAAAAACACTAAAAATCTTACGAGCCGTTCCCGAGTAATCCCATCTTCTCCAAATTGGCCAAACAAAAACGTTGCTGATTTTTCCTGGAAAATACACTAAAAATCTTACGAGCCGTTCCCGAGTAATCCCATCTTCTCCAAATTGGCCAAAAAAAGCGTTGCTGATTTTTCCTGGAAAATACACTAAAAATTCTACGAGCCGTTCCCGAGTAATCATACCTTCTCCAAATTGGCCAAAAAAAAGCGTTGTTGATTTTTCCTGGAAAATACACTAAAAAACCTACGAGCCGTTCCCGAGTAATCCCATCTTCTCCAAATTAGCCAACAAAAAGCGTTGCTGATTTTTCCTGGAAAATACACTTAAAATCCTACGAGCCGTTCCCGAGTAATCCCATCTTCTCCAAATTGGCCAAAAAAAACCTTGCTGATTTTTCCTGGAAAATACACTAAAAATCCTACGAGCCGTTCCCGAGTAATCCCATCTTCTCCAAATTGGCCAAAAAAAGCGTTGCTGATTTTTCCTGGAAAATACACTAAAAATTCTACGAGCCGTTCCCGAGTAATCATACCTTCTCCAAATTGGCCAAAAAAAAGCGTTGTTGATTTTTCCTGGAAAATACACTAAAAAACCTACGAGCCGTTCCCGAGTAATCCCATCTTCTCCAAATTAGCCAACAAAAAGCGTTGCTGATTTTTCCTGGAAAATACACTTAAAATCCTACGAGCCGTTCCCGAGTAATCCCATCTTCTCCAAATTGGCCAAAAAAAACCTTGCTGATTTTTCCTGGAAAATACACTAAAAATCCTACGAGCCGTTCCCGAGTAATCCCATCTTCTCCAAATTGGCCAAAAAAAAGCGTTGCTGATTTTTCCTTGAAAATACACTAAAAAACCTACGAGCCGTTCCCAAGTAATCCCATCTTCTCCAAATTAGCAAAAAAAAAAGCGTTGCTGATTTTTCCTGGAAAATATATTAAAAATTTTATGAGCCGTTCCCGAGTAATCACACCTTCTCCAAATTGGCAAAAAAAAGCGTTGCTGATTTTTCCTGGAAAAAACACTAAAAATCCTACGAGCCGTTCCCGAGTAATCCCAACTTCTCCAAATTGGCCAAAAAAAGCGTTGTTGATTTTTCCTGGAAAATACACTAAAAAACCTACGAGCCGTTCCCAAGTAATCCCATCTTCTCCAAATTAGCAAAAAAAAAAACGTTGCTGATTTTTCCTGGAAAATACACTAAAAATTTTATGAGCCGTTCCCGAGTAATCACACCTTCTCCAAATTGGCAAAAAAAAGCGTTGCTGATTTTTCCTGGAAAATACACTAAAAATCCTACGAGCCGTTCCCGAGTATTCCCATCTTCTCCAAATTAGCAAAAAAAAAAGCGTTGCTGATTTTTCCTGGAAAATATATTAAAAATTTTATGAGCCGTTCCCGAGTAATCACACCTTCTCCAAATTGGCAAAAAAAAGCGTTGCTGATTTTTCCTGGAAAATACACTAAAAATCCTACGAGCCGTTCCCGAGTATTCCCATCTTCTCCAAATTAGCAAAAAAAAAAGCGTTGCTGATTTTTCCTGGAAAATATATTAAAAATTTTATGAGCCGTTCCCGAGTAATCACACCTTCTCCAAATTGGCAAAAAAAAGCGTTGCTGATTTTTCCTGGAAAATACACTAAAAATCCTACGAGCCGTTCCCGAGTAATCCCATCTTCTCCAAATTAGAAAAAAAAGCGTTGCTGATTTTTCCTGGAAAAAACACTAAAAATCTTACGAGCCGTTCCCGAGTAATCCCATCTTCTCCAAATTGGCCAAACAAAAACGTTGCTGATTTTTCCTGGAAAATACACTAAAAATCTTACGAGCCGTTCCCGAGTAATCCCATCTTCTCCAAATTGGCCAAAAAAAGCGTTGCTGATTTTTCCTGGAAAATACACTAAAAATTCTACGAGCCGTTCCCGAGTAATCATACCTTCTCCAAATTGGCCAAAAAAAAGCGTTGTTGATTTTTCCTGGAAAATACACTAAAAAACCTACGAGCCGTTCCCGAGTAATCCCATCTTCTCCAAATTAGCCAACAAAAAGCGTTGCTGATTTTTCCTGGAAAATACACTTAAAATCCTACGAGCCGTTCCCGAGTAATCCCATCTTCTCCAAATTGGCCAAAAAAAACCTTGCTGATTTTTCCTGGAAAATACACTAAAAATCCTACGAGCCGTTCCCGAGTAATCCCATCTTCTCCAAATTGGCCAAAAAAAGCGTTGCTGATTTTTCCTGGAAAATACACTAAAAATTCTACGAGCCGTTCCCGAGTAATCATACCTTCTCCAAATTGGCCAAAAAAAAGCGTTGTTGATTTTTCCTGGAAAATACACTAAAAAACCTACGAGCCGTTCCCGAGTAATCCCATCTTCTCCAAATTAGCCAACAAAAAGCGTTGCTGATTTTTCCTGGAAAATACACTTAAAATCCTACGAGCCGTTCCCGAGTAATCCCATCTTCTCCAAATTGGCCAAAAAAAACCTTGCTGATTTTTCCTGGAAAATACACTAAAAATCCTACGAGCCGTTCCCGAGTAATCCCATCTTCTCCAAATTGGCCAAAAAAAAGCGTTGCTGATTTTTCCTTGAAAATACACTAAAAAACCTACGAGCCGTTCCCAAGTAATCCCATCTTCTCCAAATTAGCAAAAAAAAAAGCGTTGCTGATTTTTCCTGGAAAATATATTAAAAATTTTATGAGCCGTTCCCGAGTAATCACACCTTCTCCAAATTGGCAAAAAAAAGCGTTGCTGATTTTTCCTGGAAAAAACACTAAAAATCCTACGAGCCGTTCCCGAGTAATCCCAACTTCTCCAAATTGGCCAAAAAAAGCGTTGTTGATTTTTCCTGGAAAATACACTAAAAAACCTACGAGCCGTTCCCAAGTAATCCCATCTTCTCCAAATTAGCAAAAAAAAAAACGTTGCTGATTTTTCCTGGAAAATACACTAAAAATTTTATGAGCCGTTCCCGAGTAATCACACCTTCTCCAAATTGGCCAAAAAAAAGCGTTGCTGATTTTTCCTGGAAAATACACTAAAAATCCTACGAGCCGTTCCCGAGTAATCCCATCTTCTCCAAATTAGCAAAAAAAAAAGCGTTGCTGATTTTTCCTGGAAAATATATTAAAAATTTTATGAGCCGTTCCCGAGTAATCCCATCTTCTCCAAATTAGCAAAAAAAAAGCGTTGCTGATTTTTCCTGGAAAATATATTAAAAATTGTATGAGCCGTTCCCGAGTAATCCCATCTTCTCCAAATTGGCCAAACAAAAACGTTGCTGATTTTTCCTGGAAAATACACTAAAAATCTTACGAGCCGTTCCCGAGTAATCCCATCTTCTCCAAATTGGCCAAAAAAAGCGTTGCTGATTTTTCCTGGAAAATACACTAAAAATTGTACGAGCCGTTCCCGAGTAATCATACCTTCTCCAAATTGGCCAAAAAAAAGCGTTGTTGATTTTTCCTGGAAAATACACTAAAAAACCTACGAGCCGTTCCCGAGTAATCACACCTTCTCCAAATTGGCAAAAAAAAGCGTTGCTGATTTTTCCTGGAAAAAACACTAAAAATCTTACGAGCCATTCCCGAGTAATCACACCTTCTCCAAATTGGCCAAAAAAAAGCGTTGCTGATTTTTCCTGGAAATTACACTAAAAATCCTACGAGCCGTTCCCGAGTAATCCCATCTTCTCCAAATTGGCCAAAAAAAAGCGTTGCTGATTTTTCCTGGAAAATACACTAAAAATCCTACGAGCCGTTCCCGAGTAATCACACCTTCTCCAAATTGGCCAAAAAAAGCGTTGTTGATTTTTCCTGGAAAATACACTAAAAATCCTACGAGCCGTTCCCGAGTAATCACACCTTCTCCAAATTGGCCAAAAAAAGCGTTGTTGATTTTTCCTGGAAAATACACTAAAAATCCTACGAGCCGTTCCCGAGTAATCACACCTTCTCCAAATTGGCCAAAAAAAGCGTTGTTGATTTTTCCTGGAAAATACACTAAAAATCTTACGAGCCGTTCCGGAGTAATCATACCTTCTCCAAATTGGCCAAAAAAAGCGTTGTTGATTTTTCCTGGAAAATACACTAAAAATCTTACGAGCCGTTCCGGAGTAATCACACCTTCTCCAAATTGGCCAAAAAAAGCGTTGCTGATTTTTCCTGGAAAATACACTAAAAATCCTACGAGCCGTTCCCGAGTAATCACACCTTCTCCAAATTGGCCAAAAAAAGCGTTGCTGATTTTTCCTGGAAAATACACTTAAAATCCTACGAGCCGTTCCCGAGTAATCCCATCTTCTCCAAATTGGTCAAAAAAAGCGTTGCTGATTTTTCCTGGAAAATACACTAAAAATCCTACGAGCCGTTCCCGAGTAATCCCATCTTCTCCAAATTGGCCAAAAAAAAGCGTTGCTGATTTTTCCTGGAAATTACACTAAAAATCCTACGAGCCGTTCCCGAGTAATCCCATCTTCTCCAAATTGGCCAAAAAAAAGCGTTGCTGATTTTTCCTTGAAAATACACTAAAAAACCTACGAGCCGTTCCCAAGTAATCCCATCTTCTCCAAATTAGCAAAAAAAAAAAAGCGTTGCTGATTTTTCCTGGAAAATATATTAAAAATTTTATGAGCCGTTCCCGAGTAATCACACCTTCTCCAAATTGGCAAAAAAAAGCGTTGCTGATTTTTCCTGGAAAAAACACTAAAAATCCTACGAGCCGTTCCCGAGTAATCACACCTTCTCCAAATTGGCCAAAAAAAAGCGTTGCTGATTTTTCCTGGAAATTACACTAAAAATCCTACGAGCCGTTCCCGAGTAATCCCATCTTCTCCAAATTGGCCAAAAAAAAGCGTTGCTGATTTTTCCTGGAAAATACACTAAAAATCCTACGAGCCGTTCCCGAGTAATCCCATCTTCTCCAAATTGGCCAAAAAAAAGCGTTGTTGATTTTTCCTGGAAAATACACTAAAAATCCTACGAGCCGTTCCCGAGTAATCCCATCTTCTCCAAATTAGCCAAAAAAAAGCGTTGCTAATTTTTCCTGGAAAATATATTAAAAATTTTATGAGCCTTTCCCGAGTAATCACACCTTCTCCAAATTGGCAAAAAAAAGCGTTGCTGATTTTTCCTGGAAAAAACATCAAAAATCTTACGAGCCGTTCCCGAGTAATCCCATCTTCTCCGAATTGGCCAAAAAAAAGCGTTGCTGATTTTTCCTGGAAAAAACACTAAAAATCTTACGAGCCGTTCCCGAGTAATCACACCTTCTCCAAATTGGCCAAAAAAAAGCGTTGCTGATTTTTCCTGGAAATTACACTAAAAATCCTACGAGCCGTTCCCGAGTAATCCCATCTTCTCCAAATTGGCCAAAAAAAAAGCGTTGCTGATTTTTCCTGGAAAATACACTAAAAATCCTACGAGCCGTTCCCGAGTAATCACACCTTCTCCAAATTGGCCAAAAAAAAGCGTTGCTGATTTTTCCTGGAAAATACACTAAAAATCCAACGAGCCGTTCCCGAGTAATCACACCTTCTCCAAATTGGCCAAAAAAAGCGTTGCTGATTTTTCCTGGAAATTACACTAAAAATCCTACGAGCCGTTCCCGAGTAATCCCATCTTCTCCAAATTGGCCAAAAAAAAAGCGTTGCTGATTTTTCCTGGAAAATACACTAAAAATCCTACGAGCCGTTCCCGAGTAATCCCATCTTCTCCAAATTGGCAAAAAAAAAGGCGTTGCTGATTTTTCCTGGAAAATACACTAAAAAACCTACGAGCCGTTCCCGAGTAATCACACCTTCTCCAAATTGGCCAAAAAAAAGCGTTGCTGATTTTTCCTGGAAAATACACTAAAAATCCTACGAGCCGTTCCCGAGTAATCATACCTTCTCCAAATTGGCCAAAAAAAAGCGTTGTTGATTTTTCCTGGAAAATACACTAAAAATCTTACGAGCCGTTCCGGAGTAATCACACCTTCTCCAAATTGGCCAAAAAAGCGTTGCTGATTTTTCCTGGAAAAAACACTAAAAATCTTACGAGCCGTTCCCGAGTAATCACACCTTCTCCAAATTGGCCAAAAAAAAACGTTGCTGATTTTTCCTGGAAAATACACTAAAAAACCTACGAGCCGTTCCCGAGTAATCCCATCTTCTCCAAATTGGCCAACAAAAAGCGTTGCTGATTTTTCCTGGAAATTACACTAAAAATCCTACGAGCCGTTCCCGAGTAATCCCATCTTCTCCAAATTGGCCAAAAAAAAGCGTTGCTGATTTTTCCTGGAAAATACACTAAAAATCTTACGAGCCGTTCCCGAGTAATCACACATTCTCCAAATTGGCAAAAAAAAAAGCGTTGCTGATTTTTCCTGGAAAATACACTAAAAATCCTACGAGCCGTTCCCGAGTAATCACACCTTCTCCAAATTGGCCAAAAATAAGCGTTGTTGATTTTTCCTGGAAAATACACTAAAAATCCTACGAGCCGTTCCCGAGTAATCACACCTTCTCCAAATTGGCAAAAAAAAAAGCTTTGCTGATTTTTCCTGGAAAATACACTAAAATTCCTACGAGCCGTTCCCGAGTAATCCCATCTTCTCCAAATTAGCAAAAAAAAAAGCGTTGCTGATTTTTCCTGGAAAATATATTAAAAATTTTATGAGCCGTTCCCGAGTAATCACACCTTCTCCAAATTGGCAAAAAAAAAGCGTTGCTGATTTTTCCTGGAAAAAACACTAAAAATCTTACGAGCCGTTCCTGAGTAATCCCATCTTCTCCAAATTGGCCAAAAAAAAACGTTGCTGATTTTTCCTGGAAAATACACTAAAAAACCTACGAGCCGTTCCCAAGTAATCCCATCTTCTCCAAATTAACAAAAAAAAAAAGCGTTGCTGATTTTTCCTGGAAAATATATTAAAAATTTTATGAGCCGTTCCCGAGTAATCACACCTTCTCCAAATTGGCAAAAAAAAAAGCATTGCTGATTTTTCCTGGAAAAAACATCAAAAATCTTACGAGCCGTTCCCGAGTAATCACACCTTCTCCAAATTGGCCAAAAAAAAGCGTTGCTGATTTTTCCTTGAAAATACACTAAAAAACCTACGAGCCGTTCCCGAGTAATCCCATCTTCTCCAAATTAGCAAAAAAAAAGCGTTGCTGATTTTTCCTGGAAAATACACTTAAAATCCTACGAGCCGTTCCCGAGTAATCCCATCTTCTCCAAATTGGCCAAAAAAAACCTTGCTGTTTTTTCCTGGAAAATACACTAAAAATCTTACGAGCCGTTCCTGAGTAATCTCATCTTCTCCAAATTAGAAAAAAAAAGCGTTGCTGATTTTTCCTGGAAAAAACACTAAAAATCTTACGAGCCGTTCCCGAGTAATCCCATCTTCTCCAAATTGGCCAAAAAAAAAACGTTGCTGATTTTTCCTGGAAAATACACTAAAAATCTTACGAGCCGTTCCTGAGTAATCCCATCTTCTCCAAATTGGCCAAAAAAAAACGTTGCTGATTTTTCCTGGAAAATACACTAAAAAACCTACGAGCCGTTCCCAAGTAATCCCATCTTCTCCAAATTAACAAAAAAAAAAGCGTTGCTGATTTTTCCTGGAAAATATATTAAAAATTTTATGAGCCGTTCCCGAGTAATCACACCTTCTCCAAATTGGCAAAAAAAAAAGCGTTGCTGATTTTTCCTGGAAAAAACATCAAAAATCTTACGAGCCGTTCCCGAGTAATCACACCTTCTCCAAATTGGCCAAAAAAAAGCGTTGCTGATTTTTCCTTGAAAATACACTAAAAAACCTACGAGCCGTTCCCGAGTAATCCCATCTTCTCCAAATTAGCAAAAAAAAAGCGTTGCTGATTTTTCCTGGAAAATACACTTAAAATCCTACGAGCCGTTCCCGAGTAATCCCATCTTCTCCAAATTGGCCAAAAAAAACCTTGCTGTTTTTTCCTGGAAAATACACTAAAAATCCTACGAGCCGTTCCCGAGTAATCACACCTTCTCCAAATTGGCCAAAAAAAAGCGTTGCTGATTTTTCCTTGAAAATACACTAAAAAACCTACGAGCCGTTCCCAAGTAATCCCATCTTCTCCAAATTAGCAAAAAAAAAAGCGTTGCTGATTTTTCCTGGAAAATATATTAAAAATTTTATGAGCCGTTCCCGAGTAATCACACCTTCTCCAAATTGGCAAAGAAAAGCGTTGCTGATTTTTCCTGGAAAAAACACTAAAAATCCTACGAGCCGTTCCCGAGTAATCCCAACTTCTCCAAATTGGCCAAAAAAAGCGTTGTTGATTTTTCCTGGAAAATACACTAAAAAACCTACGAGCCGTTCCCAAGTAATCCCATCTTCTCCAAATTAGCAAAAAAAAAAAACGTTGCTGATATTTCCTGGAAAATACACTAAAAATTTTATGAGCCGTTCCCGAGTAATCACACCTTCTCCAAATTGGCAAAAAAAAGCGTTGCTGATTTTTCCTGGAAAATACACTAAAAATCCTACGAGCCGTTCCCGAGTATTCCCATCTTCTCCAAATTAGCAAAAAAAAAAGCGTTGCTGATTTTTCCTGGAAAATATATTAAAAATTTTATGAGCCGTTCCCGAGTAATCACACCTTCTCCAAATTGGCAAAAAAAAGCGTTGCTGATTTTTCCTGGAAAATACACTAAAAATCCTACGAGCCGTTCCCGAGTAATCCCATCTTCTCCAAATTAGAAAAAAAAGCGTTGCTGATTTTTCCTGGAAAAAACACTAAAAATCTTACGAGCCGTTCCCGAGTAATCCCATCTTCTCCAAATTGGCCAAACAAAAACGTTGCTGATTTTTCCTGGAAAATACACTAAAAATCTTACGAGCCGTTCCCGAGTAATCCCATCTTCTCCAAATTGGCCAAAAAAAGCGTTGCTGATTTTTCCTGGAAAATACACTAAAAATTCTACGAGCCGTTCCCGAGTAATCATACCTTCTCCAAATTGGCCAAAAAAAAGCGTTGTTGATTTTTCCTGGAAAATACACTAAAAAACCTACGAGCCGTTCCCGAGTAATCCCATCTTCTCCAAATTAGCCAACAAAAAGCGTTGCTGATTTTTCCTGGAAAATACACTTAAAATCCTACGAGCCGTTCCCGAGTAATCCCATCTTCTCCAAATTGGCCAAAAAAAACCTTGCTGATTTTTCCTGGAAAATACACTAAAAATCCTACGAGCCGTTCCCGAGTAATCACACCTTCTCCAAATTGGCCAAAAAAAAGCGTTGCTGATTTTTCCTTGAAAATACACTAAAAAACCTACGAGCCGTTCCCAAGTAATCCCATCTTCTCCAAATTAGCAAAAAAAAAAGCGTTGCTGATTTTTCCTGGAAAATATATTAAAAATTTTATGAGCCGTTCCCGAGTAATCACACCTTCTCCAAATTGGCAAAAAAAAGCGTTGCTGATTTTTCCTGGAAAAAACACTAAAAATCCTACGAGCCGTTCCCGAGTAATCCCAACTTCTCCAAATTGGCCAAAAAAAGCGTTGTTGATTTTTCCTGGAAAATACACTAAAAAACCTACGAGCCGTTCCCAAGTAATCCCATCTTCTCCAAATTAGCAAAAAAAAAAACGTTGCTGATTTTTCCTGGAAAATACACTAAAAATTTTATGAGCCGTTCCCGAGTAATCACACCTTCTCCAAATTGGCCAAAAAAAAGCGTTGCTGATTTTTCCTGGAAAATACACTAAAAATCCTACGAGCCGTTCCCGAGTAATCCCATCTTCTCCAAATTAGCAAAAAAAAAAGCGTTGCTGATTTTTCCTGGAAAATATATTAAAAATTTTATGAGCCGTTCCCGAGTAATCACACCTTCTCCAAATTGGCAAAAAAAGCGTTGCTGATTTTTCCTGGAAAATACACTAAAAATCCTACGAGCCGTTCCCGAGTAATCCCATCTTCTCCAAATTAGAAAAAAAAGCGTTGCTGATTTTTCCTGGAAAAAACACTAAAAATCTTACGAGCCGTTCCCGAGTAATCCCATCTTCTCCAAATTGGCCAAACAAAAACGTTGCTGATTTTTCCTGGAAAATACACTAAAAATCTTACGAGCCGTTCCCGAGTAATCCCATCTTCTCCAAATTGGCCAAAAAAAGCGTTGCTGATTTTTCCTGGAAAATACACTAAAAATTGTACGAGCCGTTCCCGAGTAATCATACCTTCTCCAAATTGGCCAAAAAAAAGCGTTGTTGATTTTTCCTGGAAAATACACTAAAAAACCTACGAGCCGTTCCCGAGTAATCACACCTTCTCCAAATTGGCAAAAAAAAGCGTTGCTGATTTTTCCTGGAAAAAACACTAAAAATCTTACGAGCCATTCCCGAGTAATCACACCTTCTCCAAATTGGCCAAAAAAAAGCGTTGCTGATTTTTCCTGGAAATTACACTAAAAATCCTACGAGCCGTTCCCGAGTAATCCCATCTTCTCCAAATTGGCCAAAAAAAAGCGTTGCTGATTTTTCCTGGAAAATACACTAAAAATCCTACGAGCCGTTCCCGAGTAATCACACCTTCTCCAAATTGGCCAAAAAAAGCGTTGTTGATTTTTCCTGGAAAATACACTAAAAATCCTACGAGCCGTTCCCGAGTAATCACACCTTCTCCAAATTGGCCAAAAAAAGCGTTGTTGATTTTTCCTGGAAAATACACTAAAAATCCTACGAGCCGTTCCCGAGTAATCACACCTTCTCCAAATTGGCCAAAAAAAGCGTTGTTGATTTTTCCTGGAAAATACACTAAAAATCCTACGAGCCGTTCCCGAGTAATCACACCTTCTCCAAATTGGCAAAAAAAAGCGTTGTTGATTTTTCCTGGAAAATACACTAAAAATCCTACGAGCCGTTCCCGAGTAATCACACCTTCTCCAAATTGGCAAAAAAAAGCGTTGTTGATTTTTCCTGGAAAATACACTAAAAATCCTACGAGCCGTTCCCGAGTAATCACACCTTCTCCAAATTGGCAAAAAAAAGCGTTGTTGATTTTTCCTGGAAAATACACTAAAAATCCTACGAGCCGTTTCCGAGTAATCCCATCTTCTCCAAATTGGCCAAAAAAAAGCGTTGCTGATTTTTCCTGGAAAATACACTAAAAATCCTACGAGCCGTTCCCGAGTAATCACACCTTCTCCAAATTGGCAAAAAAAAGCGTTGCTGATTTTTCCTGGAAAATACACTAAAAATCCTACGAGCCGTTCCCGAGTAATCACACCTTCTCCAAATTGGCAAAAAAAAGCGTTGTTGATTTTTCCTGGAAAATACACTAAAAATCCTACGAGCCGTTCCCGAGTAATCACACCTTCTCCAAATTGGCAAAAAAAAAAGCGTTGTTGATTTTTCCTGGAAAATACACTAAAAATCCTACGAGCCGTTCCCGAGTAATCCCATCTTCTCCAAATTGGCCAAAAAAAAGCGTTGCTGATTTTTCCTGGAAAATACACTAAAAATCCTACGAGCCGTTCCCGAGTAATCACACCTTCTCCAAATTGGCCAAAAAAAGCGTTGTTGATTTTTCCTGGAAAATACACTAAAAATCCTACGAGCCGTTCCCGAGTAATCACACCTTCTCCAAATTGGCAAAAAAAAGCGTTGTTGATTTTTCCTGGAAAATACACTAAAAATCCTACGAGCCGTTCCCGAGTAATCACACCTTCTCCAAATTGGCAAAAAAAAGCGTTGTTGATTTTTCCTGGAAAATACACTAAAAATCCTACGAGCCGTTCCCGAGTAATCACACCTTCTCCAAATTGGCAAAAAAAAGCGTTGTTGATTTTTCCTGGAAAATACACTAAAAATCCTACGAGCCGTTCCCGAGTAATCACACCTTCTCCAAATTGGCAAAAAAAAGCGTTGTTGATTTTTCCTGGAAAATACACTAAAAATCCTACGAGCCGTTCCCGAGTAATCACACCTTCTCCAAATTGGCCAAAAAAAGCGTTGTTGATTTTTCCTGGAAAATACACTAAAAATCCTACGAGCCGTTCCCGAGTAATCACACCTTCTCCAAATTGGCCAAAAAAAGCGTTGTTGATTTTTCCTGGAAAATACACTAAAAATCCTACGAGCCGTTCCCGAGTAATCATACCTTCTCCAAATTGGCCAAAAAAAAGCGTTGTTGATTTTTCCTGGAAAATACACTAAAAAACCTACGAGCCGTTCCCGAGTAATCACACCTTCTCCAAATTGGCAAAAAAAAGCGTTGCTGATTTTTCCTGGAAAAAACACTAAAAATCTTACGAGCCATTCCCGAGTAATCACACCTTCTCCAAATTGGCCAAAAAAAAGCGTTGCTGATTTTTCCTGGAAATTACACTAAAAATCCTACGAGCCGTTCCCGAGTAATCCCATCTTCTCCAAATTGGCCAAAAAAAAGCGTTGCTGATTTTTCCTGGAAAATACACTAAAAATCCTACGAGCCGTTCCCGAGTAATCACACCTTCTCCAAATTGGCAAAAAAAAGCGTTGTTGATTTTTCCTGGAAAATACACTAAAAATCCTACGAGCCGTTCCCGAGTAATCACACCTTCTCCAAATTGGCCAAAAAAAGCGTTGTTGATTTTTCCTGGAAAATACACTAAAAATCCTACGAGCCGTTCCCGAGTAATCCCATCTTCTCCAAATTGGCCAAAAAAAAAGCGTTGCTGATTTTTCCTGGAAAATACACTAAAAATCTTACGAGCCGTTCCCGAGTAATACCACCTTCTCCAAATTGGCCAAAAAAAAAGCGTTGCTGCTTTTTCCTGGAAAATACACTAAAAATCCTACGAGCCGTTCCCGAGTAATCACACCTTCTCCAAATTGGCCAAAAAAAGCGTTGCTGATTTTTCCTGGAAAATACACTAAAAATCCTACGAGCCGTTCCCGAGTAATCCCATCTTCTCCAAATTGGCCAAAAAAAAAGCGTTGCTGATTTTTCCTGGAAAATACACTAAAAATCTTACGAGCCGTTCCCGAGTAATCACACCTTCTCCAAATTGTCCAAAAAAAAGCGTTGCTGATTTTTCCTTGAAAATACACTAAAAAACCTACGAGCCGTTCCCAAGTAATCCCATCTTCTCCAAATTAGCAAAAAAAAAGCGTTGCTGATTTTTCCTGGAAAATATATTAAAAATTTTATGAGCCGTTCCCGAGTAATCACACCTTCTCCAAATTGGCCAAAAAAAAGCGTTGCTGATTTTTCCTTGAAAATACACTAAAAAACCTACGAGCCATTCCCAAGTAATCCCATCTTCTCCAAATTAGCAAAAAAAAAAGCGTTGCTGATTTTTCCTGGAAAATATATTAAAAATTTTATGAGCCGTTCCCGAGTAATCACACCTTCTCCAAATTGGCCAAAAAAAGCGTTGTTGATTTTTCCTGGAAAATACACTAAAAATCCTACGAGCCGTTCCCGAGTAATCACACCTTCTCCAAATTGGCCAAAAAAAAGCGTTGTTGATTTTTCTTGGAAAATACACTAAAAATCCTACGAGCCGTTCCCGAGTAATCACACCTTCTCCAAATTGGCCAAAAAAAAGCGTTGTTGATTTTTCCTGGAAAATACACTAAAAATCCTACGAGCCATTCCCGAGTAATCACACCTTCTCCAAATTGGCCAAAAAAAGCGTTGCTGATTTTTCCTGGAAAAAACATCAAAAATCTTACGAGCCGTTCCCGAGTAATCACACCTTCTCCAAATTGGCCAAAAAAAAAGCGTTGCTGATTTTTCCTTGAAAATACACTAAAAAACCTACGAGCCGTTCCCGAGTAATCACACCTTCTCCAAATTGGCCAAAAACAGCGTTGTTGATTTTTCCTGGAAAATACACTAAAAATCCTACGAGCCGTTCCCGAGTAATCACACCTTCTCCAAATTGGCCAAAAAAAAACGTTGCTGATTTTTCCTGGAAAATACACTAAAAATCCTACGAGCCATTCCCGAGTAATCACACCTTCTCCAAATTGGCCAAAAAAAGCGTTGTTGATCTTTCCTGGAAAATACACTAAAAATCCTACGAGCCGTTCCCGAGTAATCCCATCTTCTCCAAATTGGCCAAAAAAAAACGTTGCTGATTTTTCCTGGAAAATACACTAAAAATCTTACGAGCCGTTCCCGAATAATCCCATCTTCTCCAAATTGGCCAAAAAAAGCGTTGCTGATTTTTCCTGGAAAATACACTAAAAATCCTACGAGCCGTTCCCGAATAATCCCATCTTCTCCAAATTGGCCAAAAAAAAGCGTTGCTGATTTTTCCTGGAAATTACACTAAAAATCCTACGAGCCGTTCCCGAGTAATCCCATCTTCTCCAAATTAGCAAAAAAAAAAGCGTTGCTGATTTTTCCTGGAAAATATATTAAAAATTTTATGAGCCGTTCCCGAGTAATTACACCTTCTCCAAATTGGCAAAAAAAAGCGTTGCTGATTTTTCCTGGAAAAAACACTAAAAATCTTACGAGCCGTTCCCGAGTAATCACACCTTCTCCAAATTGGCCAAAAAAAAGCGTTGCTGATTTTTCCTGGAAATTACACTAAAAATCCTACGAGCCGTTCCCGAGTAATCCCATCTTCTCCAAATTGGCCAAAAAAAAAGCGTTGCTGATTTTTCCTGGAAAATACACTAAAAATCCTACGAGCCGTTCCCGAGTAATCACACCTTCTCCAAATTGGCAAAAAAAAGCGTTGTTGATTTTTCCTGGAAAATACACTAAAAATCCTACGAGCCATTCCCGAGTAATCACACCTTCTCCAAATTGGCCAAAAAAAGCGTTGTTGATTTTTCCTGGAAAATACACTAAAAATCCTACGAGCCGTTCCCGAGTAATCACACCTTCTCCAAATTGGCCAAAAAAAAGCGTTGCTGATTTTTCCTGGAAAATACACTAAAAAACCTACGAGCCGTTCCCGAGTAATCCCATCTTCTCCAAATTGGCCAAAAAAAGCGTTGCTGATTTTTCCTGGAAAATACAATAAAAATCTTACGAGCCGTTCCCGAGTAATCACACCTTCTCCAAATTGGCCAAAAAAAAGCGTTGCTGATTTTTCCTGGAAAATACACTAAAAATCCTACGAGCCGTTCCCGAGTAATCACACCTTCTCCAAATTGGCAAAAAAAAGCGATGTTGATTTTTCCTGGAAAATACACTAAAAATCCTACGAGCCGTTCCCGAGTAATCCCAACTTCTCTTAATTGGCCAAAAAAAAGCGTTGCTGATTTTTCCTGGAAATTACACTAAAAATCCTACGAGCCGTTCCCGAGTAATCCCATCTTCTCCAAATTGGCCAAAAAATAGCGTTGCTGATTTTTCCTGGAAATTACACTAAAAATCCTACGAGCCGTTCCCGAGTAATCCCACCTTCTCCAAATTGGTAAAAAAAAAGCGTTGCACATTTTTCCTGGAAAATATATTAAAAATTTTATGAGCCGTTCCCGAGTAATCACACCTTCTCCAAATTGGCAAAAAAAAAGCGTTGCTGATTTTTCCTGGAAAAAACACTAAAAATCTTACGAGCCGTTCCCGAGTAATCACACCTTCTCCAAATTGGCCAAAAAAAAGCGTTGCTGATTTTTCCTGGAAAATACACTAAAAATCCTACGAGCCGTTCCCTAGTAATCACACCTTCTCCAAATTGGCCAAAAAAAAGCGTTGCTGATTTTTCCTGGTAATTACACTAAAAATCCTACGAGCCGTTCCCGAGTAATCCCATCTTCTCCAAATTGGCCAAAAAAAAACGTTGCTGATTTTTCCTGGAAAATACACTAAAAATCCTACGAGCCGTTCCCGAGTAATCCCATCTTCTCCGAAATGGCCAAAAAAAAAAAGCGTTGCTGATTTTTCCTTGAAAATACACTAAAAAACCTACGAGCCGTTCTGGAGTAATCACACCTTCTCCAAATTGGCAAAAAAAAGCGTTGCTGATTTTTCCTGGAAAAAACACTAAAAATCCTACGAGCCGTTCCCGAGTAATCACACCTTCTCCAAATTGGCCAAAAAAAAGCGTTGCTGATTTTTCCTGGAAAATATATTAAAAATTGTATGAGCCGTTCCCGAGTAATCCCATCTTCTCCAAATTAGCAAAAAAAGCGTTGCTGATTTTTCCTGGAAAATATATTAAAAATTTTATGAGCCGTTCCCGAGTAATCACACCTTCTCCAAATTGGCAAAAAAAGCGTTGCTGATTTTTCCTGGAAAATACACAAAAAAACCTACGAGCCGTTCCCAAGTAATCCCATCTTTTCCAAATTAGCAAAAAAAAAAGCGTTGCTGATTTTTCCTGGAAAATATATTAAACATTTTATGAGCCGTTCCCGAGTAATCCCATCTTCTCCAAATTAGCAAAAAAAAGCGTTGCTGATTTTTCCTGGAAAATATATTAAAAATTGTATGAGCCGTTCCCGAGTAATCCCATCTTCTCCAAATTAGCAAAAAAAAGCGTTGCTGATTTTTCCTGGAAAATATATTAAAAATTGTATGAGCCGTTCCCGAGTAATCCCATCTTCTCCAAATTAGCAAAAAAAAAGCGTTGCTGATTTTTCCTGGAAAATATATTAAAAATTGTATGAGCCGTTCCCGAGTAATCACACCTTCTCCAAATTGGCCAAAAAAAAGCGTTGCTGATTTTTCCTGGAAAATATATTAAAAATTTTATGAGCCGTTCCCGAGTAATCACACCTTCTCCAAATTGGGAAAAAAAAGCGTTTCTGATTTTTCCTGGAAAATATATTAAAAATTTTATGAGCCGTTCCCGAGTAATCACACCTTCTCCAAATTGGCAAAAAAAGCGTTGCTGATTTTTCCTGGAAAATACACAAAAAAACCTACGAGCCGTTCCCAAGTAATCCCATCTTCTCCAAATTAGCAAAAAAAAAAGCGTTGCTGATTTTTCCTGGAAAATATATTAAACATTTTATGAGCCGTTCCCGAGTAATCACACCTTCTCCAAATTGGCAAAAAAAAGCGTTGCTGATTTTTCCTGGAAAAAACACTAAAAATCTTACGAGCCGTTCCCGAGTAATCACACCTTCTCCTAATTGGCCAAAAAAAGCGTTGCTGATTTTTCCTGGAAAATACACTAAAAAACCTACGAGCCGTTCCCGAGTAATCACACCTTCTCCAAATTGGCCAAAAAAAAGCGTTGCTGATTTTTCCTGGAAAATACACTAAAAATCCTACGAGCCGTTCCCGAGTAATCATACCTTCTCCAAATTGGCCAAAAAAAAGCGTTGTTGAATTTTCCTGGAAAATACACTAAAAATCTTACGAGCCGTTCCGGAGTAATCATACCTTCTCCAAATTGGCCAAAAAAAAGCGTTGTTGATTTTTCCTGGAAAATACACTAAAAATCTTACGAGCCGTTCCGGAGTAATCACACCTTCTCCAAATTGGCCAAAAAAAGCGTTGCTGATTTTTCCTGGAAAATACACTAAAAATCCTACGAGCCGTTCCCGAGTAATCACACCTTCTCCAAATTGGCCAAAAAAAGCGTTTCTGATTTTTCCTGGAAAATACACTTAAAATCCTACGAGCCGTTCCCGAGTAATCCCATCTTCTCCAAATTGGTCAAAAAAAGCGTTGCTGATTTTTCCTGGAAAATACACTAAAAATCCTACGAGCCGTTCCCGAGTAATCCCATCTTCTCCAAATTGGCAAAAAAAAAGCGTTGCTGATTTTTCCTGGAAATTACACTAAAAATCCTATGAGCCGTTCCCGAGTAATCCCATCTTCTCCAAATTGGCCAAAAAAAAGCGTTGCTGATTTTTCCTTGAAAATACACTAAAAAACCTACGAGCCGTTCCCAAGTAATCCCATCTTCTCCAAATTAGCAAAAAAAAAAAAGCGTTGCTGATTTTTCCTGGAAAATATATTAAAAATTTTATGAGCCGTTCCCGAGTAATCACACCTTCTCCAAATTGGCAAAAAAAAGCGTTGCTGATTTTTCCTGGAAAAAACACTAAAAATCCTACGAGCCGTTCCCGAGTAATCACACCTTCTCCAAATTGGCCAAAAAAAAGCGTTGCTGATTTTTCCTGGAAATTACACTAAAAATCCTACGAGCCGTTCCCGAGTAATCCCATCTTCTCCAAATTGGCCAAAAAAAAGCGTTGCTGATTTTTCCTGGAAAAAACATCAAAAATCTTACGAGCCGTTCCCGAGTAATCCCATCTTCTCCGAATTGGCCAAAAAAAAGCGTTGCTGATTTTTCCTGGAAAAAACACTAAAAATCTTACGAGCCGTTCCCGAGTAATCACACCTTCTCCAAATTGGCCAAAAAAAAGCGTTGCTGATTTTTCCTGGAAATTACACTAAAAATCCTACGAGCCGTTCCCGAGTAATCCCATCTTCTCCAAATTGGCCAAAAAAAAAGCGTTGCTGATTTTTCCTGGAAAATACACTAAAAATCCTACGAGCCGTTCCCGAGTAATCACACCTTCTCCAAATTGGCCAAAAAAAGCGTTGCTGATTTTTCCTGGAAAATACACTAAAAATCCAACGAGCCGTTCCCGAGTAATCACACCTTCTCCAAATTGGCCAAAAAAAGCGTTGCTGATTTTTCCTGGAAATTACACTAAAAATCCTACGAGCCGTTCCCGAGTAATCCCATCTTCTCCAAATTGGCCCAAAAAAAAGCGTTGCTGATTTTTCCTGGAAAATACACTAAAAATCCTACGAGCCGTTCCCGAGTAATCCCATCTTCTCCAAATTGGCAAAAAAAAGGCGTTGCTGATTTTTCCTGGAAAATACACTAAAAAACCTACGAGCCGTTCCCGAGTAATCACACCTTCTCCAAATTGGCCAAAAAAAAGCGTTGCTGATTTTTCCTGAAAATACACTAAAAATCCTACGAGCCGTTCCCGAGTAATCATACCTTCTCCAAATTGGCCAAAAAAAAGCGTTGTTGATTTTTCCTGGAAAATACACTAAAAATCTTACGAGCCGTTCCGGAGTAATCACACCTTCTCCAAATTGGCCAAAAAAGCGTTGCTGATTTTTCCTGGAAAAAACACTAAAAATCTTACGAGCCGTTCCCGAGTAATCACACCTTCTCCAAATTGGCCAAAAAAAAACGTTGCTGATTTTTCCTGGAAAATACACTAAAAAACCTACGAGCCGTTCCCGAGTAATCCCATCTTCTCCAAATTGGCCAACAAAAAGCGTTGCTGATTTTTCCTGGAAATTACACTAAAAATCCTACGAGCCGTTCCCGAGTAATCCCATCTTCTCCAAATTGGCCAAAAAAAAGCGTTGCTGATTTTTCCTGGAAAATACACTAAAAATCTTACGAGCCGTTCCCGAGTAATCACACATTCTCCAAATTGGCAAAAAAAAAAGCGTTGCTGATTTTTCCTGGAAAATACACTAAAAATCCTACGAGCCGTTCCCGAGTAATCACACCTTCTCCAAATTGGCCAAAAATAAGCGTTGTTGATTTTTCCTGGAAAATACACTAAAAATCCTACGAGCCGTTCCCGAGTAATCACACCTTCTCCAAATTGGCAAAAAAAAAAGCGTTGCTGATTTTTCCTGGAAAATACACTAAAATTCCTACGAGCCGTTCCCGAGTAATCCCATCTTCTCCAAATTAGCAAAAAAAAAAGCGTTGCTGATTTTTCCTGGAAAATATATTAAAAATTTTATGAGCCGTTCCCGAGTAATCACACCTTCTCCAAATTGGCAAAAAAAAAGCGTTGCTGATTTTTCCTGGAAAAAACACTAAAAATCCTACGAGCCGTTCCCGAGTAATCCCATCTTCTCCAAATTAGAAAAAAAAAGCGTTGCTGATTTTTCCTGGAAAAAACACTAAAAATCTTACGAGCCGTTCCCGAGTAATCCCATCTTCTCCAAATTGGCCAAAAAAAAAAAACGTTGCTGATTTTTCCTGGAAAATACACTAAAAATCTTACGAGCCGTTCCCGAGTAATCCCATCTTCTCCAAATTGGCCAAAAAAAAACGTTGCTGATTTTTCCTGGAAAATACACTAAAAAACCTACGAGCCGTTCCCAAGTAATCCCATCTTCTCCAAATTAACAAAAAAAAAAGCGTTGCTGATTTTTCCTGGAAAATATATTAAAAATTTTATGAGCCGTTCCCGAGTAATCACACCTTCTCCAAATTGGCAAAAAAAAAGCGTTGCTGATTTTTCCTGGAAAAAACATCAAAAATCTTACGAGCCGTTCCCGAGTAATCACACCTTCTCCAAATTGGCCAAAAAAAAGCGTTGCTGATTTTTCCTTGAAAATACACTAAAAAACCTACGAGCCGTTCCCGAGTAATCCCATCTTCTCCAAATTAGCAAAAAAAAGCGTTGCTGATTTTTCCTGGAAAATACACTTAAAATCCTACGAGCCGTTCCCGAGTAATCCCATCTTCTCCAAATTGGCCAAAAAAAACCTTGCTGTTTTTTCTTGGAAAATACACTAAAAATCCTACGAGCCGTTCCCGAGTAATCACACCTTCTCCAAATTGGCCAAAAAAAAGCGTTGCTGATTTTTCCTTGAAAATACACTAAAAAACCTACGAGCCGTTCCCAAGTAATCCCATCTTCTCCAAATTAGCAAAAAAAAAGCGTTGCTGATTTTTCCTGGAAAATATATTAAAAATTTTATGAGCCGTTCCCGAGTAATCACACCTTCTCCAAATTGGCAAAGAAAAGCGTTGCTGATTTTTCCTGGAAAAAACACTAAAAATCCTACGAGCCGTTCCCGAGTAATCCCAACTTCTCCAAATTGGCCAAAAAAAGCGTTGTTGATTTTTCCTGGAAAATACACTAAAAAACCTACGAGCCGTTCCCAAGTAATCCCATCTTCTCCAAATTAGCAAAAAAAAAAACGTTGCTGATATTTCCTGGAAAATACACTAAAAATTTTATGAGCCGTTCCCGAGTAATCACACCTTCTCCAAATTGGCAAAAAAAAAGCGTTGCTGATTTTTCCTGGAAAATACACTAAAAATCCTACGAGCCGTTCCCGAGTAATCCCATCTTCTCCAAATTAGCAAAAAAAAAAGCGTTGCTGATTTTTCCTGGAAAATATATTAAAAATTTTATGAGCCGTTCCCGAGTAATCACACCTTCTCCAAATTGGCAAAAAAAAGCGTTGCTGATTTTTCCTGGAAAATACACTAAAAATCCTACGAGCCGTTCCCGAGTAATCCCATCTTCTCCAAATTAGAAAAAAAGGCGTTGCTGATATTTCCTGGAAAAAACACTAAAAATCTTACGAGCCGTTACCGAGTAATCCCATCTTCTCCAAATTGGCCAAACAAAAACGTTGCTGATTTTTCCTGGAAAATACACTAAAAATCTTACGAGCCGTTCCCGAGTAATCCCATCTTCTCCAAATTGGCCAAAAAAAGCGTTGCTGATTTTTCCTGGAAAATACACTAAAAATTCTACGAGCCGTTCCCGAGTAATCATACCTTCTCCAAATTGGCCAAAAAAAAGCGTTGTTGATTTTTCCTGGAAAATACACTAAAAAACCTACGAGCCGTTCCCGAGTAATCCCATCTTCTCCAAATTAGCAAAAAAAAAAGGCGTTGCTGATTTTTCCTGGAAAATACACTTAAAATCCTACGAGCCGTTCCCGAGTAATCCCATCTTCTCCAAATTGGCCAAAAAAAACCTTGCTGATTTTTCCTGGAAAATACACTAAAAATCCTACGAGCCGTTCCTGAGTAATCACACCTTCTCCAAATTGGCCAAAAAAAAGCGTTGCTGATTTTTCCTTGAAAATACACTAAAAAAACCTACGAGCCGTTCCCAAGTAATCCCATCTTCTCCAAATTAGCAAAAAAAAAAGCGTTGCTGATTTTTCCTGGAAAATATATTAAAAATTTTATGAGCCGTTCCCGAGTAATCACACCTTCTCCAAATTGGCAAAAAAAAGCGTTGCTGATTTTTCCTGGAAAAAACACTAAAAATCCTACGAGCCGTTCCCGAGTAATCCCAACTTCTCCAAATTGGCCAAAAAAAGCGTTGTTGATTTTTCCTGGAAAATACACTAAAAAACCTACGAGCCGTTCCCAAGTAATCCCATCTTCTCCAAATTAGCAAAAAAAAAAACGTTGCTGATTTTTCCTGGAAAATACACTAAAAATTTTATGAGCCGTTCCCGAGTAATCACACCTTCTCCAAATTGGCCAAAAAAAAGTGTTGCTGATTTTTCCTGGAAAATACACTAAAAATCCTACGAGCCGTTCCCGAGTAATCCCATCTTCTCCAAATTAGCAAAAAAAAAGCGTTGCTGATTTTTCCTGGAAAATATATTAAAAATTTTATGAGCCGTTCCCGAGTAATCACACCTTCTCCAAATTGGCAAAAAAAGCGTTGCTGATTTTTCCTGGAAAATACACTAAAAATCCTACGAGCCGTTCCCGAGTAATCCCATCTTCTCCAAATTAGAAAAAAAAGCGTTGCTGATTTTTCCTGGAAAAAACACTAAAAATCTTACGAGCCGTTCCCGAGTAATCCCATCTTCTCCAAATTGGCCAAACAAAAACGTTGCTGATTTTTCCTGGAAAATACACTAAAAATCTTACGAGCCGTTCCCGAGTAATCCCATCTTCTCCAAATTGGCCAAAAAAAGCGTTGCTGATTTTTCCTGGAAAATACACTAAAAATTGTACGAGCCGTTCCCGAGTAATCATACCTTCTCCAAATTGGCCAAAAAAAAGCGTTGTTGATTTTTCCTGGAAAATACACTAAAAAACCTACGAGCCGTTCCCGAGTAATCACACCTTCTCCAAATTGGAAAAAAAAGCGTTGCTGATTTTTCCTGGAAAAAACACTAAAAATCTTACGAGCCATTCCCGAGTAATCACACCTTCTCCAAATTGGCCAAAAAAAAGCGTTGCTGATTTTTCCTAGAAATTACACTAAAAATCCTACGAGCCGTTCCCGAGTAATCCCATCTTCTCCAAATTGGCCAAAAAAAAGCGTTGCTGATTTTTCCTGGAAAATACACTAAAAATCCTACGAGCCGTTCCCGAGTAATCACACCTTCTCCAAATTGGCAAAAAAAAGCGTTGTTGATTTTTCCTGGAAAATACACTAAAAATCCTACGAGCCGTTCCCGAGTAATAACACCTTCTCCAAATTGGCCAAAAAAAGCGTTGTTGATTTTTCCTGGAAAATACACTAAAAATCCTACGAGCCGTTCCCGAGTTATCACACCTTCTCCAAATTGGCCAAAAAAAGCGTTGCTGATTTTTCCTGGAAATTACACTAAAAATCCTACGAGCCGTTCCCGAGTAATCCCATCTTCTCCAAATTGGCCAAAAAAAAAGCGTTGCTGATTTTTCCTGGAAAATACACTAAAAATCTTACGAGCCGTTCCCGAGTAATCCCACCTTCTCCAAATTGGCCAAAAAAAAAGCGTTGCTGCTTTTTCCTGGAAAATACACTAAAAATCCTACGAGCCGTTCCCGAGTAATCACACCTTCTCCAAATTGGCCAAAAAAAGCGTTGCTGATTTTTCCTGGAAAATACACTAAAAATCCTACGAGCCGTTCCCGAGTAATCCCCTCTTCTCCAAATTGGCCAAAAAAAAAGCGTTGCTGATTTTTCCTGGAAAATACACTAAAAATCTTACGAGCCGTTCCCGAGTAATCACACCTTCTCCAAATTGTCCAAAAAAAAGCGTTGCTGATTTTTCCTTGAAAATACACTAAAAAACCTACGAGCCGTTCCCAAGTAATCCCATCTTCTCCAAATTAGCAAAAAAAAAAGCGTTGCTGATTTTTCCTGGAAAATATATTAAAAATTTTATGAGCCGTTCCCGAGTAATCACACCTTCTCCAAATTGGCCAAAAAAAAGCGTTGCTGATTTTTCCTTGAAAATACACTAAAAAACCTACGAGCCATTCTCAAGTAATCCCATCTTCTCCAAATTAGCAAAAAAAAAGCGTTTCTGATTTTTCCTGGAAAATATATTAAAAATTTTATGAGCCGTTCCCGAGTAATCACACCTTCTCCAAATTGGCCAAAAAAAGCGTTGTTGATTTTTCCTGGAAAATACACTAAAAATCCTACGAGCCGTTCCCGAGTAATCACACCTTCTCCAAATTGGCCAAAAAAAAGCGTTGTTGATTTTTCTTGGAAAATACACTAAAAATCCTACGAGCCGTTCCCGAGTAATCACACCTTCTCCAAATTGGCCAAAAAAAAGCGTTGTTGATTTTTCCTGGAAAATACACTAAAAATCCTACGAGCCATTCCCGAGTAATCACACCTTCTCCAAATTGGCCAAAAAAAGCGTTGCTGATTTTTCCTGGAAAAAACATCAAAAATCTTACGAGCCGTTCCCGAGTAATCACACCTTCTCCAAATTGGCCAAAAAAAAAGCGTTGCTGATTTTTCCTTGAAAATACACTAAAAAACCTACGAGCCGTTCCCGAGTAATCACACCTTCTCCAAATTGGCCAAAAACAGCGTTGTTGATTTTTCCTGGAAAATACACTAAAAATCCTACGAGCCGTTCCCGAGTAATCACACCTTCTCCAAATTGGCCAAAAAAAAACGTTGCTGATTTTTCCTGGAAAATATATTAAAAATTTTATGAGCCGTTCCCGAGTAATCACACCTTCTCCAAATTGGCCAAAAAAAAAACGTTGCTGATTTTTCCTGGAAAATATATTAAAAATTTTATGAGCCGTTCCCGAGTAATCCCATCTTCTCCAAATTAGCAAAAAAAAGCGTTGCTGATTTTTCCTGGAAAATATATTAAAAATTTTATGAGCCGTTCCCGAGTAATCACACCTTCTCCAAATTGGCAAAAAAAAGCGTTGCTGATTTTTCCTGGAAAAAACATCAAAAATCTTACGAGCCGTTCCCGAGTAATCACACCTTCTCCAAATTGGCCAAAAAAATAGCGTTGCTGATTTTTCCTTGAAAATACACTAAAAAACCTACGAGCCGTTCCCGAGTAATCACACCTTCTCCAAATTGGCCAAAAACAGCGTTGTTGATTTTTCCTGGAAAATACACTAAAAATCCTACGAGCCGTTCCCGAGTAATCCCATCTTCTCCAAATTAGAAAAAAAAGCGTTGCTGATTTTTCCTGAGTAATCCCATCTTCTCCAAATTGGCCAAAAAAAACCTTGCTGATTTTTCCTGGAAAATACACTAAAAATCCTACGAGCCGTTCCCGAGTAATCACACCTTCTCCAAATTGGCAAAAAAAAAGCGTTGCTGATTTTTCCTTGAAAATACACTAAAAAACCTACGAGCCGTTCCCAAGTAATCCCATCTTCTCCAAATTAGCAAAAAAAAAAGCGTTGCTGAGATTTCCTGGAAAATATATTAAAAATTTTATGAGCCGTTCCCGAGTAATCACACCTTCTCCAAATTGGCAAAAAAAGCGTTGCTGATTTTTCCTGGAAAAAACACTAAAAATCCTACGAGCCGTTCCCGAGTAATCCCAACTTCTCCAAATTGGCCAAAAAAAGCGTTGTTGATTTTTCCTGGAAAATACACTAAAAAACCTACGAGCCGTTCCCAAGTAATCCCATCTTCTCCAAATTAGCAAAAAAAAAAAAAAGTTGCTGATTTTTCCTGGAAAATACACTAAAAATTTTATGAGCCGTTCCCGAGTAATCACACCTTCTCCAAATTGGCCAAAAAAAAGCGTTGCTGATTTTTCCTTGAAAATACACTAAAAAACCTACGAGCCGTTCCCAAGTAATCCCATCTTCTCCAAATTAGCAAAAAAAAAAGCGTTGCTGATTTTTCCTGGAAAATATATTAAAAATTTTATGAGCCGTTCCCGAGTAATCACACCTTCTCCAAATTGGCAAAAAAAAGCGTTGCTGATTTTTCCTGGAAAAAACACTAAAAATCCTACGAGCCGTTCCCGAGTAATCCCAACTTCTCCAAATTGGCCAAAAAAAGCGTTGTTGATTTTTCCTGGAAAATACACTAAAAAACCTACGAGCCGTTCCCAAGTAATCCCATCTTCTCCAAATTAGCAAAAAAAAAACGTTGCTGATTTTTCCTGGAAAATACACTAAAAATTTTATGAGCCGTTCCCGAGTAATCACACCTTCTCCAAATTGGCCAAAAAAAAGCGTTGCTGATTTTTCCTGGAAAGTACACTAAAAATCCTACGAGCCGTTCCCGAGTAATCCCATCTTCTCCAAATTAGCAAAAAAAAAAGCGTTGCTGATTTTTCCTGGAAAATATATTAAAAATTTTATGAGCCGTTCCCGAGTAATCACACCTTCTCCAAATTGGCAAAAAAAGCGTTGCTGATTTTTCCTGGAAAATACACTAAAAATCCTACGGGCCGTTCCCGAGTAATCCCATCTTCTCCAAATTAGAAAAAAAAGCGTTGCTGATTTTTCCTGGAAAAAACACTAAAAATCTTACGAGCCGTTCCCGAGTAATCCCATCTTCTCCAAATTGGCCAAACAAAAACGTTGCTGATTTTTCCTGGAAAATACACTAAAAATCTTACGAGCCGTTCCCGAGTAATCCCATCTTCTCCAAATTGGCCAAAAAAAGCGTTGCTGATTTTTCCTGGAAAATACACTAAAAATTCTACGAGCCGTTCCCGAGTAATCATACCTTCTCCAAATTGGCCAAAAAAAAGCGTTGTTGATTTTTCCTGGAAAATACACTAAAAAACCTACGATCCGTTCCCGAGTAATCACACCTTCTCCAAATTGGCAAAAAAAAGCGTTGCTGATTTTTCCTGGAAAAAACACTAAAAATCTTACGAGCCGTTCCCGAGTAATCACACCTTCTCCAAATTGGCCAAAAAAAAGCGTTGCTGATTTTTCCTGGAAATTACACTAAAAATCCTACGAGCCGTTCCCGAGTAATCCCATCTTCTCCAAATTGGCCAAAAAAAAGCGTTGCTGATTTTTCCTGGAAAATACACTAAAAATCCTACGAGCCGTTCCCGAGTAATCACACCTTCTCCAAATTGGCAAAAAAAAGCGTTGTTGATTTTTCCTGGAAAATACACTAAAAATCCTACGAGCCGTTCCCGAGTAATCACACCTTCTCCAAATTGGCCAAAAAAAGCGTTGTTGATTTTTCCTGGAAAATACACTAAAAATCCTACGAGCCGTTCCCGAGTAATCACACCTTCTCCAAATTGGCCAAAAAAAGCGTTGCTGATTTTTCCTGGAAATTACACTAAAAATCCTACGAGCCGTTCCCGAGTAATCCCATCTTCTCCAAATTTGCCAAAAAAAAAGCGTTGCTGATTTTTCCTGGAAAATACACTAAAAATCTTACGAGCCGTTCCCGAGTAATCCCACCTTCTCCAAATTGGCCAAAAAAAAAGCGTTGCGGCTTTTTCCTGGAAAATACACTAAAAATCCTACGAGCCGTTCCCGAGTAATCACACCTTCTCCAAATTGGCCAAAAAAAGCGTTGCTGATTTTTCCTGGAAAATACACTAAAAATCCTACGAGCCGTTCCCGAGTAATCCCATCTTCTCCAAATTGGCCAAAAAAAAAGCGTTGCTGATTTTTCCTGGAAAATACACTAAAAATCTTACGAGCCGTTCCCGAGTAATCCCACCTTCTCCAAATTGGCCAAAAAAAAGCGTTGCTGATTTTTCCTTGAAAATACACTAAAAAACCTACGAGCCGTTCCCAAGTAATCCCATCTTCTCCAAATTAGCAAAAAAAAAAGCGTTGCTGATTTTTCCTGGAAAATATATTAAAAATTTTATGAGCCGTTCCCGAGTAATCACACCTTCTCCAAATTGGCCAAAAAAAAGCGTTGCTGATTTTTCCTTGAAAATACACTAAAAAACCTACGAGCCGTTCCCAAGTAATCCCATCTTCTCCAAATTAGCAAAAAAAAAAGCGTTGCTGATTTTTCCTGGAAAATATATTAAAAATTTTATGAGCCGTTCCCGAGTAATCACACCTTCTCCAAATTGGCCAAAAAAAAGCGTTGCTGATTTTTCCTTGAAAATACACTAAAAAACCTACGAGCCGTTCCCAAGTAATCCCATCTTCTCCAAATTAGCAAAAAAAAAAGCGTTGTTGATTTTTCCTGGAAAATACACTAAAAATCCTACGAGCCGTTCCCGAGTAATCACACCTTCTCCAAATTGGCCAAAAAAAGCGTTGCTGATTTTTCCTGGAAATTACACTAAAAATCCTACGAGCCGTTCCCGAGTAATCCCATCTTCTCCAAATTTGCCAAAAAAAAAGCGTTGCTGATTTTTCCTGGAAAATACACTAAAAATCTTACGAGCCGTTCCCGAGTAATCACACCTTCTCCAAATTGGCCAAAAAAAAAGCGTTGCTGCTTTTTCCTGGAAAATACACTAAAAATCCTACGAGCCGTTCCCGAGTAATCACACCTTCTCCAAATTGGCCAAAAAAAGCGTTGCTGATTTTTCCTGGAAAATACACTAAAAATCCTACGAGCCGTTCCCGAGTAATCCCATCTTCTCCAAATTGGCCAAAAAAAAAGCGTTGCTGATTTTTCCTGGAAAATACACTAAAAATCTTACGAGCCGTTCCCGAGTAATCCCACCTTCTCCAAATTGGCCAAAAAAAAGCGTTGCTGATTTTTCCTTGAAAATACACTAAAAAACCTACGAGCCGTTC
Source organism: Lypha dubia (assembly GCA_947311025.1). NCBI lineage: Eukaryota > Metazoa > Arthropoda > Insecta > Diptera > Tachinidae > Lypha > Lypha dubia. The sequence goes on from CAMZJU010000018.1 coordinate 479,806, forward strand.
CCAAGTAATCCCATCTTCTCCAAATTAGCAAAAAAAAAAGCGTTGCTGATTTTTCCTGGAAAATATATTAAAAATTTTATGAGCCGTTCCCGAGTAATCACACCTTCTCCAAATTGGCCAAAAAAAGCGTTGCTGATTTTTCCTGGAAATTACACTAAAAATCCTACGAGCCGTTCCCGAGTAATCCCATCTTCTCCAAATTTGCCAAAAAAAAAGCGTTGCTGATTTTTCCTGGAAATTACACTAAAAATCCTACGAGCCGTTCCCGAGTAATCCCATCTTCTCCAAATTTGCCAAAAAAAAAGCGTTGCTGATTTTTCCTGGAAAATACACTAAAAATCTTACGAGCCGTTCCCGAGTAATCCCACCTTCTCCAAATTGGCCTAAAAAAAGCGTTGCTGCTTTTTCCTGGAAAATACACTAAAAATCCTACGAGCCGTTCCCGAGTAATCACACCTTCTCCAAATTGGCCAAAAAAAGCGTTGCTGATTTTTCCTGGAAAATACACTAAAAATCCTACGAGCCGTTCCCGAGTAATCCCATCTTCTCCAAATTGGCCAAAAAAAAAGCGTTGCTGATTTTTCCTGGAAAATACACTAAAAATCTTACGAGCCGTTCCCGAGTAATCCCACCTTCTCCAAATTGGCCAAAAAAAAGCGTTGCTGATTTTTCCTTGCAAATACACTAAAAAACCTACGAGCCGTTCCCAAGTAATCCCATCTTCTCCAAATTAGCAAAAAAAAAAGCGTTGCTGATTTTTCCTGGAAAATATATTAAAAATTTTATGAGCCGTTCCCGAGTAATCACACCTTCTCCAAATTGGCCAAAAAAAAGCGTTGCTGATTTTTCCTTGAAAATACACTAAAAAACCTACGAGCCGTTCCCAAGTAATCCCATCTTCTCCAAATTAGCAAAAAAAAAAGCGTTGCTGATTTTTCCTGGAAAATATATTAAAAATTTTATGAGCCGTTCCCGAGTAATCACACCTTCTCCAAATTGGCCAAAAAAAAGCGTTGCTGATTTTTCCTTGAAAATACACTAAAAAACCTACGAGCCGTTCCCAAGTAATCCCATCTTCTCCAAATTAGCAAAAAAAAAAGCGTTGTTGATTTTTCCTGGAAAATACACTAAAAATCCTACGAGCCGTTCCCGAGTAATCACACCTTCTCCAAATTGGCCAAAAAAAGCGTTGCTGATTTTTCCTGGAAATTACACTAAAAATCCTACGAGCCGTTCCCGAGTAATCCCATCTTCTCCAAATTTGCCAAAAAAAAAGCGTTGCTGATTTTTCCTGGAAAATACACTAAAAATCTTACGAGCCGTTCCCGAGTAATCCCACCTTCTCCAAATTGGCCAAAAAAAAAGCGTTGCTGCTTTTTCCTGGAAAATACACTAAAAATCCTACGAGCCGTTCCCGAGTAATCACACCTTCTCCAAATTGGCCAAAAAAAGCGTTGCTGATTTTTCCTGGAAAATACACTAAAAATCCTACGAGCCGTTCCCGAGTAATCCCATCTTCTCCAAATTGGCCAAAAAAAAAGCGTTGCTGATTTTTCCTGGAAAATACACTAAAAATCTTACGAGCCGTTCCCGAGTAATCCCACCTTCTCCAAATTGGCCAAAAAAAAGCGTTGCTGATTTTTCCTTGAAAATACACTAAAAAACCTACGAGCCGTTCCCAAGTAATCCCATCTTCTCCAAATTAGCAAAAAAAAAAGCGTTGCTGATTTTTCCTGGAAAATATATTAAAAATTTTATGAGCCGTTCCCGAGTAATCACACCTTCTCCAAATTGGCCAAAAAAAGCGTTGCTGATTTTTCCTGGAAATTACACTAAAAATCCTACGAGCCGTTCCCGAGTAATCCCATCTTCTCCAAATTTGCCAAAAAAAAAGCGTTGCTGATTTTTCCTGGAAATTACACTAAAAATCCTACGAGCCGTTCCCGAGTAATCCCATCTTCTCCAAATTTGCCAAAAAAAAAGCGTTGCTGATTTTTCCTGGAAAATACACTAAAAATCTTACGAGCCGTTCCCGAGTAATCCCACCTTCTCCAAATTGGCCTAAAAAAAGCGTTGCTGCTTTTTCCTGGAAAATACACTAAAAATCCTACGAGCCGTTCCCGAGTAATCACACCTTCTCCAAATTGGCCAAAAAAAGCGTTGCTGATTTTTCCTGGAAAATACACTAAAAATCCTACGAGCCGTTCCCGAGTAATCCCATCTTCTCCAAATTGGCCAAAAAAAAAGCGTTGCTGATTTTTCCTGGAAAATACACTAAAAATCTTACGAGCCGTTCCCGAGTAATCCCACCTTCTCCAAATTGGCCAAAAAAAAGCGTTGCTGATTTTTCCTTGAAAATACACTAAAAAACCTACGAGCCGTTCCCAAGTAATCCCATCTTCTCCAAATTAGCAAAAAAAAAAGCGTTGCTGATTTTTCCTGGAAAATATATTAAAAATTTTATGAGCCGTTCCCGAGTAATCACACCTTCTCCAAATTGGCCAAAAAAAAGCGTTGCTGATTTTTCCTTGAAAATACACTAAAAAACCTACGAGCCGTTCCCAAGTAATCCCATCTTCTCCAAATTAGCAAAAAAAAAAGCGTTGCTGATTTTTCCTGGAAAATATATTAAAAATTTTATGAGCCGTTCCCGAGTAATCACACCTTCTCCAAATTGGCAAAAAAAAGCGTTGCTGATTTTTCCTGGAAAATACACTAAAAATCTTACGAGCCGTTCCCGAGTATTCACACCTTCTCCAAATTGGCCAAAAAAAAGCGTTGTTGATTTTTGCTGGAAAATACACTAAAAATCCTACGAGCCGTTCCCGAGTAATCACACCTTCTCCAAATTGGCCAAAAAAAAAGCGTTGCTGATTTTTCCTGGAAAATACACTAAAAATCCTACGAGCCATTCCCGAGTAATCACACCTTCTCCAAATTGGCCAAAAAAAGCGTTGCTGATTTTTCCTGAAAAATACACTAAAAACCTACGAGCCGTTCCCGAGTAATCACACCTTCTCCAAATTGGCCAAAAAAAGCGTTGTTGATTTTTCCTGGAAAATACACTAAAAATCCTACGAGCCGTTCCCGAGTAATCCCATCTTCTCCAAATTGGCCAAAAAAAAGCGTTGCTGATTTTTCCTGGAAAAAACATCAAAAATCTTACGAGCCGTTCCCGAGTAATCACACCTTCTCCAAATTGGCCAAAAAAAAGCGTTGTTGATTTTTCCTGGAAAATACACTAAAAATCCTACGAGCCGTTCCCGAGTAATCACACCTTCTCCAAATTGGCCAAAAAAAAAGCGTTGCTGATTTTTCCTGGAAAATACACTAAAAATCCTACGAGCCATTCCCGAGTAATCACACCTTCTCCAAATTGGCCAAAAAAAGCGTTGCTGATTTTTCCTGAAAAATACACTAAAAATCTTACGAGCCGTTCCCGAGTAATCACACCTTCTCCAAATTGGCCAAAAAAAAAACGTTGCTGATTTTTCCTGGAAAATATATTAAAAATTTTATGAGCCGTTCCCGAGTAATCACACCTTCTCCAAATTGGCCAAAAAAAAAACGTTGCTGATTTTTCCTGGAAAATATATTAAAAATTTTATGAGCCGTTCCCAAGTAATCCCATCTTCTCCAAATTAGCAAAAAAAAAAAGCGTTGCTGATTTTTCCTGGAAAATATATTAAAAATTTTATGAGCCGTTCCCGAGTAATCACACCTTCTCCAAATTGGCCAAAAAAAAGCGTTGCTGATTTTTCCTTGAAAATACACTAAAAAACCTATGAGCCGTTCCCGAGTAATCCCATCTTCTCCAAATTATCAAAAAAAAGCGTTGCTGATTTTTCCTGGAAAAAACATCAAAAATCTTACGAGCCGTTCCCGAGTAATCACACCTTCTCCAAATTGGCCAAAAAAAGCGTTGCTGATTTTTCCTGGAAAATACACTAAAAATCCTACGAGCCGTTCCCGAGTAATCCCATCTTCTCCAAATTGGCCAACAAAAAGCGTTGCTGATTTTTCCTGGAAAATACACTAAAAATCCTACGAGCCGTTCCCGAGTAATCCCATCTTCTCCAAATTGGCCAAAAAAAACGTTGCTGATTTTTCCTGGAAAATACACTAAAAATCTTACGAGCCGTTCCCGAGTAATCACACCTACTCCAAATTGGCCAAAAAAAGCGTTGCTGATTTTTCCTGGAAATTACACTAAAAATCCTACGAGCCGTTCCCGAGTAATCCCATCTTCTCCAAATTGGCCAAAAAAAAACGTTGCTGATTTTTCCTGGAAAATATATTAAAAATTTTATGAGCCGTTCCCGAGTAATCCCATCTTCTCCAAATTAGCAAAAAAAGCGTTGCTGATTTTTCCTGGAAAATATATTAAAAATTTAATGAGCCGTTCCCGAGTAATCACACCTTCTCCAAATTGGCAAAAAAAAGCGTTGCTGATTTTTCCTGGAAAAAACATCAAAAATCTTACGAGCCGTTCCCGAGTAATCACACCTTCTCCAAATTGGCCAAAAAAAAGCGTTGCTGATTTTTCCTTGAAAATACACTAAAAAACCTACGAGCCGTTCCCGAGTAATCACACCTTCTCCAAATTGGCCAAAAAAAGCGTTGTTGATTTTTCCTGGAAAATACACTAAAAATCCTACGAGCCGTTCCCGAGTAATCACACCTTCTCCAAATTGGCAAAAAAAAGCGTTGCTGATTTTTCCTGGAAAAAACACTAAAAATCTTACGAGCCGTTCCCGAGTAATCACACCTTCTCCAAATTGGCCAAAAAAAAGCGTTGCTGATTTTCCCTGGAAAATACACTAAAAATCTTACGAGCCGTTCCCGAGTAATCCCATCTTCTCCAAATTGGCCAAAAAAAAAGCGTTGCTGATTTTTCCTGGAAAATACACTAAAAATCCTACGAGCCGTTCCCGAGTAATCTTATCTTCTCCAAATTGGCCAAAAAAAAACGTTGCTGATTTTTCCTGGAAAATACACTAAAAATCCTACGAGCCGTTCCCGAGTAATCACACCTTCTCCAAATTGGCCAAAAAAAGCGTTGTTGATTTTTCCTGGAAAATACACTAAAAATCCTACGAGCCGTTCCCGAGTAATCACACCTTCATCAAATTGGACAAAAAAAGCGTTGCTGATTTTTCCTGGAAAATACACTAAAAAACCTACGAGCCGTTCCCGAGTAATCCCAACTTCTCCAAATTGGCCAAAAAAAAGCGTTGCTGATTTTTCCTGGAAAATACACTAAAAATCCTACGAGCCGTTCCCGAGTAATCACACCTTCTCCAAATTGCCAAAAAAAAGCGTTGCTGATTTTTCCTGGAAAATACACTAAAAATCCTACGAGCCGTTCCCGAGTAATCACACCTTCTCCAAATTGGCCAAAAAAAAGCGTTGTTGATTTTTCCTGGAAAATACACTAAAAATCCTACGAGCCGTTCCCGAGTAATCACACCTTCTCCAAATTGGCCAAAAAAAAGCGTTGCTGATTTTTCCTGGAAAATACACTAAAAATCCTACGAGCCGTTCCCGAGTAATCCCACCTTCTCCAAATTGGTAAAAAAATAAGCGTTGCACTTTTTTCCTGGAAAATATATTAAAAATTTTATGAGCCGTTCCCGAGTAATCACACCTTCTCCAAATTGGCAAAAAAAAGCGTTGCTGATTTTTCCTGGAAAAAACACTAAAAATCTTACGAGCCGTTCCCGAGTAATCACACCTTCTCCAAATTGGCCAAAAAAAAGCGTTGCTGATTTTTCCTGGAAAATACACTAAAAATCCTACGAGCCGTTCCCGAGTAATCACACCTTCTCCAAATTGGCCAAAAAAAGCGTTGCTGATTTTTCCTTGAAAATACACTAACAAACCTACGAGCCGTTCCCGAGTAATCACACCTTCTCCAAATTGGCCAAAAAAAAAGCGTTGCACATTTTTCCTGGAAAATACACTAAAAATCCTACGAGCCGTTCCCGAGTAATCACACCTTCTCCAAATTGGCCAAAAAAAAAGCGTTGCACATTTTTCCTGGAAAATACACTAAAAATCCTACGAGCCGTTCCCGAGTAATCACACCTTCTCCAAATTGGCCAAAAAAAGCGTTGCTGATTTTTCCTGGAAAATACACTAAAAAACCTACGAGCCGTTCCCGAGTAATCCCAACTTCTCCAAATTGGCCAAAAAAAAGCGTTGCTGATTTTTCCTGGAAAATACACTAAAAATCCTACGAGCCGTTCCCGAGTAATCACACCTTCTCCAAATTGCCAAAAAAAAGCGTTGCTGATTTTTCCTGGAAAATACACTAAAAATCCTACGAGCCGTTCCCGAGTAATCACACCTTCTCCAAATTGGCCAAAAAAAAGCGTTGTTGATTTTTCCTGGAAAATACACTAAAAATCCTACGAGCCGTTCCCGAGTAATCACACCTTCTCCAAATTGGCCAAAAAAAAGCGTTGCTGATTTTTCCTTGAAAATACACTAAAAAACCTACGAGCCGTTCCCAAGTAATCCCATCTTCTCCAAATTAGCAAAAAAAAAGCGTTGCTGATTTTTCCTGGAAAATATATTAAAAATTTTATGAGCCGTTCCCGAGTAATCACACTTTCTCCAAATTGGCAAAAAAAAGCGTTGCTGATTTTTCCTGGAAAATACACTAAAAAACCTACGAGCCGTTCCCAAGTAATCCCATCTTCTCCAAATTAGCAAAAAAAAAAAGCGTTGCTGATTTTTCCTGGAAATTACACTAAAAATTTTACGAGCCGTTCCCGAGTAATCACACCTTCTCCAAATTGGCCAAAAAAAAGCGTTGCTGATTTTTCCTGGAAAATACACTAAAAATCCTACGAGCCGTTCCCGAGTAATCACACCTTCTCCAAATTGGCAAAAAAAAGCGTTGTTGATTTTTCCTGGAAAATACACTAAAAATCCTACGAGCCGTTCCCGAGTAATCCCATCTTCTCCAAATTAGCAAACAAAAAGCGTTGTTGATTTTTCCTGGAAAATACACTAAAAATCCTACGAGCCGTTCCCGAGTAATCACACCTTCTCCAAATTGGCCAAAAAAAAACGTTGTTGATTTTTCCTGGAAAATAAACTAAAAATCCTACGAGCCGTTCCCGAGTAATCCCATCTTCTCCAAATTGGCCAAAAAAAAAAGCGTTGTTGATTTTTCCTGGAAAATACACTAAAAATCCTACGAGCCGTTCCCGAGTAATCACACCTTCTCCAAATTGGCCAAAAAAAAAGCGTTGCACATTTTTCCTGGAAAATACACTAAAAATCCTACGAGCCGTTCCCGAGTAATCACACCTTCTCCAAATTGGCCAGAAAAAAGCGTTGCTGATTTTTCCTTGAAAATACACTAAAAAACCTACGAGCCGTTCCCAAGTAAACCCATCTTCTCCAAATTAGCAAAAAAAAGCGTTGCTGATTTTTCCTGGAAAATATATTAAAAATTTTATGAGCCGTTCCCGAGTAATCACACCTTCTCCAAATTGGCCAAAAAAAGCGTTGCTGATTTTTCCTGGAAAATACACTAAAAATCCTACGAGCCGTTCCCGAGTAATCACACCTTCTCCAAATTGGCCAAAAAAAACGTTGCTGATTTTTCCTGGAAAATACACTAAAAATCTTACGAGCCATTCCCGAGTAATCCCATCTTCTCCAAATTGGCCAAAAAAAAGCGTTGCTGATTTTTCCTGGAAAATATATTAAAAGTTTTATGAGCCGTTCCCGAGTAATCCCATCTTCTCCAAATTGGCCAAAAAAAAAAGCGTTGTTGATTTTTCCTGGAAAATACACTAAAAATCCTACGAGCCGTTCCCGAGTAATCACACCTTCTCCAAATTGGCCAAAAAAAAAAGCGTTGCACATTTTTCCTGGAAAATACACTAAAAATCCTACGAGCCGTTCTCGAGTAATCACACCTTCTCCAAATTGGCCAAAAAAAGCGTTGCTGATTTTTCCTGGAAATTACACTAAAAATCCTACGAGCCGTTCCCGAGTAATCCCATCTTCTCCAAATTGGCCAAAAAAAAGCGTTGCTGATTTTTCCTTGAAAATACACTAAAAAACCTACGAGCCGTTCCCAAGTAATCTTATCTTCTCCAAATTAGCAAAAAAAAAACGTTGCTGATTTTTCCTGGAAAATACACTAAAAATTTTATGAGCCGTTCCCGAGTAATCACACCTTCTCCAAATTGGCCAAAAAAAAGCGTTGCTGATTTTTCCTGGAAAATACACTAAAAATCCTACGAGCCGTTCCCGAGTAATCACACCTTCTCCAAATTGGCAAAAAAAAGCGTTGCTGATTTTTCCTGGAAAATACACTTAAAATCCTACGAGCCGTTCCCGAGTAATCACAGCTTCTCCAAATTGGCCAAAAAAAGCGTTGTTGATTTTTCCTGGAAAATACACTAAAAATCTTACGAGCCGTTCCCGAGTAATCACACCTTCTCCAAATTGGCAAAAAAAAGCGTTGCTGATTTTTCCTGGAAAATACAATAAAAATCTTACGAGCCGCTCCCGAGTAATCACACTTTCTCCAAATTGGCAAAAAAAAAGCGTTGCTGATTTTTCCTGGAAAATATATTAAAAGTTTTATGAGCCGTTCCCGAGTAATCCCATCTTCTCCAAATTAGCAAAAAAAAAGCGTTGCTGATTTTTCCTGGAAAATATATTAAAAGTTTTATGAGCCGTTCCCGAGTAATCACACCTTCTCCAAATTGGCAAAAAAAAGCGTTGCTGATTTTTCCTGGAAAAAACACTAAAAATCTTACGAGCCGTTTCCGAGTAATCCCATCTTCTCCAAATTAGCAAAAAAAAGCGTTGCTGATTTTTCCTGGAAAATACACTTAAAATCCTACGAGCCGTTCCCGAGTAATCCCATCTTCTCCAAATTGGCCAAAAAAAGCGTTGTTGATTTTTCCTGGAAAATACACTAAAAATCCTACGAGCCGTTCCCGAGTAATCACACCTTCTCCAAATTGGCCAAGAAAAGCGTTGCTGATTTTTCCTGGAAAATACACTAAAAATCCTACGAGCCGTTCCCGAGTAATCACACCTTCTCCAAATTGGCCAAAAAAAGCGTTGCTGATTTTTCCTGGAAAATACACTAAAAATCCTACGAGCCGTTCCCGAGTAATCACACCTTCTCCAAATTGGCCAAAAAAAAGCGTTGCTGCTTTTTCCTGGAAAATACACTAAAAATCCTACGAGCCGTTCCCGAGTAATCACACCTTCTCCAAATTGGCCAAAAAAAAACGTTGTTGATTTTTCCTGGAAAATAAACTAAAAATCCTACGAGCCGTTCCCGAGTAATCCCATCTTCTCCAAATTGGCCAAAAAAAAAAGCGTTGTTGATTTTTCCTGGAAAATACACTAAAAATCCTACGAGCCGTTCCCGAGTAATCACACCTTCTCCAAATTGGCCAAAAAAAAAGCGTTGCACATTTTTCCTGGAAAATACACTAAAAATCCTACGAGCCGTTCCCGAGTAATCACACCTTCTCCAAATTCGCCAAAAAAAAGCGTTGCTGATTTTTCCTTGAAAATACACTAAAAAACCTACGAGCCGTTCCCAAGTAATCCCATCTTCTCCAAATTAGCAAAAAAAAGCGTTGCTGATTTTTCCTGGAAAATATATTAAAAATTTTATGAGCCGTTCCCGAGTAATCACACCTTCTCCAAATTGGCCAAAAAAAGCGTTGTTGATTTTTCCTGGAAAATATATTAAAAGTTTTATGAGCCGTTCCCGAGTAATCCCATCTTCTCCAAATTGGCCAAAAAAAAAAGCGTTGTTGATTTTTCCTGGAAAATACACTAAAAATCCTACGAGCCGTTCCCGAGTAATCACACCTTCTCCAAATTGGCCAAAAAAAAAGCGTTGCACATTTTTCCTGGAAAATACACTAAAAATCCTACGAGCCGTTCCCGAGTAATCACACCTTCTCCAAATTGGCCAAAAAAAAGCGTTGCTGATTTTTCCTGGAAAATACACTAAAAATCTTACGAGCCATTCCCGAGTAATCCCATCTTCTCCAAATTGGCCAAAAAAAAGCGTTGCTGATTTTTCCTGGAAAATACACTAAAAATCTTACGAGCCATTCCCGAGTAATCCCATCTTCTCCAAATTGGCCAAAAAAAAGCGTTGCTGATTTTTCCTGGAAAATATATTAAAAGTTTTATGAGCCGTTCCCGAGTAATCCCATCTTCTCCAAATTGGCCAAAAAAAAAAGCGTTGTTGATTTTTCCTGGAAAATACACTAAAAATCCTACGAGCCGTTCCCGAGTAATCACACCTTCTCCAAATTGGCCAAAAAAAAAGCGTTGCACATTTTTCCTGGAAAATACACTAAAAATCCTACGAGCCGTTCCCGAGTAATCACACCTTCTCCAAATTGGCCAAAAAAAAGCGTTGCTGATTTTTCCTGGAAAATACACTAAAAATCTTACGAGCCGTTCCCGAGTAATCACACCTTCTCCAAATTGGCCAAAAAAAACGTTGCTGATTTTTCCTGGAAAATACACTAAAAATCTTACGAGCCATTCCCGAGTAATCCCATCTTCTCCAAATTGGCCAAAAAAAAGCGTTGCTGATTTTTCCTGGAAAATATATTAAAAGTTTTATGAGCCGTTCCCGAGTAATCCCATCTTCTCCAAATTGGCCAAAAAAAAAAGCGTTGTTGATTTTTCCTGGAAAATACACTAAAAATCTTACGAGCCATTCCCGAGTAATCCCATCTTCTCCAAATTGGCCAAAAAAAAGCGTTGCTGATTTTTCCTGGAAAATACACTAAAAATCCTACGAGCCGTTCCCGAGTAATCACACCTTCTCCAAATTGGCCAAAAAAAAAAACGTTGCTGATTTTTCCTGGAAAATACACTAAAAATCTTACGAGCCATTCCCGAGTAATACCATCTTCTCCAAATTGGCCAAAAAAAAGCGTTGCTGATTTTTCCTGGAAAATATATTAAAAGTTTTATGAGCCGTTCCCGAGTAATCCCATCTTCTCCAAATTGGCCAAAAAAAAAAGCGTTGTTGATTTTTCCTGGAAAATACACTAAAAATCCTACGAGCCGTTCCCGAGTAATCACACCTTCTCCAAATTGGCCAAAAAAAAAGCGTTGCACATTTTTCCTGGAAAATACACTAAAAATCCTACGAGCCGTTCCCGAGTAATCACACCTTCTCCAAATTGGCCAAAAAAAAGCGTTGCTGATTTTTCCTGGAAAATACACTAAAAATCTTACGAGCCATTCCCGAGTAATCCCATCTTCTCCAAATTGGCCAAAAAAAAGCGTTGCTGATTTTTCCTGGAAAATACACTAAAAATCTTACGAGCCATTCCCGAGTAATCCCATCTTCTCCAAATTGGCCAAAAAAAAGCGTTGCTGATTTTTCCTGGAAAATACACTAAAAATCTTACGAGCCATTCCCGAGTAATCCCATCTTCTCCAAATTGGCCAAAAAAAAGCGTTGCTGATTTTTCCTGGAAAATACACTAAAAATCCTACGAGCCGTTCCCGAGTAATCACACCTTCTCCAAATTGGCCAAAAAAAAAAACGTTGCTGATTTTTCCTGGAAAATACACTAAAAATCTTACGAGCCATTCCCGAGTAATCCCATCTTCTCCAAATTGGCCAAAAAAAAGCGTTGCTGATTTTTCCTGGAAAATACACTAAAAATCTTACGAGCCATTCCCGAGTAATCCCATCTTCTCCAAATTGGCCAAAAAAAAGCGTTGCTGATTTTTCCTGGAAATTACACTAAAAATCCTACGAGCCGTTCCCGAGTAATCCCATCTTCTCCAAATTGGCCAAAAAAAGCGTTGCTGATTTTTCCTGGAAAATACACTAAAAATCTTACGAGCCGTTCCCGAGTAATCCCATCTTCTCCAAATTGGCAAAAAAAAGCGTTGTTGATTTTTCCTGGCAAATACACTAAAAATCCTACGAGCCGCTCCCGAGTAATCACACCTTCTCCAAATTGGCCAAAAAAAGCGTTGTTGATTTTTCCTGGAAAATACACTAAAAATTTTATGAGCCGTTCCCGAGTAATCACACCTTCTCCAAATTGGCAAAAAAAAGCGTTGCTGATTTTTCCTGGAAAAAACACTAAAAATTCTACGAGCCGTTCCCGAATAATCACACCTTCTCCAAATTGGCCAAAAAAAAGCGTTGCACATTTCTCCTGGAAAATACACTAAAAATCCTACGAGCCGTTCCCGAGTAATCCCATCTTCTCCAAATTGGCCAAAAAAAAGCGTTGCTGATTTTTCCTGGAAAATATATTAAAAATTTTATGAGCCGTTCCCGAGTAATCACACCTTCTCCAAATTGGCAAAAAAAAGCGTTGCTGATTTTTCCTGGAAAATACACTGAAAATCCTACGAGCCATTCCCGAGTAATCACACCTTCTCCAAATTGGACAAAAAAAACGTTGTTGATTTTTCCTGGAAAATACACTAAAAATCCTACGAGCCGTTCCCGAGTAATCACACCTTCTCCAAATTGGCAAAAAAAAGCGTTGCTGATTTTTCCTGGAAAATACACTAAAAATCTTACGAGCCGTTCCCGAGTAATCCCATCTTCTCCAAATTGGCCAAAAAAAAGCGTTGCTGATTTTTCCTGGAAATACACTAAAAATCCTACGAGCCGTTCCCGAGTAATCACAATTTCTCCAAATTGGCCAAAAAAAAGCTTTGTTGATTTTTCCTGGAAAATACACTAAAAATCCTACGAGCCGTTCCCGAGTAATCACACCTTCTCCAAATTGGCCAAAAAAAGCGTTGCTGATTTTTCCTGGAAAATACACTAAAAATCTTACGAGCCGTTCCCGAGTAATCCCATCTTCTCCAAATTGGCCAAAAAAAAGCGTTGCTGATTTTTCCTGGAAAATACACTAAAAATCCTACGAGCCGTTCCCGAGTAATCACACCTTCTCCAAATTGGCCAAAAAAAAGCGTTGCTGATTTTTCCTGGAAAATACACTAAAAATCTTACGAGCCGTTCCCGAGTAATCCCATCTTCTCCAAATTGGCCAAAAAAAAGCGTTGCTGATTTTTCCTGGAAAATACACTAAAAAACCTACGAGCCGTTCCCGAGTAATCACACCTTCTCCAAATTGGCAAAAAAAAAGCGTTGTTGATTTTTCCTGGAAAATACACTAAAATACCTACGAGCCGTTCCCGAGTAATCACACCTTCTCCAAATTGGCCAAAAAAAGCGTTGTTGATTTTTCCTGGAAAATACACTAAAAATCCTACGAGCCGTTCCCGAGTAATCACACCTTCTCCAAATTGGCCAACAAAAAGCGTTGCTGATTTTTCCTGGAAAATACACTAAAAATCCTACGAGCCGTTCCCGAGTAATCCCATCTTCTCCAAATTGGCCAAAAAAAAACGTTGCTGATTTTTCCTGGAAAATACACTAAAAAACCTACGAGCCGTTCCCGAGTAATCACACCTTCTCCAAATTGGCCAACAAAAAGCGTTGCTGATTTTTCCTGGAAAATACACTAAAAATCCTACGAGCCGTTCCCGAGTAATCCCATCTTCTCCAAATTGGCCAAAAAAAACGTTGTTGATTTTTCTTGGAAAATACACTAAAAATCCTACGAGCCGTTCCCAGGTAATCACACCTTCTCCAAATTGGCAAAAAAAAGCGTTGTTGATTTTTCCTGGAAAATACACTAAAAATCCTACGAGCCGTTCCCGAGTAATCACACCTTCTCCAAATTGGCCAAAAAAGCGTTGTTGATTTTTCCTGGAAAATACACTAAAAATCCTACGAGCCGTTCCCGAGTAATCACACCTTCTCCAAATTGGCCAACAAAAAGCGTTGCTGATTTTTCCTGGAAAATACACTAAAAATCCTACGAGCCGTTCTCGAGTAATCACACCTTCTCCAAATTGGCAAAAAAAAGCGTTGTTGATTTTTCCTGGAAAATACACTAAAAATCCTACGAGCCGTTCCCGAGTAATCACACCTTCTCCAAATTGGTCAAAAAAAGCGTTGCTGATTTTTCCTGGAAAATACACTAAAAATCCTACGAGCCGTTCCCGAGTAATCACACCTTCTCCAAATTGGCCAAAAAAAGCGTTGCTGATTTTTCCTGGAAAATACACTAAAAATCCTACGAGCCGTTCCCGAGTAATCCCATCTTCTCCAAATTAGCAAAAAAAAAGCGTTGCTGATTTTTCCTGGAAAAAACACTAAAAATCCTACGAGCCGTTCCCGAGTAATCACACCTTCTCCAAATTGGCCAACAAAAAGCGTTGCTGATTTTTCCTGGAAAATACACTAAAAATCCTACGAGCCGTTCCCGAGTAATCCCATCTTCTCCAAATTGGCCAAAAAAAACGTTGCTGATTTTTCCTGGAAAATACACTAAAAAAACCTACGAGCCGTTCCCGAGTAATCATACCTTCTCCAAATTGGCCAAAAAAAAGCGTTGTTGATTTTTCCTGGAAAATACACTAAAAATCTTACGAGCCGTTCCGGAGTAATCACACCTTCTCCAAATTGGCCAAAAAAAGCGTTGCTGATTTTTCCTGGAAAATACACTAAAAATCCTACGAGCCGTTCCCGAGTAATCCCATCTTCTCCAAATTAGCAAAAAAAAAGCGTTGCTGATTTTTCCTGGAAAATACACTAAAAATCTTACGAGCCGTTCCCGAGTAATCACACCTTCTCCAAATTGGCCAAAAAAAAGCGTTGCTGATTTTTCCTGGAAAATACACTAAAAATCCTACGAGCCGTTCCCGAGTAATCACACCTTCTCCAAATTGGCCAAAAAAAAGCGTTGCTGATTTTTCCTGGAAAATACACTAAAAATCCTACGAGCCGTTCCCGAGTAATCACACCTTCTCCAAATTGGCAAAAAAAAGCGTTGTTGATTTTTCCTGGAAAATACACTAAAAATCCTACGAGCCGTTCCCGAGTAATCATACCTTCTCCAAATTGGACAAAAAAGCGTTGCTGATTTTTCCTGGAAAATACACTAAAAATCCTACGAGCCGTTCCCGAGTAATCCCATCTTCTCCAAATTAGCAAAAAAAAAGCGTTGCTGATTTTTCCTGGAAAAAACACTAAAAATCTTACGAGCCGTTCCCGAGTAATCACACCTTCTCCAAATTGGCCAAAAAAAAGCGTTGCTGATTTTTCCTGGAAATTACACTAAAAATCCAACGAGCCGTTCCCGAGTAATCCCATCTTCTCCAAATTGGCCAAAAAAAGCGTTGCTGCTTTTTCCTGGAAAATAAACTAAAAATCCTACGAGCCGTTCCCGAGTAATCCCAACTTCTCCAAATTGGCCACAAAAAAGCGTTGCTGATTTTTCCTAGAAAATACACTAAAAATCCTACGAGCCGTTCCCGAGTAATCACACCTTCTCCAAATTGGCCAAAAAAAAGCGTTGCTGATTTTTCCTTGAAAATACACTAAAAAACCCACGAGCCGTTCCCAAGTAATGCCATCTTCTCCAAATTGGCAAAAAAAAGCGTTGTTGATTTTTCCTGGAAAATACACTAAAAATCCTACGAGCCGTTCCCGAGTAATCACACTTTCTCCAAATTGGCCAAAAAAAGCGTTATTGATTTTTCCTGGAAAATACACTAAAAATCCTACGAGCCGTTCCCGAGTAATCACACCTTCTCCAAATTGGCCAACAAAAAGCGTTGCTGATTTTTCCTGGAAAATACACTAAAAATCCTTCGAGCCGTTCCCGAGTAATCCCATCTTCTCCAAATTGGCCAAAAAAAAACGTTGCTGATTTTTCCTGGAAAATACACTAAAAAACCTACGAGCCGTTCCCGAGTAATCCCTTCTTCTCCAAATTGGCCAAAAAAAAACGTTGCTGATTTTTCCTGGAAAATACACTAAAAAACCTACGAGCCGTTCCCGAGTGATCCCATCTTCTCCAAATTGGCCAAAAAAAGCGTTGCTGCTTTTTCCTGGAAAATAAACTAAAAATCCTACGAGCCGTTCCCGAGTAATCCCAACTTCTCCAAATTGGCCACAAAAAAGCGTTGCTGATTTTTCCTGGAAAATACACTAAAAATCCTACGAGCCGTTCCCGAGTAATCACACCTTCTCCAAATTGGCCAAAAAAAAAGCGTTGCTGATTTTTCCTTGAAAATACACTAAAAAACCCACGAGCCGTTCCCGAGTAATCCCATCTTCTCCAAATTAGCAAAAAAAAAGCGTTGCTGATTTTTCCTGGAAAAAACACTAAAAATCTTACGAGCCGTTCCCGAGTAATCACACCTTCTCCAAATTGGCCAAAAAAAAAAGCGTTGCTGATTTTTCCTGGAAATTACACTAAAAATCCTACGAGCCGTTCTCGAGTAATCCCATCTTCTCCAAATTGGCCAAAAAAAGCGTTGCTGATTTTTCCTGGAAAATACACTAAAAATTCTTCGAGCCGTTCCCGAGTAATCACACCTTCTCCAAATTGGCAAAAAAAAGCGTTGTTGATTTTTCCTGGAAAAAAACACTAAAAATCCTACGAGCCGTTCCCGAGTAATCACACCTTCTCCAAATTGGCCAAAAAAAGCGTTGTTGATTTTTCCTGGAAAATACACTAAAAATCCTACGAGCCGTTCCCGAGTAATCACACCTTCTCCAAATTGGCCAACAAAAAGCGTTGCTGATTTTTCCTGGAAAATACACTAAAAATCCTTCGAGCCGTTCCCGAGTAATCCCATCTTCTCCAAATTGGCCAAAAAAAAACGTTGCTGATTTTTCCTGGAAAATACACTAAAAAACCTACGAGCCGTTCCCGAGTAATCCCTTCTTCTCCAAATTGGCCAAAAAAAAACGTTGCTGATTTTTCCTGGAAAATACACTAAAAAACCTACGAGCCGTTCCCGAGTAATCCCATCTTCTCCAAATTGGCCAAAAAAAGCGTTGCTGCTTTTTCCTGGAAAATAAACTAAAAATCCTACGAGCCGTTCCCGAGTAATCCCAACTTCTCCAAATTGGCCACAAAAAAGCGTTGCTGATTTTTCCTGGAAAATACACTAAAAATCCTACGAGCCGTTCCCGAGTAATCACACCTTCTCCAAATTGGCCAAAAAAAAGCGTTGCTGATTTTTCCTTGAAAATACACTAAAAAACCCACGAGCCGTTCCCGAGTAATCCCATCTTCTCCAAATTAGCAAAAAAAAAGCGTTGCTGATTTTTCCTGGAAAAAACACTAAAAATCTTACGAGCCGTTCCCGAGTAATCACACCTTCTCCAAATTGGCCAAAAAAAAAAGCGTTGCTGATTTTTCCTGGAAATTACACTAAAAATCCTACGAGCCGTTCTCGAGTAATCCCATCTTCTCCAAATTGGCCAAAAAAAGCGTTGCTGATTTTTCCTGGAAAATACACTAAAAATCCTTCGAGCCGTACCCGAGTAATCACACCTTCTCCAAATTGGCAAAAAAAAGCGTTGCTGATTTTTCCTGGAAAAAAACACTAAAAATCCTACGAGCCGTTCCCGAGTAATCACACCTTCTCCAAATTGGCCAAAAAAAGCGTTGTTGATTTTTCCTGGAAAATACACTAAAAATCCTACGAGCCGTTCCCGAGTAATCACACCTTCTCCAAATTGGCCAACAAAAAGCGTTGCTGATTTTTCCTGGAAAATACACTAAAAATCCTACGAGCCGTTCCCGAGTAATCCCATCTTCTCCAAATTGGCCAAAAAAAAAACGTTGCTGATTTTTCCTGGAAAATACACTAAAAAACCTACGAGCCGTTCCCGAGTAATCCCATCTTCTCAAAATTGGCCAAAAAAGCGTTGCTGCTTTTTCCTGGAAAATAAACTAAAAATCCTACGAGCCGTTCCCGAGTAATCCCATCTTCTCCAAATTGGCCAAAAAAAAGCGTTGCTGATTTTTTCTTGAAAATACACTAAAAAACCTACGAGCCGTTCCCGAGTAATCCCATCTTCTCCAAATTAGCAAAAAAAAAGCGTTGCTGATTTTTCCTGGAAAAAACACTAAAAATCTTACGAGCCGTTCCCGAGTAATCACACCTTCTCCAAATTGGCCAAAAAAAAAAGCGTTGCTGATTTTTCCTGGAAATTACACTAAAAATCCTACGAGCCGTTCTCGAGTAATCCCATCTTCTCCAAATTGGCCAAAAAAAGCGTTGCTGATTTTTCCTGGAAAATACACTAAAAATCCTTCGAGCCGTTCCCGAGTAATCACACCTTCTCCAAATTGGCAAAAAAAAGCGTTGTTGATTTTTCCTGGAAAAAAACACTAAAAATCCTACGAGCCGTTCCCGAGTAATCACACCTTCTCCAAATTGGCCAAAAAAAGCGTTGTTGATTTTTCCTGGAAAATACACTAAAAATCCTACGAGCCGTTCCCGAGTAATCACACCTTCTCCAAATTGGCCAACAAAAAGCGTTGCTGATTTTTCCTGGAAAATACACTAAAAATCCTACGAGCCGTTCCCGAGTAATCCCATCTTCTCCAAATTGGCCAAAAAAAAACGTTGCTGATTTTTCCTGGAAAATACACTAAAAAACCTACGAGCCGTTCCCGAGTAATCCCATCTTCTCAAAATTGGCCAAAAAAGCGTTGCTGCTTTTTCCTGGAAAATAAACTAAAAATCCTACGAGCCGTTCCCGAGTAATCCCATCTTCTCCAAATTGGCCAAAAAAAAGCGTTGCTGATTTTTTCTTGAAAATACACTAAAAAACCTACGAGCCGTTCCCGAGTAATCCCATCTTCTCCAAATTAGCAAAAAAAAGCGTTGTTGATTTTTCCTGGAAAATAAACTAAAAATCTTACGAGCCGTTCCCGAGTAATCCCATCTTCTCCAAATTGGCCAAAAAAAAGCGTTGCTGATTTTTCCTGGAAAATACACTAAAAATTCTACGAGCCGTTCCCGAGTAATCATACCTTCTCCAAATTGGCCAAAAAAAAGCGTTGTTGATTTTTCCTGGAAAATACACTAAAAATCTTACGAGCCGTTCCGGAGTAATCACACCTTCTCCAAATTGGCCAAAAAAAGCGTTGCTGATTTTTCCTGGAAAATACACTAAAAATCCTACGAGCCGTTCCCGAGTAATCCCATCTTCTCCAAATTAGCAAAAAAAAAGCGTTGCTGATTTTTCCTGGAAAATACACTAAAAATCTTACGAGCCGTTCCCGAGTAATCACACCTTCTCCAAATTGGCCAAAAAAAAGCGTTGCTGATTTTTCCTGGAAAATACACTAAAAATCCTACGAGCCGTCCCCGAGTAATCACACCTTCTCCAAATTGGCCAAAAAAAAAGCGTTGCTGATTTTTCCTGGAAAATACACAAAAAATCCTACGAGCCGTTCCCGAGTAATCACACCTTCTCCAAATTGGCAAAAAAAAGCGTTGTTGATTTTTCCTGGAAAATACACTAAAAATCCTACGAGCCGTTCCCGAGTAATCACACCTTCTCCAAATTGGCCAAAAAAAGCGTTGCTGATTTTTCCTGGAAAATACACTAAAAATCCTACGAGCCGTTCCCGAGTAATCCCATCTTCTCCAAATTAGCAAAAAAAAAGCGTTGCTGATTTTTCCTGGAAAAAACACTAAAAATCTTACGAGCCGTTCCCGAGTAATCACACCTTCTCCAAATTGGCCAAAAAAAAGCGTTGCTGATTTTTCCTGGAAATTACACTAAAAATCCTACGAGCCGTTCCCGAGTAATCCCACCTTCTCCAAATTGGCCAACAAAAAGCGTTGCTGATTTTTCCTGGAAAATACACTAAAAATCCTACGAGCCGTTCCCGAGTAATCCCATCTTCTCCAAATTGGCCAAAAAAAAACGTTGCTGATTTTTCCTGGAAAATACACTAAAAAACCTACGAGCCGTTCCCGAGTAATCCCATCTTCTCAAAATTGGCCAAAAAAGCGTTGCTGCTTTTTCCTGGAAAATAAACTAAAAATCCTACGAGCCGTTCCCGAGTAATCCCATCTTCTCCAAATTGGCCAAAAAAAAGCGTTGCTGATTTTTCCTTGAAAATACACTAAAAAACCTACGAGCCGTTCCCGAGTAATTCCATCTTCTCCAAATTAGCAAAAAAAAAGCGTTGTTGATTTTTCCTGGAAAATAAACTAAAAATCTTACGAGCCGTTCCCGAGTAATCCCATCTTCTCCAAATTGGCCAAAAAAAAGCGTTGCTGATTTTTCCTGGAAAATACACTAAAAATTCTACGAGCCGTTCCCGAGTAATCATACCTTCTCCAAATTGGCCAAAAAAAAGCGTTGTTGATTTTTCCTGGAAAATACACTAAAAATCTTACGAGCCGTTCCGGAGTAATCACACCTTCTCCAAATTGGCCAAAAAAAGCGTTGCTGATTTTTCCTGGAAAATACACTAAAAATCCTACGAGCCGTTCCCGAGTAATCCCATCTTCTCCAAATTAGCAAAAAAAAAAGCGTTGCTGATTTTTCCTGGAAAATACACTAAAAATCTTACGAGCCGTTCCCGAGTAATCACACCTTCTCCAAATTGGCCAAAAAAAAGCGTTGCTGATTTTTCCTGGAAAATACACTAAAAATCCTACGAGCCGTTCCCGAGTAATCACACCTTCTCCAAATTGGCCAAAAAAAAAGCGTTGCTGATTTTTCCTGGAAAATACACAAAAAATCCTACGAGCCGTTCCCGAGTAATCACACCTTCTCCAAATTGGCAAAAAAAAGCGTTGTTGATTTTTCCTGGAAAATACACTAAAAATCCTACGAGCCGTTCCCGAGTAATCACACCTTCTCCAAATTGGCCAAAAAAATCGTTGCTGATTTTTCCTGGAAAATACACTAAAAATCCTACGAGCCGTTCCCGAGTAATCCCATCTTCTCCAAATTAGCAAAAAAAAAGCGTTGCTGATTTTTCCTCGAAAAAACACTAAAAATCTTACGAGCCGTTCCCGAGTAATCACACCTTCTCCAAATTGGCCAAAAAAAAGCGTTGCTGATTTTTCCTGGAAATTACACTAAAAATCCTACGAGCCGTTCCCGAGTAATCCCATCTTCTTCAAATTGGCCAAAAAAAAGCGTTGCTGATTTTTCCTGGAAAATACACTAAAAATCCTACGAGCCGTTCCCGAGTAATCACACCTTCTCCAAATTGGCAAAAAAAAGCGTTGTTGATTTTTCCTGGAAAATACACTAAAAATCCTATGAGCCGTTCCCGAGTAATCACACCTTCTCCAAATTGGCCAAAAAAAGCGTTGTTGATTTTTCCTGGAAAATACACTAAAAATCCTACGAGCCGTTCCCGAGTAATCACACCTTCTCCAAATTGGCCAACAAAAAGCGTTGCTGATTTTTCCTGGAAAATACACTAAAAATCCTACGAGCCGTTCCCGAGTAATCCCATCTTCTCCAAATTGGCCAAAAAAAAACGTTGCTGATTTTTCCTGGAAAATACACTAAAAAACCTACGAGCCGTTCCCGAGTAATCCCATCTTCTCAAAATTGGCCAAAAAAGCGTTGCTGCTTTTTCCTGGAAAATAAACTAAAAATCCTACGAGCCGTTCCCGAGTAATCCCATCTTCTCCAAATTGGCCAAAAAAAGCGTTGCTGATTTTTCCTTGAAAATACACTAAAAAACCTACGAGCCGTTCCCGAGTAATCCCATCTTCTCCAAATTAGCAAAAAAAAGCGTTGTTGATTTTTCCTGGAAAATAAACTAAAAATCTTACGAGCCGTTCCCGAGTAATCCCATCTTCTCCAAATTGGCCAAAAAAAAGCGTTGCTGATTTTTCCTGGAAAATACACTAAAAATTCTACGAGCCGTTCCCGAGTAATCATACCTTCTCCAAATTGGCCAAAAAAAAGCGTTGTTGATTTTTCCTGGAAAATACACTAAAAATCTTACGAGCCGTTCCGGAGTAATCACACCTTCTCCAAATTGGCCAAAAAAAGCGTTGCTGATTTTTCCTGGAAAATACACTAAAAATCCTACGAGCCGTTCCCGAGTAATCCCATCTTCTCCAAATTAGCAAAAAAAAGCGTTGCTGATTTTTCCTGGAAAATACACTAAAAATCTTACGAGCCGTTCCCGAGTAATCACACCTTCTCCAAATTGGCCAAAAAAAAGCGTTGCTGATTTTTCCTGGAAAATACACTAAAAATCCTACGAGCCGTTCCCGAGTAATCACACCTTCTCCAAATTGGCAAAAAAAAAAGCGTTGCTGATTTTTCCTGGAAAATACACAAAAAATCCTACGAGCCGTTCCCGAGTAATCACACCTTCTCCAAATTGGCAAAAAAAAGCGTTGTTGATTTTTCCTGGAAAATACACTAAAAATCCTACGAGCCGTTCCCGAGTAATCACACCTTCTCCAAATTGGCCAAAAAAAAGCGTTGCTGATTTTTCCTGGAAAATACACTAAAAATCCTACGAGCCGTTCCCGAGTAATCCCATCTTCTCCAAATTAGCAAAAAAAAAGCGTTGCTGATTTTTCCTGGAAAAAACACTAAAAATCTTACGAGCCGTTCCCGAGTAATCACACCTTCTCCAAATTGGCCAAAAAAAAGCGTTGCTGATTTTTCCTGGAAATTACACTAAAAATCCTACGAGCCGTTCCCGAGTAATCCCACCTTCTCCAAATTGGCCAACAAAAAGCGTTGCTGATTTTTCCTGGAAAATACACTAAAAATCCTACGAGCCATTCCCGAGTAATCCCATCTTCTCCAAATTGGCCAAAAAAAAACGTTGCTGATTTTTCCTGGAAAATACACTAAAAAACCTACGAGCCGTTCCCGAGTAATCCCATCTTCTCAAAATTGGCCAAAAAAGCGTTGCTGCTTTTTCCTGGAAAATAAACTAAAAATCCTACGAGCCGTTCCCGACTAATCCCATCTTCTCCAAATTGGCCAAAAAAAAGCGTTGCTGATTTTTCCTTGAAAATACACTAAAAAACCTACGAGCCGTTCCCGAGTAATCCCATCTTCTCCAAATTAGCAAAAAAAAGCGTTGTTGATTTTTCCTGGAAAATAAACTAAAAATCTTACGAGCCGTTCCCGAGTAATCCCATCTTCTCCAAATTGGCCAAAAAAAAGCGTTGCTGATTTTTCCTGGAAAATACACTAAAAATTCTACGAGCCGTTCCCGAGTAATCATACCTTCTCCAAATTGGCCAAAAAAAAGCGTTGTTGATTTTTCCTGGAAAATACACTAAAAATCTTACGAGCCGTTCCGGAGTAATCACACCTTCTCCAAATTGGCCAAAAAAAGCGTTGCTGATTTTTCCTGGAAAATACACTAAAAATCCTACGAGCCGTTCCCGAGTAATCCCATCTTCTCCAAATTAGCAAAAAAAAAGCGTTGCTGATTTTTCCTGGAAAATACACTAAAAATCTTACGAGCCGTTCCCGAGTAATCACACCTTCTCCAAATTGGCCAAAAAAAAGCGTTGCTGATTTTTCCTGGAAAATACACTAAAAATCCTACGAGCCGTTCCCGAGTAAACACACCTTCTCCAAATTGGCAAAAAAAAAAGCGTTGCTGATTTTTCCTGGAAAATACACAAAAAATCCTACGAGCCGTTCCCGAGTAATCACACCTTCTCCAAATTGGCAAAAAAAAGCGTTGTTGATTTTTCCTGGAAAATACACTAAAAATCCTACGAGCCGTTCCCGAGTAATCACACCTTCTCCAAATTGGCCAAAAAAAAGCGTTGCTGATTTTTCCTGGAAATTACACTAAAAATCCTACGAGCCGTTCCCGAGTAATCCCATCTTCTTCAAATTGGCCAAAAAAAAGCGTTGCTGATTTTTCCTGGAAAATACACTAAAAATCCTACGAGCCGTTCCCGAGTAATCACACCTTCTCCAAATTGGCAAAAAAAAGCGTTGTTGATTTTTCCTGGAAAATACACTAAAAATCCTACGAGCCGTTCCCGAGTAATCACACCTTCTCCAAATTGGCCAAAAAAAGCGTTGTTGATTTTTCCTGGAAAATACACTAAAAATCCTACGAGCCGTTCCCGAGTAATCACACCTTCTCCAAATTGGCCAACAAAAAGCGTTGCTGATTTTTCCTGGAAAATACACTAAAAATCCTACGAGCCGTTCCCGAGTAATCCCATCTTCTCCAAATTGACCAAAAAAAAAACGTTGCTGATTTTTCCTGGAAAATACACTAAAAAACCTACGAGCCGTTCCCGAGTAATCCCATCTTCTCCAAATAGGCCAAAAAAAGCGTTGCTGCTTTTTCCTGGAAAATAAACTAAAAATCCTACGAGCCGTTCCCGAGTAATCCCAACTTCTCCAAATTGGCCACAAAAAAGCGTTGCTGATTTTTCCTGGAAAATACACTAAAAATCCTACGAGCCGTTTCCGAGTAATCACACCTTCTCCAAATTGGCCAAAAAAAAGCGTTGCTGATTTTTCCTTGAAAATACACTAAAAAACCCACGAGCCGTTCCCAAGTAATCCCATCTTCTCCAAATTAGCAAAAAAAAAGCGTTGCTGATTTTTCCTGGAAATTACACTAAAAATCCTACGAGCCGTTCCCGAGTAATCCCATCTTCTCCAAATTGGCCAAAAAAAAGCGTTGCTGATTTTTCCTTGAAAATACACTAACAAACCTACGAGCCGTTCCCGAGTAATCCCATCTTCTCCGAATTGGCCAAAAAAAAGCGTTGCACATTTTTCCTGGAAAATACACTAAAAATCTTACGAGCCATTCCCGAGTAATCACACCTTCTCCAAATTGGCCAAAAAAAAGCGTTGCTGATTTTTCCTGGAAAATACACTAAAAATCTTACGAGCCGTTCCCGAGTAATTCCATCTTCTCCAAATTGGCAAAAAAAAAAGCGTTGCTGATTTTTCCTGGAAAATACACTAAAAATCCTACGAGCCGTTTCCGAGTAATTCCATCTTCTCCAAATTGGCAAAAAAAAAAAGCGTTGCTGATTTTTCCTGGAAAATACACTAAAAATCCTACGAGCCGTTCCCGAGTAATTCCATCTTCTCCAAATTGGCAAAAAAAAGCGTTGCTGATTTTTCCTGGAAAATACACTAAAAATCCTACGAGCCGTTCCCGAGTAATATCATCTTCTCCAAATTGGCAAAAAAAAAGCGTTGCTGATTTTTCCCAACGCTTTTTTTTTTGCCAATTTGGAGAAGATTATATTACTCGGGAACGGCTCGTAGGATTTTTAGTGTATTTTCCAGGAAAAATCAGCAACGCTTTTTTTTGCCAATTTGGAGAAGATGGAATTACTCGGGAACGGCTCGTAGGATTTTTAGTGTATTTTCCAGGAAAAATCAGCAACGCTTTTTTTTGCCAATTTGGAGAAGATGGAATTACTCGGGAACGGCTCGTAGGATTTTTAGTGTATTTTCCAGGAAAAATCAGCAACGCTTTTTTTTGCCAATTTGGAGAAGATGGAATTACTCGGAAACGGCTCGTAGGATTTTTAGTGTATTTTCCAGGAAAAATCAGCAACGCTTTTTTTTTGCCAATTTGGAGAAGATGGAATTACTCGGGAACGGCTCGTAGGATTTTTAGCACGATTCGCTCTAAATGTTCTTTGAGGTCTATATTTTAAAATCAGCAACGCTTTTTTTTTGCCAATTTGGAGAAGATGGAATTACTCGAGAACGGCTCGTAGAATTTTTAGTGTATTTTCCAGGAAAAATCAGCAACGCTTTTTTTTTGGCCAATTTGGAGAAGATGGAATTACTCGGGAACGGCTCGTAGGATTTTTAGTGTATTTTCCAGGAAAAATCAGCAACACTTTTTTTTTGCCAATTTGGAGAAGATGGAATTACTCGGGAACGGCTCGTAGGATTTTTAGTGTATTTTCAAGGAAAAATCAGCAACGCTTTTTTTTGCCAATTTGGAGAAGATGGAATTACTCGGGAACGGCTCGTAGGATTTTTAGCACGATTCGCTCTAAATGTTCTTTGAGGTCTATATTTTAAAATGTATGGGGTCTGTATGCGTGCGAAAGCCTGTATTTTCCAGGAAAAATCAGAAACGCTTTTTTTTTGCCAATTTGGAGAAGATGGAATTACTCGGTAACGGCTCGTAGGATTTTTAGTGTATTTTCCAGGAAAAATCAGCAACGCTTTTTTTTTGCCAATTTGGAGAAGATGGAATTACTCGGGAACGGCTCGTAGGATTTTTAGCACGATTCGCTCTAAATGTTCTTTGAGGTCTATATTTTAAAATGTATGGGGTCTGTATGCGTGCGAAAGCCTGTATTTTCCAGGAAAAATCAGCAACGCTTTTTTTTTTGCCAATTTGGAGAAGATGGAATTACTCGGGAACGGCTCGTAGGATTTTTAGTGTATTTTTCAGGAAAAATCAGCAACGGTTTTTTTTTGGCCAATTTGGAGAAGGTGAGATTACTCGGGAACGGCTCGTAGGATTTTTAGTGTATTTTCCAGGAAAAATCAGCAACGGTTTTTTTGGCCAATTTGGAGAAGATGGAATTACTCGGGAACGGCTCGTAGGATTTTTAGCACGATTCGCTCTAAATGTTCTTTGAGGTCTATATTTAAAAACAGCAACGCTTTTTTTTGTCCAATTTGGAGAAGATGGAATTACTCGGGAACGGCTCGTAGGATTTTTAGTGTATTTTCCAGGAAAAATCAGCAACGCTTTTTTTTTTGCCAATTTGGAGAAGATGGAATTACTCGGGAACGGCTCGTAGGATTTTTAGTGTATTTTCCAGGAAAAATCAGCAACGGTTTTTTGGCCAATTTGGAGAAGATGGGATTACTCGGGAACGGCTCGTAGGATTTTTAGCACGATTCGCTCTAAATGTTCTTTGAGGTCTATATTTTAAAATCAGCAACGCTTTTTTTTTTTGCCAATTTGGAGAAGATGGAATTACTCGGGAACGGCTCGTAGGATTTTTAGCACGATTCGCTTTAAATGTTCTTTGAGGTCTATATTTTAAAATGTATGGGGTCTGTATGCGTGCGAAAGCCTGTATTTTCCAGGAAAAATCAGCAACGCTTTTTTTTTTGCCAATTTGGAGAAGATGGAATTACTCGGAAACGGCTCGTAGGATTTTTAGTGTATTTTCCAGGAAAAATCAGCAACGCTTTTTTTTTTGCCAATTTGGAGAAGATGGAATTACTCGGGAACGGCTCGTAGGATTTTTAGTGTATTTTCCAGGAAAAATCAGCAACGCTTTTTTTTTGCCAATTTGGAGAAGATGGAATTACTCGGAAACGGCTCGTAGGATTTTTAGTGTATTTTCCAGGAAAAATCAGCAACGTTTTTTTTGGCCAATTTGGAGAAGATGGAATTACTCGGGAACGGCTCGTAGGATTTTTAGCACGATTCGCTCTAAATGTTCTTTGAGGTCTATATTTTAAAATGTATGGGGTCTGTATGCGTGCGAAAGCCTGTATTTTCCAGGAAAAATCAGCAACGCTTTTTTTTTGCCAATTTGGAGAAGATGGAATTACACGGGAACGGCTCGTAGGATTTTTAGTGTATTTTCCAGGAAAAATCAGCAACGGTTTTTTTGGCCAATTTGGAGAAGATGGAATTACTCGGGAACGGCTCGTAGGATTTTTAGCACGCTTCGCTCTAAATGTTCTTTGAGGTCTATATTTTAAAATCAGCAACGCTTTTTTTTGCCAATTTGGAGAAGATGGAATTACTCGGGAACGGCTCGTAGGATTTTTAGCACGATTCGCTCTAAATGTTCTTTGAGGTCTATATTTTAAAATCAGCAACGCTTTTTTTTTGCCAATTTGGAGAAGATGGAATTACTCGGGAACGGCTCGTAGGATTTTTAGTGTATTTTCCAGGAAAAATCAGCAACGCTTTTTTTTTGCCAATTTGGAGAAGATGGAATTACTCGGAAACGGCTCGTAGGATTTTTAGTGTATTTTCCAGGAAAAATCAGCAACGCTTTTTTTTTTGCCAATTTGGAGAAGATGGAATTACTCGGGAACGGCTCGTAGGATTTTTAGTGTATTTTCCAGGAAAAATCAGCAACGCTTTTTTTTTTTGCCAATTTGGAGAAGATGGAATTACTCGGGAACGGCTCGTAGGATTTTTAGCACGATTCGCTCTAAATGTTCTTTGAGGTCTATATTTTAAAATCAGCAACGCTTTTTTTTTGCCAATTTGGAGAAGATGGAATTACTCGAGAACGGCTCGTAGGATTTTTAGTGTATTTTCCAGGAAAAATCAGCAACGCTTTTTTTTTGGCCAATTTGGAGAAGATGGAATTACTCGGGAACGGCTCGTAGGATTTTTAGTGTATTTTCCAGGAAAAATCAGCAACGCTTTTTTTTTTTGCCAATTTGGAGAAGATGGAATTACTCGGGAACGGCTCGTAGGATTTTTAGTGTATTTTCCAGGAAAAATCAGCAACGCTTTTTGCCAATTTGGAGAAGATGGAATTACTCGGGAACGGCTCGTAGGATTTTTAGTGTATTTTCCAGGAAAAATCAGCAACGCTTTTTTTTTGCCAATTTGGAGAAGATGGAATTACTCGGGACCGGCTCGTAGGATTTTTAGCACGATTCGCTCTAAATGTTCTTTGAGGTCTATATTTTAAAATCAGCAACGCTTTTTTTTTGCCAATTTGGAGAAGATGGAATTACTCCGGAACGGCTCGTAGGATTTTTAGTGTATTTTCCAGGAAAAATCAGCAACGCTTTTTTTTTTTGCCAATTTGGAGAAGATGGAATTACTCGGAAACGGCTCGTAGGATTTTTAGTGTATTTTCCAGGAAAAATCAGCAACGCTTTTTTTTTTTGCCAAAATGAAGAAGATGGAATTACTCGGGAACGGCTCGTAGGATTTTTAGCACGATTCGCTCTAAATGTTCTTTGAGGTCTATATTTTAAAATCAGCAACGCTTTTTTTTTGCCAATTTGGAGAAGATGGAATTACTCGGGAACGGCTCGTAGGATTTTTAGTGTATTTTCCAGGAAAAATCAGCAACGCTTTTTTTTTGCCAATTTGGAGAAGATGGAATTACTCGGAAACGGCTCGTAGGATTTTTAGTGTATTTTCCAGGAAAAATCAGCAACGCTTTTTTTTTTGCCAATTTGGAGAAGATGGAATTACTCGGAAACGGCTCGTAGGATTTTTAGTGTATTTTCCAGGAAAAATCAGCAACGGTTTTTTGGCCAATTTGGAGAAGATGGGATTACTCGGGAACGGCTCGTAGGATTTTTAGCACGATTCGCTCTAAATGTTCTTTGAGGTCTATATTTTAAAATCAGCAACGCTTTTTTTTTTGCCAATTTGGAGAAGATGGAATTACTCGGGAACGGCTCGTAGGATTTTTAGCACGATTCGCTTTAAATGTTCTTTGAGGTCTATATTTTAAAATGTATGGGGTCTGTATGCGTGCGAAAGCCTGTATTTTCCAGGAAAAATCAGCAACGCTTTTTTTTTTGCCAATTTGGAGAAGATGGAATTACTCGGAAACGGCTCGTAGGATTTTTAGTGTATTTTCCAGGAAAAATCAGCAACGCTTTTTTTTTTGCCAATTTGGAGAAGATGGAATTACTCGGGAACGGCTCGTAGGATTTTTAGTGTATTTTCCAGGAAAAATCAGCAACGCTTTTTTTTTGCCAATTTGGAGAAGATGGAATTACTCGGAAACGGCTCGTAGGATTTTTAGTGTATTTTCCAGGAAAAATCAGCAACGGTTTTTTTGGCCAATTTGGAGAAGATGGAATTACTCGGGAACGGCTCGTAGGATTTTTAGCACGATTCGCTCTAAATGTTCTTTGAGGTCTATATTTTAAAATGTATGGGGTCTGTATGCGTGCGAAAGCCTGTATTTTCCAGGAAAAATCAGCAACGCTTTTTTTTTTGCCAATTTGGAGAAGATGGAATTACTCGGGAACGGCTCGTAGGATTTTTAGTGTATTTTCCAGGAAAAATCAGCAACGGTTTTTTTGGCCAATTTGGAGAAGATGGAATTACTCGGGAACGGCTCGTAGGATTTTTAGCACGATTCGCTCTAAATGTTCTTTGAGGTCTATATTTTAAAATCAGCAACGCTTTTTTTTTGCCAATTTGGAGAAGATGGAATTACTCGGGAACGGCTCGTAGGATTTTTAGCACGATTCGCTCTAAATGTTCTTTGAGGTCTATATTTTAAAATCAGCAACGCTTTTTTTTTGCCAATTTGGAGAAGATGGAATTACTCGGGAACGGCTCGTAGGATTTTTAGTGTATTTTCCAGGAAAAATCAGCAACGCTTTTTTTTTGCCAATTTGGAGAAGATGGAATTACTCGGAAACGGCTCGTAGGATTTTTAGTGTATTTTCCAGGAAAAATCAGCAACGCTTTTTTTTTTGCCAATTTGGAGAAGATGGAATTACTCGGGAACGGCTCGTAGGATTTTTAGTGTATTTTCCAGGAAAAATCAGCAACGCTTTTTTTTTTTGCCAATTTGGAGAAGATGGAATTACTCGGGAACGGCTCGTAGGATTTTTAGCACGATTCGCTCTAAATGTTCTTTGAGGTCTATATTTTAAAATCAGCAACGCTTTTTTTTTGCCAATTTGGAGAAGATGGAATTACTCGAGAACGGCTCGTAGGATTTTTAGTGTATTTTCCAGGAAAAATCAGCAACGCTTTTTTTTTGGCCAATTTGGAGAAGATGGAATTACTCGGGAACGGCTCGTAGGATTTTTAGTGTATTTTCCAGGAAAAATCAGCAACGCTTTTTTTTTTTGCCAATTTGGAGAAGATGGAATTACTCGGGAACGGCTCGTAGGATTTTTAGTGTATTTTCCAGGAAAAATCAGCAACGCTTTTTGCCAATTTGGAGAAGATGGAATTACTCGGGAACGGCTCGTAGGATTTTTAGTGTATTTTCCAGGAAAAATCAGCAACGCTTTTTTTTTGCCAATTTGGAGAAGATGGAATTACTCGGGACCGGCTCGTAGGATTTTTAGCACGATTCGCTCTAAATGTTCTTTGAGGTCTATATTTTAAAATCAGCAACGCTTTTTTTTTGCCAATTTGGAGAAGATGGAATTACTCCGGAACGGCTCGTAGGATTTTTAGTGTATTTTCCAGGAAAAATCAGCAACGCTTTTTTTTTTGCCAATTTGGAGAAGATGGAATTACTCGGAAACGGCTCGTAGGATTTTTAGTGTATTTTCCAGGAAAAATCAGCAACGCTTTTTTTTTTTGCCAAAATGAAGAAGATGGAATTACTCGGGAATGGCTCGTAGGATTTTTAGCACGATTCGCTCTAAATGTTCTTTGAGGTCTATATTTTAAAATCAGCAACGCTTTTTTTTTGCCAATTTGGAGAAGATGGAATTACTCGAGAACGGCTCGTAGGATTTTTAGTGTATTTTCCAGGAAAAATCAGCAACGCTTTTTTTTTTGGCCAATTTGGAGAAGATGGAATTACTCGGGAACGGCTCGTAGGATTTTTAGTGTATTTTCCAGGAAAAATCAGCAACGCTTTTTTTTTTGGCCAATTTGGAGAAGATGGAATTACTCGGGAACGGCTCGTAGGATTTTTAGTGTATTTTCCAGGAAAAATCAGCAACGGTTTTTTTTGGCCAATTTGGAGAAGATGGAATTACTCGGGAACGGCTCGTAGGATTTTTAGTGTATTTTCCAGGAAAAATCAGCAACGCTTTTTTTTTGCCAATTTGGAGAAGGTGAGATTACTCGGGAACGGCGCGTAGGATTTTTAGTGTATTTTCCAGGAAAAATCAGCAACGGTTTTTTTTGGCCAATTTGGAGAAGATGGAATTACTCGGGAACGGCTCGTAGGATTTTTAGTGTATTTTCCAGGAAAAATCAGCAACGCTTTTTTTTTGCCAATTTGGAGAAGATGGAATTACTCGGGAACGGCTCGTAGGATTTTTAGCACGATTCGCTCTAAATGTTCTTTGAGGTCTATATTTTAAAATGTATGGGGTCTGTATGCGTGCGAAAGCCTGTATTTTCCAGGAAAAATCAGCAACGCTTTTTTTTTGCCAATTTGGAGAAGATGGAATTACTCGGGAACGGCTCGTAGGATTTTTAGTGTATTTTCCAGGAAAAATCAGCAACGCTTTTTTTTTTGCCAATTTGGAGAAGATGGAATTACTCGGAAACGGCTCGTAGGATTTTTAGTGTATTTTCCAGGAAAAATCAGCAACGGATTTTTTTTTGCCAATTTGGAGAAGATGGAATTACTCGGGAACGGCTCGTAGGATTTTTAGCACGATTCGCTCTAAATGTTCTTTGAGGTCTATATTTTAAAATGTATGGGGTCTGTATGCGTGCGAAAGCCTGTATTTTCCAGGAAAAATCAGCAACGCTTTTTTTTTTTGCCAATTTGGAGAAGATGGAATTACTCGGGAACGGCTCGTAGGATTTTTAGCACGATTCGCTTTAAATGTTCTTTGAGGTCTATATTTTAAAATGTATGGGGTCTGTATGCGTGCGAAAGCCTGTATTTTCCAGGAAAAATCAGCAACGCTTTTTTTGCCAATTTGGAGAAGATGGAATTACTCGGGAACGGCTCGTAGGATTTTTAGTGTATTTTCCAGGAAAAATCAGCAACGCTTTTTTTTTTGGCCAATTTGGAGAAGATGGAATTACTCGGGAACGGCTCGTAGTATTTTTAGTGTATTTTCCAGGAAAAATCAGCAACGCTTTTTTTTTTGCCAATTTGGAGAAGATGGAATTACTCGGGAACGGCTCGTAGGATTTTTAGTGTATTTTCCAGGAAAAATCAGCAACGCTTTTTTTTTTGGCCAATTTGGAGAAGATGGAATTACTCGGGAACGGCTCGTAGGATTTTTAGTGTATTTTCGAGGAAAAATCAGCAACGCTTTTTTTTTTGCCAATTTGGAGAAGATGGAATTACTCGGAAACGGCTCGTAGGATTTTTAGTGTATTTTTCAGGAAAAATCAGCAACGGTTTTTTTGGCCAATTTGGAGAAGATGGAATTACTCGGGAACGGCTCGTAGGATTTTTAGCACGATTCGCTCTAAATGTTCTTTGAGGTCTATATTTTAAAATGTATGGGGTCTGTATGCGTGCGAAAGCCTGTATTTTCCAGGAAAAATCAGCAACGCTTTTTTTTTTTGCCAATTTGGAGAAGGTGAGATTACTCGGGAACGGCGCGTAGGATTTTTAGTGTATTTTCCAGGAAAAATCAGCAACGGTTTTTTTTTTGCCAATTTGGAGAAGATGGAATTACTCGGGAACGGCTCGTAGGATTTTTAGTGTATTTTCCAGGAAAAATCAGCAACGGTTTTTTTGGCCAATTTGGAGAAGATGGAATTACTCGGGAACGGCTCGTAGGATTTTTAGCACGATTCGCTCTAAATGTTCTTTGAGGTCTATATTTTAAAATCAGCAACGCTTTTTTTTTTGCCAATTTGGAGAAGATGGAATTACTCGGGAACGGCTCGTAGGATTTTTAGCACGATTCGCTCTAAATGTTCTTTGAGGTCTATATTTTAAAATCAGCAACGCTTTTTTTTGCCAATTTGGAGAAGATGGAATTACTCGGGAACGGCTCGTAGGATTTTTAGTGTATTTTCCAGGAAAAATCAGCAACGCTTTTTTTTTTGCCAATTTGGAGAAGATGGAATTACTCGGAAACGGCTCGTAGGATTTTTAGTGTATTTTCCAGGAAAAATCAGCAACGCTTTTTTTTTTTGCCAATTTGGAGAAGATGGAATTACTCGGGAACGGCTCGTAGGATTTTTAGTGTATTTTCCAGGAAAAATCAGCAACGCTTTTTTTTTGCCAATTTGGAGAAGATGGAATTACTCGGGAACGGCTCGTAGGATTTTTAGCACGATTCGCTCTAAATGTTCTTTGAGGTCTATATTTTAAAATCAGCAACGCTTTTTTTTGCCAATTTGGAGAAGATGGAATTACTCGAGAACGGCTCGTAGGATTTTTAGTGTATTTTCCAGGAAAAATTATCAACGCTTTTTTTTTTGCCAATTTGGAGAAGATGGAATTACTCGGGAACGGCTCGTAGGATTTTTAGTGTATTTTCCAGGAAAAATCAGCAACGCTTTTTTTTTGCCAATTTGGAGAAGATGGAATTACTCGGGAACGGCTCGTAGGATTTTTAGTGTATTTTCCAGGAAAAATCAGCAACGCTTTTTTTTTTGCCAATTTGGAGAAGATGGAATTACTCGGGAACGGCTCGTAGGATTTTTAGTGTATTTTCCAGGAAAAATCAGCAACGCTTTTTTTTTTGCCAATTTGGAGAAGATGGATTTACTCGGGACCGGCTCGTACGATTTTTAGCACGATTCGCTCTAAATGTTCTTTGAGGTCTATATTTTAAAATCAGCAACGCTTTTTTTTGCCAATTTGGAGAAGATGGAATTATTCGGGAACGGCTCGTAGGATTTTTAGCACGATTCGCTCTAAATGTTCTTTGAGGTCTATATTTTAAAATCAGCAACGCTTTTTTTTGCCAATTTGGAGAAGATGGAATTACTCGGGAACGGCTCGTAGGATTTTTAGTGTATTTTCCAGGAAAAATCAGCAACGCTTTTTTTTTGCCAATTTGGAGAAGATGGAATTACTCGGAAACGGCTCGTAGGATTTTTAGTGTATTTTCCAGGAAAAATCAGCAACGCTTTTTTTGGCCAATTTGGAGAAGATGGAATTACTCGGGAACGGCTCGTAGGATTTTTAGTGTATTTTCCAGGAAAAATCAGCAACGCTTTTTTTTTTGGCCAATTTGGAGAAGATGGAATTACTCGGGAACGGCTCGTAGGATTTTTAGTGTATTTTCCAGGAAAAATCAGCAACGCTTTTTTTTTTGCCAATTTGGAGAAGATGGAATTACTCGGAAACGGCTCGTAGGATTTTTAGTGTATTTTCCAGGAAAATCAGCAACGCTTTTTTTTTTGCCAATTTGGAGAAGATGGAATTACTCGGGAACGGCTCGTAGGATTTTTAGTGTATTTTCCAGGAAAAATCAGCAACGCTTTTTTTTTGGCCAATTTGGAGAAGATGGAATTACTCGGGAACGGCTCGTAGGATTTTTAGTGTATTTGCCAGGAAAAATCAGCAACGCTTTTTTTTTTGCCAATTTGGAGAAGATGGAATTACTCGGAAACGGCTCGTAGGATTTTTAGTGTATTTTTCAGGAAAAATCAGCAACGGTTTTTTTTGGCCAATTTGGAGAAGATGGAATTACTCGGGAACGGCTCGTAGGATTTTTAGTGTATTTTCCAGGAAAAAGCAGCAACGGTTTTTTTTTTGCCAATTTGGAGAAGATGGAATTACTCCGGAACGGCTCGTAGGATTTTTAGCACGATTCGCTTTAAATGTTCTTTGAGGTCTATATTTTAAAATGTATGGGGTCTGTATGCGTGCGAAAGCCTGTATTTTCCAGGAAAAATCAGCAACGGTTTTTTTTGGCCAATTTGGAGAAGATGGAATTACTCGGGAACGGCTCGAAGGATTTTTAGTGTATTTTCCAGGAAAAAGCAGCAACGGTTTTTTTTGCCAATTTGGAGAAGATGGAATTGCTCCGGAACGGCTCGTAGGATTTTTAGCACGATTCGCTTTAAATGTTCTTTGAGGTCTATATTTTAAAATGTATGGGGTCTGTATGCGTGCGAAAGCCTGTATTTTCCAGGAAAAATCAGCAACGCTTTTTTTTTTGCCAATTTGGAGAAGATGAAATTACTCGGGAACGGCTCGTAGGATTTTTAGTGTATTTTCCAGGAAAAATCAGCAACGCTTTTTTTTTGCCAATTTGGAGAAGATGGAATTACTCGGAAACGGCTCGTAGGATTTTTAGTGTATTTTCCAGGAAAAATCAGCAACGCTTTTTTTGGCCAATTTGGAGAAGATGGAATTACTCGGGAACGGCTCGTAGGATTTTTAGTGTATTTTCCAGGAAAAATCAGCAACGCTTTTTTTTTTTGGCCAATTTGGAGAAGATGGAATTACTCGGGAACGGCTCGTAGGATTTTTAGTGTATTTTCCAGGAAAAATCAGCAACGCTTTTTTTTTTGCCAATTTGGAGAAGATGGAATTACTCGGAAACGGCTCGTAGGATTTTTAGCACGATTCGCTCTAAATGTTCTTTGAGGTCTATATTTTAAAATCAGCAACGCTTTTTTTTTGCCAATTTGGAGAAGATGGAATTACTGGGGAACGGCTCGTAGGATTTTTAGTGTATTTTCCAGGAAAAAGCAGCAACGGTTTTTTTTTTGGCCAATTTGGAGAAGGTGAGATTACTCGGGAACGGCTCGTAGGATTTTTAGTGTATTTTCCAGGAAAAATCAGCAACGCTTTTTTTTTGCCAATTTGGAGAAGATGGAATTACTCGGGAACGGCTCGTAGGATTTTTAGCACGATTCGCTCTAAATGTTCTTTGAGGTCTATATTTTAAAATGTATGGGGTCTGTATGCGTGCGAAAGCCTGTATTTTCCAGGAAAAATCAGCAACGCTTTTTTTTTGCCAATTTGGAGAAGATGGAATTACTCGGGAACGGCTCGTAGGATTTTTAGTGTATTTTCCAGGAAAAATCAGCAACGCTTTTTTTTTTGCCAATTTGGAGAAGATGGAATTACTCGGAAACGGCTCGTAGGATTTTTAGTGTATTTTCCAGGAAAAATCAGCAACGCTTTTTTTGGCCAATTTGGAGAAGATGGAATTACTCGGGAACGGCTCGTAGGATTTTTAGTGTATTTTCAAGGAAAAATCAGCAACGCTTTTTTTTTTGGCCAATTTGGAGAAAATGGAATTACTCGGGAACGGCTCGTAGGATTTTTAGTGTATTTTCCAGGAAAAATCAGCAACGCTTTTTTTTTGCCAATTTGGAGAAGATGCAATTACTCGGGAACGGCTCGTAGGATTTTTAGTGTATTTTCCAGGAAAAATCAGCAACGCTTTTTTTTTTGCCAATTTGGAGAAGATGATATTACTCGGGAACGGCTCGTAGGATTTTTAGTGTATTTTCCAGGAAAAAGCAGCAACGGTTTTTTTTTAGCCAATTTGGAGAAGGTGAGATTACTCGGAAACGGCTCGTAGGATTTTTAGTGTATTTTCCAGGAAAAATCAGCAACGCTTTTTTTTTGCCAATTTGGAGAAGATGGAATTACTCGGGAACGGCTCGTAGGATTTTTAGTGTATTTTCCAGGAAAAAGCAGCAACGGTTTTTTTTTGGCCAATTTGGAGAAGGTGAGATTACTCGGGAACGGCTCGTAGGATTTTTAGTGTATTTTCCAGGAAAAATCAGCAACGCTTTTTTTTTTTGCCAATTTGGAGAAGATGGAATTACTCGGGAACGGCTCGTAGGATTTTTAGCACGATTCGCTCTAAATGTTCTTTGAGGTCTATATTTTAAAATCAGCAACGCTTTTTTTTTTGCCAATTTGGAGAAGATGGAATTACTCGGGAACGGCTCGTAGAATTTTTAGTGTATTTTCCAGGAAAAAGCAGCAACGGTTTTTTTTTGGCCAATTTGGAGAAGGTGAGATTACTCGGGAACGGCTCGTAGGATTTTTAGTGTATTTTCCAGGAAAAATCAGCAACGCTTTTTTTTTTGGCCAATTTGGAGAAAATGGAATTACTCGGGAACGGCTCGTAGGATTTTT
This sequence comes from Lypha dubia, assembly GCA_947311025.1. Taxonomy (NCBI): domain Eukaryota; kingdom Metazoa; phylum Arthropoda; class Insecta; order Diptera; family Tachinidae; genus Lypha; species Lypha dubia. Next base: position 517,354 of record CAMZJU010000018.1, read on the forward strand.
AGTGTATTTTCCAGGAAAAATCAGCAACGCTTTTTTTTTTGCCAATTTGGAGAAGATGGAATTACTCGGAAACGGCTCGTAGGATTTTTAGTGTATTTTCCAGGAAAAATCAGCAACGGTTTTTTTTGGCCAATTTGGAGAAGATGGAATTACTCGGGAACGGCTCGTAAGATTTTTAGTGTATTTTCCAGGAAAAATCAGCAACGCTTTTTTTTTTAGCCAATTTGGAGAAGATGGAATTACTCGGGAACGGCTCGTAGGATTTTTAGCACGATTCGCTTTAAATGTTCTTTGAGGTCTATATTTTAAAATGTATGGGGTCTGTATGCGTGCGAAAGCCTGTATTTTCCAGGAAAAATCAGCAACGCTTTTTTTTTTGCCAATTTGGAGAAGATGGAATTACTCGGGAACGGATCGTAGGATTTTTAGTGTATTTTCCAGGAAAAAGCAGCAACGGTTTTTTTTTGGCCAATTTGGAGAAGATGGAATTACTCGGGAACGGCTCGTAGGATTTTTAGTGTATTTTCCAGGAAAAATCAGCAACGGTTTTTTTGGCCAATTTGGAGAAGATGGAATTACCCGGGAACGGCTCGTAGGATTTTAAGTGTATTTTCCAGGAAAAAGCAGCAACGGTTTTTTTTTTTGCCAATTTGGAGAAGATGGAATTACTCCGGAACGGCTCGTAGGATTTTTAGCACGATTCGCTTTAAATGTTCTTTGAGGTCTATATTTTAAAATGTATGGGGTCTGTATGCGTGCGAATGCCTGTATTTTCCAGGAAAAATCAGCAACGCTTTTTTTTTTGCCAATTTGGAGAAGATGGAATTACTCGGGAACGGCTCGTAGGATTTTTAGTGTATTTTCCAGGAAAAATCAGCAACGCTTTTTTTTTGCCAATTTGGAGAAGATGGAATTACTCGGAAACGGCTCGTAGGATTTTTAGTGTATTTTCCAGGAAAAATCAGCAACGCTTTTTTTTTTTGCCAATTTGGAGAAGATGGAATTACTCGGGAACGGCTCGTAGGATTTTTAGTGTATTTTCCAGGAAAAATCAGCAACGCTTTTTTTTTTTGCCAATTTGGAGAAGATGGAATTACTCGGGAACGGCTCGTAGGATTTTTAGTGTATTTTCCAGGAAAAATCAGCAACGCTTTTTTTTTTTTGCCAATTTGGAGAAGATGGAATTACTCGGGAACGGCTCGTAGGATTTTTAGCACGATTCGGTTTAAATGTTCTTTGAGGTCTATATTTTAAAATGTATGGGGTCTGTATGCGTGCGAAAGCCTGTATTTTCCAGGAAAAATCAGCAACGCTTTTTTTTTTGCCAATTTGGAGAAGATGGAATTACTCGGGAACGGCTCGTAGGATTTTTAGCACGATTCGCTCTAAATGTTCTTTGAGGTCTATATATTAAAATGTATGGGGTCTGTATGCGTGCGAAAGCCTGTATTTTCCAGGAAAAATCAGCAACGCTTTTTTTTTTTGCCAATTTGGAGAAGATGGAATTACTCGAGAACGGGGCGTAGGATTTTTAGTGTATTTTCCAGGAAAAATCAGCAACGCTTTTTTTTTGCCAATTTGGAGAAGATGGAATTACTCGGGAACGGCTCGTAGGATTTTTAGTGTATTTTCCAGGAAAAATCAGCAACGCTTTTTTTTTTGCCAATTTGGAGAAGATGGAATTACTCGGGAACGGCTCGTAGGATTTTTAGTGTATTTTCCAGGAAAAATCAGCAACGCTTTTTTTTTTGCCAATTTGGAGAAGATGGAATTACTCGGAAACGGCTCGTAGGATTTTTAGTGTATTTTCCAGGAAAAATCAGCAACGGTTTTTTTGGCCAATTTGGAGAAGATGGAATTACTCGGGAACGGCTCGTAGGATTTTTAGTGTATTTTCCAGGAAAAATCAGCAACGCTTTTTTTTTGCCAATTTGGAGAAGATGGAATTACTCGGAAACGGCTCGTAGGATTTTTAGTGTATTTTCCAGGAAAAATCAGCAACGCTTTTTTTTTTGCCAATTTGGAGAAGATGGAATTACTCGGAAACGGCTCGTAGGATTTTTAGTGTATTTTCCAGGAAAAATCAGCAACGGTTTTTTTGGCCAATTTGGAGAAGATGGAATTACTCGGGAACGGCTCGTAGGATTTTTAGCACGATTCGCTCTAAATGTTCTTTGAGGTCTATATTTTAAAATCAGCAACGCTTTTTTTTTGCCAATTTGGAGAAGATGGAATTACTCGGAAACGGCTCGTAGGATTTTTAGTGTATTTTCCAGGAAAAATCAGCAACGCTTTTTTTTTGCCAATTTGGAGAAGATGGAATTACTCGGGAACGGCTCGTAGGATTTTTAGTGTATTTTCCAGGAAAAATCAGCAACGCTTTTTTTTTTGCCAATTTGGAGAAGATGGAATTACTCGGGAACGGCTCGTAGGATTTTTAGCACGATTCGCTCTAAATGTTCTTTGAGGTCTATATTTTAAAATCAGCAACGCTTTTTTTTTGCCAATTTGGAGAAGATGGAATTACTCGGAAACGGCTCGTAGGATTTTTAGTGTATTTTCCAGGAAAAATCAGCAACGCTTTTTTTTTTTGCCAATTTGGAGAAGATGGAATTACTCGGAAACGGCTCGTAGGATTTTTAGTGTATTTTCCAGGAAAAATCAGCAACGGTTTTTTTGGCCAATTTGGAGAAGATGGAATTACTCGGGAACGGCTCGTAGGATTTTTAGCACGATTCGCTCTAAATGTTCTTTGAGGTCTATATTTTAAAATGTATGGGGTCTTTATGCGTGCGAAAGCCTGTATTTTCCAGGAAAAATCAGCAACGCTTTTATTTTTGCCAATTTGGAGAAGATGGAATTACTCGGGAACGGCTCGTAGGATTTTTAGTGTATTTTCAAGGAATAATCAGCAACGCTTTTTTTTTGCCAATTTGGAGAAGATGGAATTACTCGGGAACGGCTCGTAGGATTTTTAGTGTGTTTTCCAGGAAAAATCAGCAACGCTTTTTTTTTGCCAATTTGGAGAAGATGGAATTACTCGAGAACGGCTCGTAGGATTTTTAGTGTATTTTCCAGGAAAAATCAGCAACGCTTTTTTTTTTGCCAATTTGGAGAAGATGGAATTACTCGGGAACGGCTCGTAGGATTTTTTGTGTATTTTCCAGGAAAAATCAGCAACGGTTTTTTTTGGCCAATTTGGAGAAGATGGAATTACTCGGGAACGGCTCGTAGGATTTTTAGTGTATTTTCCAGGAAAAAATCAGCAACGCTTTTTTTTTTTGGCCAATTTGGAGAAGATGGAATTACTCGGAAACGGCTCGTAGGATTTTTAGTGTATTTTCCAGGAAAAATCAGCAACGCTTTTTTTTTTTGCCAATTTGGAGAAGATGGAATTACTCGGGAACGGCTCGTAGGATTTTTAGTGTATTTTCCAGGAAAAATCAGAAACGCTTTTTTTTTTGCCAATTTGGAGAAGATGGAATTACTCGGAAACGGCTCGTAGGATTTTTAGCACGATTCGCTCTAAATGTTTTTTGAGGTCTATATTTTAAAATCAGCAACGCTTTTTTTTTGCCAATTTGGAGAAGATGGAATTACTCGGGAACTGCTCGTAGGATTTTTAGTGTATTTTCCAGGAAAAATCAGTAACGCTTTTTTTTTTGGCCAATTTGGAGAAGATGGAATTACTCGGAAACGGCTCGTAGGATTTTTAGTGTATTTTCCAGGAAAAATCAGCAACGCTTTTTTTTTTGCCAATTTGGAGAAGATGGAATTACTCGGGAACGGCTCGTAGGATTTTTAGTGTATTTTCCAGGAAAAATCAGCAACGGTTTTTTTTTGCCAATTTGGAGAAGATGGAATTACTCGGGAACGGCTCGTAGGATTTTTAGTGTATTTTCCAGGAAAAATCAGCAACGCTTTTTTTTTGGCCAATTTGGAGAAGATGGAATTACTCGAGAACGGCTCGTAGGATTTTTAGTGTATTTTCCAGGAAAAAGCAGCAACGGTTTTTTTTTGCCAATTTGGAGAAGATGGAATTACTCGGAAACGGCTCGTAGGATTTTTAGTGTATTTTCCAGGAAAAATTAGCAACGCTTTTTTTTTTGCCAATTTGGAGAAGATGGAATTACTCGGGAACGGCTCGTAGGATTTTTAGTGTATTTTCCAGGAAAAATCAGCAACGCTTTTTTTTTTGCCAATTTGGAGAAGATGGAATTACTCGGGAACGGCTCGTAGGATTTTTAGTGTATTTTCCAGGAAAAATCAGCAACGCTTTTTTTTTTGCCAATTTGGAGAAGATGGAATTACTCGGGAACGGCTCGTAGGATTTTTAGTGTAATTTCCAGGAAAAATCAGCAACGGTTTTTTTTGGCCAATTTGGAGAAGATGGAATTACTCGGGAACGGCTCGTAGGATTTTTAGTGTATTTTCCAGGAAAAATCAGCAACGCTTTTTTTTTTTGCCAATTTGGAGAAGATGGAATTACTCGGGAACGGCTCGTAGGATTTTTAGCACGATTCGCTTTAAATGTTCTTTGAGGTCTATATTTTAAAATGTATGGGGTCTGTTTGCGTGCGAAAGCCTGTATTTTCCAGGAAAAATCAGCAACGCTTTTTTTTTTTTGCCAATTTGGAGAAGATGGAATTACTCGGGAACGGCTCGTAGGATTTTTAGTGTATTTTCCAGGAAAAATCAGCAACGGTTTTTTTGGCCAATTTGGAGAAGATGGAATTACTCGGGAACGGCTCGTAGGATTTTTAGTGTATTTTCCAGGAAAAATCAGCAACGGTTTTTTTTGGCCAATTTGGAGAAGATGGAATTACTCGGGAACGGCTCGTAGGATTTTTAGTGTATTTTCCAGGCAAAATCAGCAACGCTTTTTTTTTTTGGCCAATTTGGAGAAGATGGAATTACTCGGAAACGGCTCGTAGGATTTTTAGTGTATTTTCCAGGAAAAATCAGCAACGCTTTTTTTTTTTGCCAATTTGGAGAAGATGGAATTACTCGGGAACGGCTCGTAGGATTTTTAGTGTATTTTCCAGGAAAAATCAGCAACGCTTTTTTTTTTGCCAATTTGGAGAAGATGGAATTACTCGGAAACGGCTCGTAGGATTTTTAGCACGATTCGCTCTAAATGTTCTTACAGGTCTATATTTTAAAATCAGCAACGCTTTTTTTTTTGCCAATTTGGAGAAGATGGAATTACTCGGGAACGGCTCGTAGGATTTTTAGTGTATTTTCCAGGAAAAATCAGCAACGCTTTTTTTTTTGGCCAATTTGGAGAAGATGGAATTACTCGGAAACGGCTCGTAGGATTTTTAGTGTATTTTCCAGGAAAAATCAGCAACGCTTTTTTTTTTGCCAATTTGGAGAAGATGGAATTACTCGGGAACGACTCGTAGGATTTTTAGTGTATTTTCCAGGAAAAATCAGCAACGGTTTTTTTTTGCCAATTTGGAGAAGATGGAATTACTCGGGAACGGCTCGTAGGATTTTTAGTGTATTTTCCAGGAAAAATCAGCAACGCTTTTTTTTTGGCCAATTTGGAGAAGATGGAATTACTCGAGAACAGCTCGTAGGATTTTTAGTGTATTTTCCAGGAAAAAGCAGCAACGGTTTTTTTTTGCCAATTTGGAGAAGATGGAATTACTCGGAAACGGCTCGTAGGATTTTTAGTGTATTTTCCAGGAAAAATTAGCAACGCTTTTTTTTTTGCCAATTTGGAGAAGATGGAATTATTCGGGAACGGCTCGTAGGATTTTTAGTGTATTTTCCAGGAAAAATCAGCAACGCTTTTTTTTGCCAATTTGGAGAAGATGGAATTACTCGGGAACGGCTCGTAGGATTTTTAGTGTATTTTCCAGGAAAAATCAGCAACGCTTTTTTTTTTGCCAATTTGGAGAAGATGGAATTACTCGGGAACGGCTCGTAGGATTTTTAGTGTAATTTCCAGGAAAAATCAGCAACGGTTTTTTTTGGCCAATTTGGAGAAGATGGAATTACTCGGGAACGGCTCGTAGGATTTTTAGTGTATTTTCCAGGAAAAATCAGCAACGCTTTTTTTTTTGCCAATTTGGAGAAGATGGAATTACTCGGGAACGGCTCGTAGGATTTTTAGCACGATTCGCTTTAAATGTTCTTTGAGGTCTATATTTTAAAATGTATGGGGTCTGTTTGCGTGCGAAAGCCTGTATTTTCCAGGAAAAATCAGCAACGCTTTTTTTTTTGCCAATTTGGAGAAGATGGAATTACTCGGGAACGGCTCGTAGGATTTTTAGTGTATTTTCCAGGAAAAATCAGCAACGCTTTTTTTTTTGGCCAATTTGGAGAAGATGGAATTACTCGGAAACGGCTCGTAGGATTTTTAGTGTATTTTCCAGGAAAAATCAGCAACGCTTTTTTTTTTTGCCAATTTGGAGAAGATGGAATTACTCGGGAACGGCTCGTAGGATTTATAGTGTATTTTCCAGGAAAAATCAGCAACGCTTTTTTTTTTGCCAATTTGGAGAAGATGGAATTACTCGGGAACGGCTCGTAGGATTTTTAGTGTAATTTCCAGGAAAAATCAGCAACGGTTTTTTTTGGCCAATTTGGAGAAGATGGAATTACTCGGGAACGGCTCGTAGGATTTTTAGTGTATTTTCCAGGAAAAATCAGCAACGCTTTTTTTTTTGCCAATTTGGAGAAGATGGAATTACTCGGGAACGGCTCGTAGGATTTTTAGTGTAATTTCCAGGAAAAATCAGCAACGGTTTTTTTTGGCCAATTTGGAGAAGATGGAATTACTCGGGAACGGCTCGTAGGATTTTTAGTGTATTTTCCAGGAAAAATCAGCAACGCTTTTTTTTTTGCCAATTTGGAGAAGATGGAATTACTCGGGAACGGCTCGTAGGATTTTTAGCACGATTCGCTTTAAATGTTCTTTGAGGTCTATATTTTAAAATGTATGGGGTCTGTTTGCGTGCGAAAGCCTGTATTTTCCAGGAAAAATCAGCAACGCTTTTTTTTTTGCCAATTTGGAGAAATGGAATTACTCGGGAACGGCTCGTAGGATTTTTAGTGTATTTTCCAGGAAAAATCAGCAACGGTTTTTTTGGCCAATTTGGAGAAGATGGAATTACTCGGGAACGGCTCGTAGGATTTTTAGTGTATTTTCCAGGAAAAATCAGCAACGCTTTTTTTTTTGGCCAATTTGGAGAAGATGGAATTACTCGGAAACGGCTCGTAGGATTTTTAGTGTATTTTCCAGGAAAAATCAGCAACGCTTTTTTTTTTTGCCAATTTGGAGAAGATGGAATTACTCGGGAACGGCTCGTAGGATTTATAGTGTATTTTCCAGGAAAAATCAGCAACGCTTTTTTTTTGGCCAATTTGGAGAAGATGGAATTACTCGAGAACGGCTCGTAGGATTTTTAGTGTATTTTCCAGGAAAAAGCAGCAACGGTTTTTTTTTGCCAATTTGGAGAAGATGGAATTACTCGGAAACGGCTCGTAGGATTTTTAGTGTATTTTCCAGGAAAAATTAGCAACGCTTTTTTTTTTGCCAATTTGGAGAAGATGGAATTACTCGGGAACGGCTCGTAGGATTTTTAGTGTATTTTCCAGGAAAAATCAGCAACGCTTTTTTTTTGCCAATTTGGAGAAGATGGAATTACTCGGGAACGGCTCGTAGGATTTTTAGTGTATTTTCCAGGAAAAATCAGCAACGCTTTTTTTTTTGCCAATTTGGAGAAGATGGAATTACTCGGGAACGGCTCGTAGGATTTTTAGTGTAATTTCCAGGAAAAATCAGCAACGGTTTTTTTTGGCCAATTTGGAGAAGATGGAATTACTCGGGAACGGCTCGTAGGATTTTTAGTGTATTTTCCAGGAAAAATCAGCAACGCTTTTTTTTTTTGCCAATTTGGAGAAGATGGAATTACTCGGGAACGGCTCGTAGGATTTTTAGCACGATTCGCTTTAAATGTTCTTTGAGGTCTATATTTTAAAATGTATGGGGTCTGTTTGCGTGCGAAAGCCTGTATTTTCCAGGAAAAATCAGCAACGCTTTTTTTTTTGCCAATTTGGAGAAGATGGAATTACTCGGGAACGGCTCGTAGGATTTTTAGTGTATTTTCCAGGAAAAATCAGCAACGGTTTTTTTGGCCAATTTGGAGAAGATGGAATTACTCGGGAACGGCTCGTAGGATTTTTAGTGTATTTTCCAGGAAAAATCAGCAACGGTTTTTTTTGGCCAATTTGGAGAAGATGGAATTACTCGGGAACGGCTCGTAGGATTTTTAGTGTATTTTCCAGGAAAAATCAGCAACGCTTTTTTTTTTTGGCCAATTTGGAGAAGATGGAATTACTCGGAAACGGCTCGTAGGATTTTTAGTGTATTTTCCAGGAAAAATCAGCAACGCTTTTTTTTTGCCAATTTGGAGAAGATGGAATTACTCGGGAACGGCTCGTAGGATTTTTAGTGTATTTTCCAGGAAAAATCAGAAACGCTTTTTTTTTTTGCCAATTTGGAGAAGATGGAATTACTCGGAAACGGCTCGTAGGATTTTTAGCACGATTCGCTCTAAATGTTTTTTGAGGTCTATATTTTAAAATCAGCAACGCTTTTTTTTTGCCAATTTGGAGAAGATGGAATTACTCGGGAACTGCTCGTAGGATTTTTAGTGTATTTTCCAGGAAAAATCAGCAACGCTTTTTTTTTTGCCAATTTGGAGAAGATGGAATTACTCGGAAACGGCTCGTAGGATTTTTAGTGTATTTTCCAGGAAAAATCAGCAACGGTTTTTTTGGCCAATTTGGAGAAGATGGAATTACTCGGGAACGGCTCGTAGGATTTTTAGCACGATTCGCTCTAAATGTTCTTTGAGGTCTATATTTTAAAATCAGCAACGCTTTTTTTTTTGCCAATTTGGAGAAGATGGAATTACTCGGAAACGGCTCGTAGGATTTTTAGTGTATTTTCCAGGAAAAATCAGCAACGCTTTTTTTTTGCCAATTTGGAGAAGATGGAATTACTCGGAAACGGCTCGTAGGATTTTTAGTGTATTTTCCAGGAAAAATCAGCAACGGTTTTTTTGGCCAATTTGGAGAAGATGGAATTACTCGGGAACGGCTCGTAGGATTTTTAGCACGATTCGCTCTAAATGTTCTTTGAGGTCTATATTTTAAAATGTATGGGGTCTTTATGCGTGCGAAAGCCTGTATTTTCCAGGAAAAATCAGCAACGCTTTTTTTTTTGCCAATTTGGAGAAGATGGAATTACTCGGGAACGGCTCGTAGGATTTTTAGTGTATTTTCAAGGAATAATCAGCAACGCTTTTTTTTTGCCAATTTGGAGAAGATGGAATTACTCGGGAACGGCTCGTAGGATTTTAAGTGTATTTTCCAGGAAAAATCAGCAACGGTTTTTTTGGCCAATTTGGAGAAGATGGAATTACTCGGGAACGGCTCGTAGGATTTTTAGTGTGTTTTCCAGGAAAAATCAGCAACGCTTTTTTTTTGCCAATTTGGAGAAGATGGAATTACTCGAGAACGGCTCGTAGGATTTTTAGTGTATTTTCCAGGAAAAATCAGCAACGCTTTTTTTTTTGCCAATTTGGAGAAGATGGAATTATTTGGGAACGGCTCGTAGGATTTTTTGTGTATTTTCCAGGAAAAATCAGCAACGGTTTTTTTTGGCCAATTTGGAGAAGATGGAATTACTCGGGAACGGCTCGTAGGATTTTTAGTGTATTTTCCAGGAAAAATCAGCAACGCTTTTTTTTTTTGGCCAATTTGGAGAAGATGGAATTACTCGGAAACGGCTCGTAGGATTTTTAGTGTATTTTCCAGGAAAAATCAGCAACGCTTTTTTTTTTGCCAATTTGGAGAAGATGGAATTACTCGGGAACGGCTCGTAGGATTTTTAGTGTATTTTCCAGGAAAAATCAGAAACGCTTTTTTTTTGCCAATTTGGAGAAGATGGAATTACTCGGAAACGGCTCGTAGGATTTTTAGCACGATTCGCTCTAAATGTTTTTTGAGGTCTATATTTTAAAATCAGCAACGCTTTTTTTTTGCATATTTGGAGAAGATGGAATTACTCGGGAACTGCTCGTAGGATTTTTAGTGTATTTTCCAGGAAAAATCAGCAACGCTTTTTTTTTTGGCCAATTTGGAGAAGATGGAATTACTCGGAAACGGCTCGTAGGATTTTTAGTGTATTTTCCAGGAAAAATCAGCAACGCTTTTTTTTTTGCCAATTTGGAGAAGATGGAATTACTCGGGAACGGCTCGTAGGATTTTTAGTGTATTTTCCAGGAAAAGTCAGCAACGGTTTTTTTTTGCCAATTTGGAGAAGATGGAATTACTCGGGAACGGCTCGTAGGATTTTTAGTGTATTTTCCAGGAAAAATCAGCAACGCTTTTTTTTTGGCCAATTTGGAGAAGATGGAATTACTCGAGAACGGCTCGTAGGATTTTTAGTGTATTTTCCAGGAAAAAGCAGCAACGGTTTTTTTTTGCCAATTTGGAGAAGATGGAATTACTCGGAAACGGCTCGTAGGATTTTTAGTGTATTTTCCAGGAAAAATTAGCAACGCTTTTTTTTTTGCCAATTTGGAGAAGATGGAATTACTCGGGAACGGCTCGTAGGATTTTTAGTGTATTTTCCAGGAAAAATCAGCAACGCTTTTTTTTTGCCAATTTGGAGAAGATGGAATTACTCGGGAACGGCTCGTAGGATTTTTAGTGTATTTTCCAGGAAAAATCAGCAACGCTTTTTTTTTTGCCAATTTGGAGAAGATGGAATTACTCGGGAACGGCTCGTAGGATTTTTAGTGTAATTTCCAGGAAAAATCAGCAACGGTTTTTTTTGGCCAATTTGGAGAAGATGGAATTACTCGGGAACGGCTCGTAGGATTTTTAGTGTATTTTCCAGGAAAAATCAGCAACGGTTTTTTTTGGCCAATTTGGAGAAGATGGAATTACTCGGGAACGGCTCGTAGGATTTTTAGCACGATTCGCTTTAAATGTTCTTTGAGGTCTATATTTTAAAATGTATGGGGTCTGTTTGCGTGCGAAAGCCTGTATTTTCCAGGAAAAATCAGCAACGCTTTTTTTTTTGCCAATTTGGAGAAGATGGAATTACTCGGGAACGGCTCGTAGGATTTTTAGTGTATTTTCCAGGAAAAATCAGCAACGGTTTTTTTGGCCAATTTGGAGAAGATGGAATTACTCGGGAACGGCTCGTAGGATTTTTAGTGTATTTTCCAGGAAAAATCAGCAACGGTTTTTTTTGGCCAATTTGGAGAAGATGGAATTACTCGGGAACGGCTCGTAGGATTTTTAGTGTATTTTCCAGGAAAAATCAGCAACGCTTTTTTTTTTTGGCCAATTTGGAGAAGATGGAATTACTCGGAAACGGCTCGTAGGATTTTTAGTGTATTTTCCAGGAAAAATCAGCAACGCTTTTTTTTTTTGCCAATTTGGAGAAGATGGAATTACTCGGGAACGGCTCGTAGGATTTTTAGTGTATTTTCCAGGAAAAATCAGCAACGCTTTTTTTTTTGCCAATTTGGAGAAGATGGAATTACTCGGAAACGGCTCGTAGGATTTTTAGCACGATTCGCTCTAAATGTTCTTAGAGGTCTATATTTTAAAATCAGCAACGCTTTTTTTTTTGCCAATTTGGAGAAGATGGAATTACTCGGGAACGGCTCGTAGGATTTTTAGTGTATTTTCCAGGAAAAATCAGCAACGCTTTTTTTTTTGGCCAATTTGGAGAAGATGGAATTACTCGGAAACGGCTCGTAGGATTTTTAGTGTATTTTCCAGGAAAAATCAGCAACGCTTTTTTTTTTGCCAATTTGGAGAAGATGGAATTACTCGGGAACGGCTCGTAGGATTTTTAGTGTATTTTCCAGGAAAAATCAGCAACGGTTTTTTTTTGCCAATTTGGAGAAGATGGAATTACTCGGGAACGGCTCGTAGGATTTTTAGTGTATTTTCCAGGAAAAATCAGCAACGCTTTTTTTTTTGGCCAATTTGGAGAAGATGGAATTACTCGAGAACAGCTCGTAGGATTTTTAGTGTATTTTCCAGGAAAAAGCAGCAACGGTTTTTTTTTGCCAATTTGGAGAAGATGGAATTACTCGGAAACGGCTCGTAGGATTTTTAGTGTATTTTCCAGGAAAAATTAGCAACGCTTTTTTTTTTGCCAATTTGGAGAAGATGGAATTATTCGGGAACGGCTCGTAAGATTTTTAGTGTATTTTCCAGGAAAAATCAGCAACGCTTTTTTTTGCCAATTTGGAGAAGATGGAATTACTCGGGAACGGCTCGTAGGATTTTTAGTGTATTTTCCAGGAAAAATCAGCAACGCTTTTTTTTTTTGCCAATTTGGAGAAGATGGAGATGGAATTACTCGGGAACGGCTCGTAGGATTTTTAGTGTATTTTCCAGGAAAAATCAGCAACGGTTTTTTTTGGCCAATTTGGAGAAGATGGAATTACTCGGGAACGGCTCGTAGGATTTTTAGTGTATTTTCCAGGAAAAATCAGCAACGCTTTTTTTTTGCCAATTTGGAGAAGATGGAATTACTCGGGAACGGCTCGTAGGATTTTTAGCACGATTCGCTTTAAATGTTCTTTGAGGTCTATATTTTAAAATGTATGGGGTCTGTATGCGTGCGAAAGCCTGTATTTTCCAGGAAAAATCAGCAACGCTTTTTTTTTTGCCAATTTGGAGAAGATGGAATTACTCGGGAACGGCTCGTAGGATTTTTAGTGTATTTTCCAGGAAAAATCAGCAACGGTTTTTTTTGGCCAATTTGGAGAAGATGGAATTACTCGGGAACGGCTCGTAGGATTTTTAGTGTATTTTCCAGGAAAAATCAGCAACGCTTTTTTTTTGCCAATTTGGAGAAGATGGAATTACTCGGAAACGGCTCGTAGGATTTTTAGTGTATTTTCCAGGAAAAATCAGCAACGCTTTTTTTTTGCCAATTTGGAGAAGATGGAATTACTCGGGAACGGCTCGTAGGATTTTTAGTGTATTTTCCAGGAAAAATCAGCAACGCTTTTTTTTTTGCCAATTTGGAGAAGATGGAATTACTCGGGAACGGCTCGTAGGATTTTTAGTGTATTTTCCAGGAAAAATCAACAACGCTTTTTTTTTTTTGCCAATTTGGAGAAGATGGAATTACTCGGGAACGGCTCGTAGGATTTTTAGTGTATTTTCCAGGAAAAAGCAGCAACGGTTTTTTTTTTGGCCAATTTGGAGAAGATGGAATTACTCGGGAACGGCTCGTAGGATTTTTAGTGTATTTTCCAGGAAAAATCAGCAACGCTTTTTTTTTGCCAATTTGGAGAAGATGGAATTACTCGGAAACGGCTCGTAGGATTTTTAGTGTATTTTCCAGGAAAAATCAGCAACGGTTTTTTTTGCCAATTTGGAGAAGATGGAATTACTCGGGAACGGCTCGTAGGATTTTTAGTGTATTTTCCAGGAAAAATCAGCAACGCTTTTTTTTTGCCAATTTGGAGAAGATGGAATTACTCGGGAACGGCTCGTAGGATTTTTAGTGTATTTTCCAGGAAAAAGCAGCAACGGTTTTTTTTTGGCCAATTTGGAGAAGATGGAATTACTCGGAAACGGCTCGTAGGATTTTTAGTGTATTTTCCAGGAAAAATCAGCAACGCTTTTTTTGGCCAATTTGGAGAATATTGGAATTACTCGGGAACGGCTCGTAGGATTTTTAGTGTATTTTCCAGGAAAAATCAGCAACGCTTTTTTTGGCCAATTTGGAGAATATTGGAATTACTCGGGAACGGCTCGTAGGATTTTTAGTGTATTTTCCAGGAAAAATCAGCAACGCTTTTTTTGGCCAATTTGGAGAATATTGGAATTACTCGGGAACGGCTCGTAGGATTTTTAGTGTATTTTCCAGGAAAAATCAGCAACGCTTTTTTTTTTGGCCAATTTGGAGAAGATGGAATTACTCGGGAACGGCTCGTAGGATTTTTAGTGTATTTTCCAGGAAAAATCAGCAACGCTTTTTTTTTGGCCAATTTGGAGAAGATGGAATTACTCGAGAACGGCTCGTAGGATTTTTAGTGTATTTTCCAGGAAAAATCAGCAACGCTTTTTTTTTTGCCAATTTGGAGAAGATGGAATTACTCGGGAACGGCTCGTAGGATTTTTAGTGTATTTTCCAGGAAAAATCAGCAACGCTTTTTTTTTGCCAATTTGGAGAAGATGGAATTACTCGGGAACGGCTCGTAGGATTTTTAGTGTATTTTCCAGGAAAAATCAGCAACGCTTTTTTTTTTTGCCAATTTGGAGAAGATGGAATTACTCGGGAACGGCTCGTAGGATTTTTAGTGTATTTTCCAGGAAAAAGCAGCAACGGTTTTTTTTTGGCCAATTTGGAGAAGATGGTATTACTCGGGAACGGCTCGTAGGATTTTTAGTGTATTTTCCAGGAAAAATCAGCAACGCTTTTTTTTTTGCCAATTTGGAGAAGATGGAATTACTCGGGAACGGCTCGTAGGATTTTTATTTTTTTTTCCAGGAAAAATCAGCAACGGTTTTTTTTTGCCAATTTGGAGAAGATGGAATTACTCGGGAACGGCTCGTAGGATTTTTAGTGTATTTTCCAGGAAAAATCAGCAACGCTTTTTTTTTTTGACAATTTGGAGAAGATGGAATTACTCGGGAACGGCTCGTAGGATTTTTAGTGTATTTTCCAGGAAAAAGCAGCAACGGTTTTTTTTTTGGCCAATTTGGAGAAGATGGAATTACTCGGGAACGGCTCGTAGGATTTTTAGTGTATTTTCCAGGAAAAAGCAGCAACGGTTTTTTTTTGGCCAATTTGGAGAAGTTGGAATTACTCGGAAACGGCTCGTAGGATTTTTAGTGTATTTTCCAGGAAAAATCAGCAACGCTTTTTTTGGCCAATTTGGAGAAGATGGAATTACTCGGGAACGGCTCGTAGGATTTTTAGTGTATTTTCCAGGAAAAATCAGCAACGGTTTTTTTTGGCCAATTTGGAGAAGATGGAATTACTTTGGAACGGCTCGTAGGATTTTTAGTGTATTTTCCAGGAAAAATCAGCAACGCTTTTTTTTTTTGCCAATTTGGAGAAGATGGAATTACTCGGGAACGGCTCGTAGGATTTTTAGCACGATTCGCTTTAAATGTTCTTTGAGGTCTATATTTTAAAATGTATGGGGTCTGTTTGCGTGCGAAAGCCTGTATTTTCCAGGAAAAATCAGCAACGCTTTTTTTTTTTGCCAATTTGGAGAAGATGGAATTACTCGGGAACGGCTCGTAGGATTTTTAGTGTATTTTCCAGGAAAAATCAGCAACGGTTTTTTTTGGCCAATTTGGAGAAGATGGAATTACTCGGGAACGGCTCGTAGGATTTTTAGTGTATTTTCCAGGCAAAATCAGCAACGCTTTTTTTTTTGGCCAATTTGGAGAAGATGGAATTACTCGGAAACGGCTCGTAGGATTTTTAGTGTATTTTCCAGGAAAAATCAGCAACACTTTTTTTTTTGCCAATTTGGAGAAGATGGAATTACTCGGGAACGGCTCGTAGTATTTTTAGTGTATTTTCCAGGAAAAATCAGCAACGCTTTTTTTTTTGCCAATTTGGAGAAGATGGAATTACTCGGAAACGGCTCGTAGGATTTTTAGCACGATTCGCTCTAAATGTTCTTAGAGGTCTATATTTTAAAATCAGCAACGGTTTTTTTTTGCCAATTTGGAGAAGATGGAATTACTCGGGAACGGCTCGTAGGATTTTTAGTGTATTTTCCAGGAAAAATCAGCAACGCTTTTTTTTTTTGGCCAATTTGGAGAAGATGGAATTACTCGAGAACAGCTCGTAGGATTTTTAGTGTATTTTCCAGGAAAAAGCAGCAACGGTTTTTTTTGCCAATTTGGAGAAGATGGAATTACTCGGAAACGGCTCGTAGGATTTTTAGTGTATTTTCCAGGAAAAATTAGCAACGCTTTTTTTTTTGCCAATTTGGAGAAGATGGAATTACTCGGGAACGGCTCGTAGGATTTTTAGTGTATTTTCCAGGAAAAATCAGCAACGCTTTTTTTTGCCAATTTGGAGAAGATGGAATTACTCGGGAACGGCTCGTAGGATTTTTAGTGTATTTTCCAGGAAAAATCAGCAACGCTTTTTTTTTGCCAATTTGGAGAAGATGGAATTACTCGGGAACGGCTCGTAGGATTTTTAGTGTATTTTCCAGGAAAAATCAGCAACGGTTTTTTTTTTGCCAATTTGGAGAAGATGGAATTACTCGGGAACGGCTCGTAGGATTTTTAGTGTATTTTCCAGGAAAAATCAGCAACGCTTTTTTTTGCCAATTTGGAGAAGATGGAATTACTCGGGAACGGCTCGTAGGATTTTTAGTGTATTTTCCAGGAAAAATCAGCAACGCTTTTTTTTTTTGCCAATTTGGAGAAGATGGAATTACTCGGGAACGGCTCGTAGGATTTTTAGTGTATTTTCCAGGAAAAATCAGCAACGGTTTTTTTGGCCAATTTGGAGAAGATGGAATTACTCGGGAACGGCTCGTAGGATTTTTAGTGTATTTTCCAGGAAAAATCAGCAACGGTTTTTTTTGGCCAATTTGGAGAAGATGGAATTACTCGGGAACGGCTCGTAGGATTTTTAGTGTATTTTCCAGGCAAAATCAGCAACGCTTTTTTTTTTGGCCAATTTGGAGAAGATGGAATTACTCGGAAACGGCTCGTAGGATTTTTAGTGTATTTTCCAGGAAAAATCAGCAACGCTTTTTTTTTTGCCAATTTGGAGAAGATGGAATTACTCGGGA